>OX393572.1:6734572-6839572 GCA_947652115.1 Blastomussa wellsi | reverse complement strand
TTTTGCGCTGGTCCCCCCTCGTAAACCTAATTTTCTTTAAATGACCTCCCCCGCACAAAAATAAAGAAAAATAATCGAAAAGCAAAGCCAAAAGAATGATCAAGTAAAGTTTAACTTATCAAGCCTAACACAAAAACTGATTAAGTCTCTTGCAGATCTTACGTCCTTTGCAGTTTTCACGTCTATTTTACAGTATTTTTTGGGGCCGCAGGTCTTTACAGATCCGATATGCTGTGCCTTTTAAGGATGGATTTTCCCATGCGTTTTCATGTTGTTATGGTTTAGCCATCTACATTTTGACTTTGCGAGACAAGAACTCGATACTTTGCTTGTTTTCTCCCTGAAACACGTGATGTGGTGGCGCGTGATTCGGGGGGTGGGGGGGGGACGGGTTCAAAGTACGGAACTTGATGAAGCATGGGTTTTGTTGCATTTTATTTGAGCTGGCTTTCTGGCTAGTTTCCGATTTAAAACTGCTTCACCGTGCGGACGAGTTCCAATAAGAGGGGTGTGAATAGGGATACGAAAATCCGCCATACGTGCTATTTTCAGGCCAAATCCGTCAATCCGCCACTATTTTCATTAAAATCCGCATCCGCATTTCTTGAAAACTTTCTTTGTCATAGTTTCACTGAAAGGATAGTGGATGTTGTTTTCGGTGAAACTTTTTCAAGAGGTTTCGTTTAATTGCCTTTTTGCGGCAGTTCTAATGTAAAGCGGTGGTTTGGGTCTCGTGCAGACAGGAAATGGACAAAACGAGAACTTTGAGACCAGGACTAAAGACACGCCAAGGCCACGATACGAACGTCATGGCATGAAGAGTCCGGAATCCGAGCTAAAATTATCAGCTAATCCGCGATCCACTGCATTATCGAAATCCGCGAATCCGCGTAATTTTTCGCTGAAATCCGCAATCCGTGTGCTTTTTAAGGCTAAATAAGTTGATCCGCGAACCTATTCATCCCTCTCCAATAAGAACAAAACAGCTGTCCACGCAGCCTTGCTTTAAGGGTTTCTGCCGGATTGTCTCACAAAGTCACGTAGTATCAGCTTTGCAGTTATGTTTGTGTTACAGTTTCAAAAAGTTCTTTTTGAAATATTGTTTTCACCTATGGGACACGTCCTTTGTATACTGTGGCTGTATTTTGAACCCAATAAGTACCCCAGCTAGGGGGGGGGGGGGGGGGGGGAGGGGGTTGAGGGCATTCTCCCAGGGAAAATTTAGAATTTCAGAACTTCAGAAATGCTATTTTACGCCAATCTGGCAGACGTTTTGTAATATTTGTAGATTCATTTACTGCAGTTTAAAGTGAAAATAGTAGAAATAATTTTTAAATATTTACATGTGCACTGGTCATGGTAAGCTGTCTTTTCCTTTGATAAACAAGGTGCTGTTAGTTTTCGGAGTGAAGTTGATGAAGTGGTTTTGAGTTGAAGTTCCATCAAGAGACCCATCCATTACAAACTATAGGGGTCCGGGGGACATGCCCCCCTGGGAAAATTTACATTTTTAGAACCTCAGAAATGCAATATTAGGGCATTTTGGTAGAAAATTTTGCACCGTCATAGATGTTGTCGTTGCAACATTTTAGGGTAATGTTTGGAGTGACCCCCCCCCCCCCTTACAGAAAATATTTTTTGGGCTGGTCCCACCTTTAAGGCCAATTTTTTTTGGCCTTCCCCCCCTCGGTCCACCAGCCCCCCGCCCCCACCTCATAAAAAAATGAACGGTCCCTATGCTGTTGTTGCAGTTAATATTTAACTAATGTCTTTGAAAGCTAATTGGATTTTACTCTGTCATGTCAGCAGAGAAAAACAAAATACTGTAAATCAGTTTTATAGATAGAAATACACAAACGTTTGTTTAGCCATAGACTAATCAATCAATCAAGATAAAAAATAGAAAAAAAAAAAAAAAAACGGGAATTCGTCGAATCATGTTTAAGCAACTTTTTTCTCACTGCCATGGTTCACTGACGTAGTACCTATGATTTTCCTGTTACGGAACGGGCTGGATTTCAGCCTTGCCTGTTCGACGAGTCTACTTGTTGCTAAATCATTCTACTGAGGCTACGCTTGTTTTCCACATGTAATCTAACTTTTGCTTCTTTGTTGGGTATATTCAAGAAGAGGGGGTAATTTTCCTCTTTTGGTATGCTATATTTTTTTCCCTGGTGGTAGTATTCCCTTGTAAAAATCTTATTTTAGTAATTTCCTTCCCATTCCCTTTGCATTTTAACGGCCGCATTTCAATCGTGTCCAGCCGTGACGTCATCATTTTTTTTTACTTGTGGATACGATTGCAACGATGATAAGTTATGTGAGTAATTTGGCGTATCATCGGTCTGGTGGGGATACTCACCACTATACTATCGAGGACCTATCTATAAGAGAGTCTTTGAAGGACATATTAAAGTCGAACTTTGCATTATTATCTGTAATTTGTGCACCCCTCGACCGGTGTATCTGTCGACATATCGACCGACACTCGGACATTGGTCGACAAATGAACCGACACTCGACCGATACACGAAGGGAAAACCATGTCATATCCTGCATGCTTTTAATCTCTTCGTAGATTTCCCTCAGTACTTACTGCTGGTATTGTGATTCAATATTCGTTAAACGCTCGTCGTTTTTAACCAAACGAATGAAATATAAAGCTTAAAAATACGACACTCGAATTGAATATTTTTCAATAACAACGTTGTCGCTGGTTTTCTAAAGTTCATTCTTCCAGTTAAAAACACCATTTAGTTAATGTAAAAAAATTCCGTGTATCGAGTATTTTGCTTCCATTGGTCCTTGAGTAAAATCTATAGAGGCGTTTCTGTCAGAGTACGAAGAGGCATTGCTTTTTTACGGGAAGAAAAAAGAACGCCTGATGACTGGAATAATTTAATGGTTCATGAGTTATTTCGTAGGTAGCTAAAGAATATCCGGCATTCTCTTGTCTATACGGACAAACAGTTTTCAGTTTTCTTCATTGACCATTTTCAGACTGCCCATAATACATCTTGTTTACCCCCCAAAATTTTGCATAAGCATTGCCTTCAGATTCTCTTGGGACGACTGTGGGGGGCAATCAAGATGTACTATGGGCAGTGCGAAAATGGTCAAGAAGCCTTGACCCGTTTTAGGCTTTAATTTGCGAAGATAGCAGCCATTATAGAAAGAGGAGTGGTCCTGAGTGATCATCATGCTGTAAACAGTATTTGGAGTCTTTGTTTGGCTCATCCTCGGTGTAAAAACCTGTGAAACTCACAAGTGACGTAAAACAAAGAACGAACAAGACAACCAAGAACTCAAAACAATATGGAACAGAAAAACAATAGCTCAAAACAAAGAGAAAAGTCACAGGTTTTTACACTGAGGTAAACCCCTTTGTTTTCCCAGTTTCATTTGTTTGGAAAGCTCCGAGTATACAATAATTCTTCAAGGATAAGCTAACGTGATTGGCCAATTAAAAGAATGAGAGTTTGGCATGATTCTTTTTAAGCAGCACAAATGGTGTGCGTAAATTCAGTTCTTTAAACCAGTCCTAGGAGGGACGACATTCAAGACACCTATCTTAACGTAATTCGTTGAGGGTAAGTCTATCACAGATTACGACATATCAAGTAAGGTAAGAGCGTTGACACACATTTCTTGTTGGGTTATAAGGTTAAGGTTGGCCAAATAAGTTTGTGCGATGCGACTGCAAAGACCTTGTCGGTCTGAATAGGAGCTGAAATGTTCCACTTTAAGAATGACCAGATGTTTGTGCAGCTAAGACCGAAATTAACTGCTAGTGACCATTAAACACGTTGTGGCGAGAATCCCACTGACTATAAGCGCGTAAGCATATTAATCACTACTAACTATTAATCACTAAGTCTACAGCGCAGACAAAAGAGTATTCGCGGTTGTGTGCCTGCCCTTGGACAGCAACTTGGAGTTAATCCAACACAATATATATCGTAAGGAATGAACACTATTATTTTTCGCAATGTTCTCAGAAATAGTACTTGCACATTACAGGGTGAATTGATGATAAAAATTGAGATAATCGTCTAGGGAGCAAGAAATCAGAATTCAGGGCCTCGTTGGTACAAGTAGAAACGAGTTTTAGAACCAGGAATAACTTAACATTTATTATTATAATTTGATTGGATACAAATAAGTGGCCCTGCAATATATAATAATTAAATTTTAAGTTAGAGATCGTTTTAGAGTAATTTCACACGTATACTCTATTCTAGCCGAGGCAATTCGTTTGAGAACTAACCGTTCAGCGATTTAAGTTTCTCAACGACTGTCAAAAGAATTCTTTCCGTTAATTAAATTCAGCAGCAATAGACTCACAAAAGATCGGTGAAACAACTCAAATGCTTTAAGTTCTCTAAGCAAAGTCGTCAATATTCATTTCACGTTCCTTAAAAATATCTTTTTGTGGCATTTTCTTTGTAAGGTTTATTACAATTTTGCACAGAACTTGATTCATCTGCGGTTAATAAATATCAACAGAGAGGAATTTGCACCGAAAGTATACTTGACGGTAAAGCGAGAATTCAGTGTCCCGGCTTGGAAGAACCATTCCGGCATAGCTTCGAATAAATGACCAGGCCAGGATTATAGAATTAAAAAGGCCCTAAATACGAGTGTTCCACATAGAAAAACGTTCGGTATAGAATAGTGACACAACTGCATAATTTTCAAAACACCGATTTAACTCTGTTGGTGTGTTTGGTTCTATATTTTAAAAGTCGACGAACGAGATTCCAATAAACACAGTGGCATTTTACATCTAAAAATTATCCTTTGAAAATTAGGATTAGCAGGATTAGCAGCTTTTCATAGACTTTTGTTAATGTTCGTATTAAAACTTCTGCTTCGGCGACGTTATGAACAAAAAAAAGAGGAATGCATATTCTGTCCACACATGCTCGTCGTTATTTAATTACAAAATCAACTATTCTGGTACACAGTAACACCCAATCTTTCTGGAATTACTAGGGTTTGTTGTACATGTGTCCTGTTGTCTTCGACTCATACAAGCGTTCTCCAGCAGTAGAAATAAAATGCCTTTGAAGTCATGCGCATTCTGTTTATCAAAGTTTAGGGTCCATGGAGGGTTGCTAGATACTGCGGGACTGAGTCCTGCTCCTTAACCACAACACCGGGCAATTAACTTGGTCGTCACGTTTGATTGGCGTTCATTCAATGGTCACCAAATGAGCATTCAGTTCTATTTAGATTTCGTGGGGACGGTATCGACATTGTACCAGGAGTACAAAGCTGTTTAGGATATGTTTTAGAATTGAATGGTTTCAACCATGAGAAGGTAAAAGATGGCTGTTCCTCACACATGTCACGTCACCACCACATACCATGAACAATTAACTTTTCAAACGTGTCGTCTTTTCTTTTACTCCACTGTCTTCTGGAATTGCCACATGTAAACAATATAGCTAAAATTCAAATTAATAACAAACATTGAGAATCTTTTTCGTTGGGGGTGCATGGGTGGGTGAAGGAAAACGTTGCAGTGCGTTGGTGTCATCCATCAACTAAAAGAAAGGCTAATACTATCCACTCAGTTGTCTCCTTTTTCCAGTTCACAATTTCAGCTTTTATTATTGATTTATTTTTGCTTCCAAAGTAGTTTCTGTCCAAGCCGACGATGAATTTGTGGATTTTCGTGATTGCTGTTTGCACAGCAGTTGAGCTTGTCCAGTGTAACGGAGGTAAGTGAAAAATAACCCGGCACCCAAGATTCAGTTGAAGATGTTTTTCATCTGCATTGTGCAAGGATGACAGGAGCAACTAGCGGCTGTTTGTCCAACTGAAACTTTCCCGCATTGGTGCGAACGGCCGCCGATTCATCGCGCTGATAAACAAGCGACTATTTACTTTTCCTCCACGGTCTTTAGAAACGATTTCAGGTAGATCTTGAGGTCTTGTTTTCTGGCATCAAATGATTTATCGACATTTCGGTCACTGTAAAACTTTGCAGCCAGGATTATCTTGGGACTCCGCAAATATGACCATATCTCTGTAGCGGGGAGTGGTTGCCCAATTCTCCCGAGCCAGAGGCTCGTGTACAAAGCTTTCGAAGATGCCCATAGAACTCGCCTCAACGCCGGGAACTCCGTGCCGTACTCTTTACCATTAGTGTGTGGGATCTTTAACGTTCTCTGCTGATGGAAACAATGGTACAGAAGACAGAGCCTACGGTTTTATCGTCCTTGTCCGAGAAAGCACTGCAAAATGCAGTTATCAGATATATTTACAAACGATGCACCGTGTTCTTTCAATAATTATTATAATTATATGTACCAGCTTATTAGAAGTAGCGGTTATTCTCTTTCATCCACAGATAAGGGATTTCAGTGCCCAGTTTGTAACGCTCAAGGAAAAAACGCCCAAGCCGAATGTGATGCGAATATCAAGCTAGAAAATTGTAACCAAAAGAATGCAGCATGTAAGACAATCGAGTATACATTTGGAACAAGATTCGCTCGCAACTGCACTGACATGGTCACTTACAACACAGACGTGTCCAACTGCAAACGTCTTGGAAACTGTGAAGTGGCAATATGTACTGAATCCGGCTGCAAGGCTGAGTTTACCTCAGGTACAGAATCTTATCTCTTGAATTCAGGCCGTGTATCACAGGAACTCTGCACAACTAAATTCGTTTATCTGATTGGATAAAATCAATAATAACCACAGATTCAGGATTCTACTCTAGATTTTAGAATCTAAACTGGCATCTTAACCGGCTGCATGTTACGGTGAGAAAGTTGTACACTAAGAGTTCAATTCCCCCGGGTTCGTACACCAATATGGCGGCTATTTCTTTGTTTTGGAACACCAACACTCATGCTGTGACCTCAAGTGAAAAATGTTGTCAGAATGTTATACAAACAAATACATATTAACCGAGAAAATCTTTGTTTGCGCTTTATTGATTCAAATAAATAGCTTTCTGGGAAGTTTTGGAGCTGTTTTTGAGTGGCTTCCTCGAAGTGAGTCACATTATGATTCTGTGGAAATAATTTGTTTAATTAGTTCTTTCTATACGAGAGTCAAGCGCCTGTCGTCACTCTTGTTTATTACAATAACAAGATAAGTGGATCGAACATACCTCGCCGTCTGCAAGAGACTTAAACAAAACACTTGAACCTTTGCAAAATCACGGTTTCTTGTTAAATATTACGAACTCGTTAGCCGCACATGTACGCATTGCGGACCTATTTTTCTCCCACATTACTTTCTAACAGATTTCATCTCTTGTACTTTGTGACGTCAGATCCAATTATGTGCCCAATCTGCTCTGCTCGGGGAGAGAACGCGGTCAGCGAATGTGAAAG
Organism: Blastomussa wellsi; assembly: GCA_947652115.1. Classification (NCBI taxonomy): domain Eukaryota; kingdom Metazoa; phylum Cnidaria; class Anthozoa; order Scleractinia; family Plerogyridae; genus Blastomussa; species Blastomussa wellsi. The sequence goes on along the minus strand of OX393572.1, from coordinate 6,832,217 downwards.
CAATCTTAAATCTGAGTTCTGTAAGGAACCGAATCCAGTGTGTATAATGCGCTACGATTACTACTCAGAAGAATTGGACCGCTTCTGCGGGAGCAGAGAGCGCTATGACAACTTGAACAGAAAATGCCAATACGACGGAGACTGCTTCGTAGAAATGTGCGACAAAAGTGGTTGTAAAGGTAAGTCCCGCATTTCAGCAAAATTGATGTCTAAAAGGCCGCACTATGTATGTCATATCTTGTCTGGTACAAAGGCAAGCAAAGCTTAGCTTATTTACTAATCAATCATCATCACAATAGCTTGAAAAATATGGAGAATATGTATTGTTTAGTGATTCCAGTGACCCTTATATCGTACAACGTCCTTGTTGTAGGCATCGAATTGTACTCATTGTAATAACATTGAGAAAATGAAAAATAACCGATTCAAACATGAAGTCCTGGACAAATAAGGTTTTTTGGACTCATTTATCTCTTTATTGTACGTTATAGTGGAAATATTCATGTGCCCAGTTTGTTATGCTGAGGGAGTAAACGCCGACAGTAAATGTGAAGCCGACATTATAAACAAGCCTTGCTTTGAAAAGTATCCAGTTTGTGCTCTAACTGTCAGCCTGGGATCCAGTCCTTTCAAGTATAGATCTCGTGATTGTTACAGCAGCCAAGATTACGACTCGTATGATGATGAGTGTATGCGATACGCTGAATGCAAAATGGCTAACTGTAACACAAGTGGTTGCAAAGCTGAGTTCCTTGCTTGATATATTCTTATAGAGCTTTTACAACCAGCGACATGATACAAAATTCGCCATGTTGGAGGGCAATCTTATTATTCCTGCAATGAAGCTGATTAAAGAAATTCAACGTTGACTTAAGTCGCTTTTGTCTGTTGCATTCTTTCTGTCCTTCAGCATGGAACAGTCTGTGCCATGCATTCGCTTGTGGAAAAGGCTTCAGTCATGGAGCTTAGCATACAAAAATATATTGATCAACGGAACAAATTATGACAGCCTTATAATTGACACTTTGTCCACAATAAGTGCCTCATTCAATAGACAATATTCGTATTCCGCGACGGACCTGGGGCGAGAGGGCCTGATGGGGGGAACTTCGCTCGAAAATAAAAAGAAACGTGAGGAAAATTACAGCTCGGGTACCGGAAAGTCGAAACAGCATTAAATGCTTCAATGTTTTGGACCTTACAAGTGATCTACAGGCAAGAGGGAGATCAGTATTAAACAAAAATGCCAAAAAATGTGCCACGAGTGACAGAAGGCTCGAACGGCTTCTCGTACTCTGCACGCACACAAGTTGTTTACTTTCTACTATTTACATTTCTGTTAACTCATAGTCATTTTTTGCAGGAAGAAAATTAAATGATCTTCAAACTATGCACACCTATCGCTTGAGTAAAATGAAAAGCTTGTTTTCGGACCGAAGGTTCGATGTTTTTGGCACAACGCGAATGTGGAAGTTTTGATCAGTTTAGCGATCAAAGAAATGTGCCGGCGAGTGAGAAATCTATTTACTTGTAGTTTCTCCAGTATTTTCCCCCTCTTGGTGGATGCGAAATCAGATGGTCATCAAAGACTAAACAGAATCAGTTCAGCAAATTTTCCTGTCAGATCAATTAATCTCTGAATCTTCTCGATCACTTCTACCAAATCTTTTTGCGGCATGTTCGCTTAATTAAGGTATTCCTCTAACCTATAGATCACTTACAAACTCCAGAGCCTTAATTGCAACTCAATGCTTTTTTGGTTTTCCGGCACCCGAGCTGTAATTTTCCTCATGTTTCTTTGTGTTTATGAGCGATGTTCCCCGCAATAGCCTCGCATTCATGGTCAGAAGGCTCTCGCGCCAGGCCCGTTGGAGAATACGAATATTGTCTATTACATCTCCCGTCTCTCCAGCACCACCTTCACCCTATCAATAAATGTTAGACAATATCAAACTACTCGTGGTGTTCAAGAGTAAGTCAAGTCTCTGGCGAGCCGATTGTGACGGGATAACTTATCGTATTTTGCTGTTTTTTTTTTCAAATAAAATCACTAACGTTGTTCGTTAAACGTAATACTTAATAGCAACCTAATTATTTTATATTTGTGTTTCTTTTGATCATAGCAAAATGGTACTTATCCAGCACGTCCACAGATTGCATCGAATAAATAATTAAAGACATGCGAATTCCTGATTCATTGCAGTTATTCTAGATATCTCGAGGGTTTCGTTTTACTGACTCTTTTTGCTGTTTATAATACAAATATTTAACAATCATCGTGCGGAATATTGCCTTATACGTAGCTGACGAGGCTGCAAACAATCAGTTCAACAACATTGAGCAGGATGATTGCTTGAACAAATTTTCAAGGAAGCGCATTTTCCAGATAGACAATTTGCCGCTTTGCGGCACTTTGCGACATTTCGGCCGAGTTATCGTAGCGTGTATCGCAGGATATCTGCCAAGTACAGATGACGAATAACGATCCCTTCGTGACCATATATGGGTAACCTGCCAACCATCATGAACAAAATCTTTATGTACGCACGGCCGCGCTCAATAAAATGACGTGTCCAATTGCATTTGAAGTAGCAGAAGAATTGTCTTCGCGAGACCCGTTTATTTATTTCTGATCAAGTTTTAGGTCAGGTAAGTCAATGCTAATCAACATTTTCTTCATTCGAACAAATTCGAGCCGTCTCTGAAAACTCCAAACTCGCTTTTTAGCTTTGATTTCATCGATCATTTCAATTCCCCGTCCGATTTCGTAGTTGTTTTTTAGTTTTCTTCGTAAAACCATTTTCATCGCGTATATTGTCAATCTATTAATAAAATAATTCAATTCAAAGCTAACCTTGTAACCGTTTGGAACTGAAATAGAAAACTTGTAAAATGCGACAGCATAAATCAGCTAAAGCAATCCCGGCGATGTTCCTGTTTTTGAGTTCTTCGTAAAATGCATTCCCAGAACCTCGTGTATTTACTTTTTACCAAAAATTCACAAACCTAACAACCCAGGTCAACCTATCGTCTCTGCCTGTAGTTGCCCTACCGAACTCATTTCCAGCTATTTAGACAAAATTATGGCACCTATTGTCAGATCTTTACCGTCATACGTTAAAGACAGTCAACACGCACTTCAAATTTTTCGCGATTTCAATTTCCTGGGCGAAGACAAACTTATTTTCACTATGGATATTACATCTCTTTACACCGTCATCCCAAATGGCGAAGGTCTTCTAGCCCTCAAACATTTTTTTGATTTACGCACTGTTAAGGAACCAAGCTCGGAAACACTACTCCGCCTGGCTGTTTTTCATTCGCGAACAATTATTACAAACAAATCAATGGCGTGGCCATGGGTACCAAAATGGGACCCAGCTACGCCAATCTTTTCGTAGGCTACATTGAACACCAATTTTTCAATCAATACAACGGCCCAAAACCTGAACTCTATCGTCGCTACATTGACGACTGTATCGGCGCTACCTCTTCTACCAGAGAAGATCTTAATCAATTTATAACCGCTGTTAATTCGTTTCATCCTGCCCTTAAATATACCTGGGAAATTTCCGATGCACCAGTGTGCACTACAAACCCACAGATTCTCATAGCTATTTGTTGTATTCATCTTCACATCCATCACATGTCAAGAATTCCATTCCTTATTCTCAGTTTCTTAGACTTCGCCGTCTTTGTAGTCACGACTCTGATTTTTCCTTAAAATCAGAGGAAATGTGCAATTTCTTCGACAAACGCGGCTATCCTGCTTCTGTTGTTCAAGCGGGCCATCATCGCGCCCAGCAAATTGATCGACAGTCAGCACTACAAACGTCACAGAGAGAAAACAACGATAGAATTCCATTCACCCTCACATTCCACCCTCACACCCACGCAGTTAAATCCATCATTCCCAAAAACTTTAAATTACTTCAAAATGATCCCGACACTGGTAGAATCTTTTCGCAACCTCCATTAATTTCATTTAAACGCAACAAAAACATAGGTAACTTTCTAGTCAGAAGTGCATTCCAAACTAGTGATCAACCCGGAACTTTTAAATGCGCTCGCGCATGATGCAAAACATGCCCTTTCATTCACAACGTTGACAAAATATCGGGACCCAAGCGATCTATCAAAATCACTGATCATTTCACCTGTACCTCAGCCAATGCCATCTACTGTATAACTTGCACTCTTTGCAAAAAGTTATACATCGGCGAAACAGGGAGACGACTTGGCGAGCGATTCCGAGAACACCTTCGTGACGTAGAGAAAGACGACAAAAATGCATCGAAACCGGTCGCGAGACACTTCAATCTCCCAAATCATTCTAAGCAACATATGGCAGTCTGCGGCCTTTCCCTTCACCAAGGAAACACGGAAAGCCGTAAAACTCTAGAACAAAAATTTATTTTTCAAATCGGCACTCTTAATCCTCACGGTATCAACGAACGCTTTTCGTTCAACTAATTTATTCCGAAGTTTTCACATTACCAGGCACCAGCCAATAGCGAAGCTCCATCTTTCTGTATATAAAGACACACGACGCACAATTCCTTGATTCGCTCCGACGAAGGGCTAACGCTCGAAACGTCAGCACTTGAATCTCTTTACGGTGGCCAATTGACATTATCAACCCAGCTGATAAAACCAAATTATATGTTATAAAAGAATTGGTTCGTGCTTTTAGCTGTGCGTATATCGAGTTATGGTGCACTTGGGAAGTTAGGAGAGCACTCAAGAAGCTAGAGTTGCTCTAGGTTATTGCCTCGAGCAACTCTTACGCTTCTTTCGTGCTCTCCAAACTTCCCGCGTGCACCGCAACTCGATATACGCACGCTAAGCATGAACCAATTCTTAAATATTGCAAAGTTTATCCCACGTAAATAGCCATTACAGTAATCTTAGTATTGCTCAGGAACTAGCTTGAAATGGAGGGTAATACGGGGAATATCATTGGAGAGCTCTATGTGATGTGCATTTGAAAAGATTCCCCAGATCAGCCTCCATTTGAAAACTCGAACCAGCCCAATGCCGACAAGATGAAGATGGTCTATTCTCCGCCTCCCATTTCTTTTTCTCCTACCCCCTGTACAACTCCCCCTCCCCTCCCTCCTTACTCCCCCCTATGGGTAACCCTCGAACGTTTAACGGGGTGGATTTCACCACTCTTGAGTTTTTTTCGAACTTTTCTCAACTCGCGTTACACTCGGCACCACTATCTATTTGGAACTGCTCAGGCACGTTCTTTGGACCCAGCATCATTTTAAAGGCTTTTTTTCTGACAAGCGAGAAGGCTTAGTGTCAGTAACGTGCTGGTTTATTCACGACTCCAGATTCACTGATGCTCGTCCGCACGGCCACGGACGGCAAAATGATACAATCGCATAATCTTCACAAATAGACGAGAAGACGCGAAACATACAGTGAAAACTCACTACTATCGTGGCCCGCTTGTTGCGTGTGTGTGTATGTGTGGTTTTCTGCAAAAAATACAAGGTTCCAATGTCTTATACGCTCAAAAAAAAGATCTACAAATGTCCACGGTGTTGAACTTACCGAACTGTATAGCCTCTCAACAAAACAAATAGAATAAGCTCTGTAAATTCCAAACTAAATTGATAACAAATCCGGCACCTCAAAGCACATGGCGAAAATACAAGCTCGAGTGGTCACGTGACCACATAAATTCTGACTCAGGGGAGTCGGGAGTGACACAATCCGACTTTCGGGAGTCGGGAGTGACACTTAGACAGCATGAACATACAACATTCCGATTTAAAATTCGTTAATATTTGCATCCAATCGGAATCTTTGACCTTGGTTTTTGCACTTTGCCTCAAAGTAATTCTACTTCACACAGCGACTGCAAATTTTCTCACTAGCGAAGCATGTTTTCCACCACAACGATCACAGTGAACAACAGCAGTTTTACCTTTAGAAGGTCGATTACTGAGAGGGTGGTCTTGGTGGTTTAATCTTTTTCAGTTGCGCTGGCTCGTTTCATTTAAAACTGCTACACCGTGCGGACGAGTTCCAGTAAGAGGGGTGTGAATAGGGGTATTCTCTTAGGGAAAATTTAGAATTTCAGAACTTCAGAAATGCTATTTTACGCCAATCTGGCAGACATTTTGTAATATTTGTAGATTCATTTACTGCAGTTTAGAGTGAAAATAGTAGAAATAATTTTTAAATATTTACGTGTGCACTGGCCATGGTAAGCTGTCTTTTCCTTTGATATACAAGGTGCTTTTAGATTTCGGAGTGAAGTTGATGAAGTGGTTTTGAGTTGAAGTTCCATCAAGAGACCCATCCATTACAAACTATAGGGGTCCATAGGCAATATTAGGGCATTTTGGTAGAACATTTTGCACCATCATAGATGTTGTCGTTACAACATTTTAGGGTAATATTTGGAGTGACCCCCCCCCCCCCCCCTTTTGCAGACAATATTTTTTTGGCTGACCCCACCTTTAAGGCCAATTTTTTTGGCCTTCCCCTCCTCGATCCAACCAGCTCCCCCGCCCCCGCCTCATAAAAATGAACGGTCCCTATGCTGTTGTTGCAGTTAATATTTAACTAATGTCTTTGAAAGCTATTTGGATTTTACTCTGTCATGTCAGCAGAGAAAAACAAAATACTGTAAATCAGTTTTATAGATAGAAATACACAAACGTTTGTTTAGCCATAGACCAATCAATCAATCAAGATAAAAATAAAAAAAAAAACGCGAATTCGTCGAATCATGTTTAAGCAACTTTTTTCTCACTGCCATGTCGTGGTATCTGGCCTTCACTGGCGTAGTACCTATGATTTTTCTGTTATGGAACGGGGCTGGGTTTCAGCCTTGCCTGTTCGAAGAGTCGTACTTGTTGCTAAATCATTCTACTGAGGCTACGCTTGTTTTCCACATGTAATCTAACTTTTGCTTCTTGGTTGGGTATATTCAAGAAGAGGGGGTAATTTTCCTCTTTTGGTATGTTATATTTTTCCCCGGTGGTAGTATTCCCTTCTATATATCTTATTTTAGTAATTCCCTTCCCGTCTTATATGCATTTTATAACGGCCGCATTTCAATCGTGTCCAGCCGTGACGTTATCATTTTGTTTTACTTATGGGTACGATTGCAACGATGATAAGTTATGTGAGTAATTTGGCGTATCATCGGTCTGGTGGGGATACTCACCACTATACTATCGAGGACCTATCTACAAGAAAGAGAGTCTTTGAAGAACATATCAAAGTCGTACTTTGCATTATTATCTGTAATTTGCGCACCCCTCGACCGGTGTATCTGTCGACATATCGACCGACACTCGGACATCGGTCGACATATCAACCGACACTCGACACTCGACCGATACACGAAGGGAAAAGCATGTCATATCCTGCATGCTTTTAATCTCTTCGTAGATTTCCCTCAGTACTTACTGCTGGTATTGTGATTCAATATTCGTTAAACGCTCGTCGTTTTTAACCAAACGAATGAAATATAAAGCTTAAAAATACTACACTCGAATCGAATATTTTTTCAATAACAACGTTGTCGCTGGTTTGCTAAAGTTCATTCTTCCAGTTAAAAACACCATCGAGTATTTTGCTTCCGTTGGTCCTTGAGTAAAATCTATAGAGTCGTTTCTGTCAGAGTACGAAGAGGCATTGCTTTTTTACGGGAAGAAAAAAGAACGCCTGATGGCTGGAACAATTTAATGGTTCATGAGTTATTTGGTAGGTAGCTAAAGAATATCCGGCATTCTCTTGTCTATACGGAGAAACAGTTTTCAGTTTCCTTCATTGACCATTTTCAGACTGCCCATAATACATCTTGTTTACCCCCCAAAAGTTTGCATAAGCATTGCCTTCAGATTCTCTTGGGACGACTGTAATAACCAGCAGAATTGGGAAATGAAGTTATGCAAAATTTTGGGGGGACAATCAAGGTGTATTATGGGTAGTACGAAAATGGTCAATAAGCCTTGATCCGTTTTAGGCTTTAATTTGCGAAGATAGCAGCAATTATAGAAAGAGGAGTGGTCCGGAGTGATCATCATGCTGTAAACAGTGTTTGGAGTCTTTGTTTGGCTCATCCTCGGTATAAAAACCTGTGAAACTCACAAGTGCCGTAAAAAAAAAACGAACAAGACAACCAATAACTCAAAACAATATGGAACAGAAAAACAATAGCTCAAAAACAAAGAGAAAAGTCACAGGTTTTACAACAAGGTAAACCCCTTTGTTTTCCCAGTTTCATTTGTTTGGTAAGCTCCGTGTATACAATAACTGTTCAAGGATAAGCTAACGTGATTGGCCAATTAAAAGAATGAGACTTCGGCATGATGCTTTTTAAGCAGCACAAATGGTGTGCGTAGATTCAGTTCTTTAAACCAGACGTAGCAGGGACGACATTCCAGACACCAATCTTAACGTAATTCGTTGAGGGTAAGTCTATCACAGATTACGACATATCAAGTAAGGTAAGAGTGTTGACACACATTTCTTGTTGGGATTATAAGGTTAAGGTTGGCCAAATAAGTTTGTGCGATGCCACTGCAAAGACCTTGTCGGTCTGAATGGGAGCTGAAATTTTCCACTTTAAGAATGACCAGTTGCTACTGCAGCTAAGACCGAAATTAACTGCTAGTGACAATTAAACACGTTGTGGCGAGAATCCCACTGACTATAAGGGCGTAAGCATATTAATTAAAATCACTAGAAAGTCTACAGCGCAGAAAAAAGAGTGCCCTTGGACAGGAACTTGGAGTTAATCCAACACAATATATATATCGTAAGGAATGAACACTATTATTTTTCGCAATGTTCTCAGAAATAGTACTTGCACATTACAGGGTGAGTAAACGGACAATAAACATTGAGATAATCGTCTAGGGAGCAAGAAATCAGAATTCAGGGCCTCGTTGGTACAAGTAGAAACGAGTTTTAGAACCAGGAATAACTTAACATTTATTATTATAATTTGATTGCATACAAATGAGTGGACCTGCAATATATAATAGCTAAATTTTAAGTTACAGATTGTTTTAGAGTAATTTCACACGTATACTCTACTCTAGCCGAGGCAATTCGTTTGAGAACTAACCGTTCAGCTATTGAAGTTCCTCAACGACTGTCAAAAGAATTATTTTGGTTAATTAAATTCAGCAGCAATAGACTCACAAAAGATCGGTGAAACAATTCAAATGCTTTAAGTTCTCTAAGCAAAGTCGTCAATATTCACTTCACGTTCCTTAAAAATATATTTTTGTTGCATTTCTTTGTAAGGTTTATTACAATTTTGCACAGAACTTGATTCATCTACCTGCGGTTAATAAATATCAACAGAGAGGAATTTGCACCGAAAGTATATTTGACGGTAAAGCGAGAATTCAGTGTCCCGGCTTGGAAGAACCATTCCGACATAGCTTCGAATAAATGACCAGGCCATGATTATAGAATTAAAAAGGCCCTAAACATGAGTGTTCCACATAGAAAAACTTTCGGTATAGAATAGTAACACAACTGCATAATTTTCAAAACACCGATTTAACTCTTTTGCAGCGTGTTTGGTTCTATATTTTTTAAAAGTCGACGAACGAGATTCCAATAAGCACAGTGGCATTTTACATCTAAAAATTATCCTTTGAAAATTAGGATTAGCAGGATTAGCAGCTTTTCATAGACTTTTGTTAATGTTCGTATTAAAACTTCTGCTTCGGCGACGTTATGAACAAAAAAAAGAGGAATGCATATTCTGTCCACACATGCTCGTCGTTATTTAATTACAAAATCAACTATTCTGGTACACAGTAACACCCAATCTTTCTGGAATTACTAGGGTTTGTTGTACATGTGTCCTGTTGTCTTCGACTCATACAAGCGTTCTCCAGCAGTAGAAATAAAATGCCTTTGAAGTCATGCGCATTCTGTTTATCAAAGTTTAGGGTCCATGGAGGGTTGCTAGATACTGCGGGACTGAGTCCTGCTCCTTAACCACAACACCGGGCAATTAACTTGGTCGTCACGTTTGATTGGCGTTCATTCAATGGTCACCAAATGAGCATTCAGTTCTATTTAGATTTCGTGGGGACGGTATCGACATTGTACCAGGAGTACAAAGCTGTTTAGGATATGTTTTAGAATTGAATGGTTTCAACCATGAGAAGGTAAAAGATGGCTGTTCCTCACACATGTCACGTCACCACCACATACCATGAACAATTAACTTTTCAAACGTGTCGTCTTTTCTTTTACTCCACTGTCTTCTGGAATTGCCACATGTAAACAATATAGCTAAAATTCAAATTAATAACAAACATTGAGAATCTTTTTCGTTGGGGGTGCATGGGTGGGTGAAGGAAAACGTTGCAGTGCGTTGGTGTCATCCATCAACTAAAAGAAAGGCTAATACTATCCACTCAGTTGTCTCCTTTTTCCAGTTCACAATTTCAGCTTTTATTATTGATTTATTTTTGCTTCCAAAGTAGTTTCTGTCCAAGCCGACGATGAATTTGTGGATTTTCGTGATTGCTGTTTGCACAGCAGTTGAGCTTGTCCAGTGTAACGGAGGTAAGTGAAAAATAACCCGGCACCCAAGATTCAGTTGAAGATGTTTTTCATCTGCATTGTGCAAGGATGACAGGAGCAACTAGCGGCTGTTTGTCCAACTGAAACTTTCCCGCATTGGTGCGAACGGCCGCCGATTCATCGCGCTGATAAACAAGCGACTATTTACTTTTCCTCCACGGTCTTTAGAAACGATTTCAGGTAGATCTTGAGGTCTTGTTTTCTGGCATCAAATGATTTATCGACATTTCGGTCACTGTAAAACTTTGCAGCCAGGATTATCTTGGGACTCCGCAAATATGACCATATCTCTGTAGCGGGGAGTGGTTGCCCAATTCTCCCGAGCCAGAGGCTCGTGTACAAAGCTTTCGAAGATGCCCATAGAACTCGCCTCAACGCCGGGAACTCCGTGCCCTACTCTTTACCATTAGTGTGTGGGATCTTTAACGTTCTCTGCTGATCGAAACAATGGTACAGAAGACAGAGCCTACGGTTTTATCGTCCTTGTCCGAGAAAGCACTGCAAAATGCAGTTATCAGATATATTTACAAACGATGCACCGTGTTCTTTCAATAATTATTATAATTATATGTACCAGCTTATTAGAAGTAGCGGTTATTCTCTTTCATCCACAGATAAGGGATTTCAGTGCCCAGTTTGTAACGCTCAAGGAAAAAACGCCCAAGCCGAATGTGATGCGAATATCAAGCTAGAAAATTGTAACCAAAAGAATGCAGCATGTAAGACAATCGAGTATACATTTGGAACAAGATTCGCTCGCAACTGCACTGACATGGTCACTTACAACACAGACGTGTCCAACTGCAAACGTCTTGGAAACTGTGAAGTGGCAATATGTACTGAATCCGGCTGCAAGGCTGAGTTTACCTCAGGTACAGAATCTTATCTCTTGAATTCAGGCCGTGTATCACAGGAACTCTGCACAACTAAATTCGTTTATCTGATTGGATAAAATCAATAATAACCACAGATTCAGGATTCTACTCTAGATTTTAGAATCTAAACTGGCATCTTAACCGGCTGCATGTTACGGTGAGAAAGTTGTACACTAAGAGTTCAATTCCCCCGGGTTCGTACACCAATATGGCGGCTATTTCTTTGTTTTGGAACACCAACACTCATGCTGTGACCTCAAGTGAAAAATGTTGTCAGAATGTTATACAAACAAATACATATTAACCGAGAAAATCTTTGTTTGCGCTTTATTGATTCAAATAAATAGCTTTCTGGGAAGTTTTGGAGCTGTTTTTGAGTGGCTTCCTCGAAGTGAGTCACATTATGATTCTGTGGAAATAATTTGTTTAATTAGTTCTTTCTATACGAGAGTCAAGCGCCTGTCGTCACTCTTGTTTATTACAATAACAAGATAAGTGGATCGAACATACCTCGCCGTCTGCAAGAGACTTAAACAAAACACTTGAACCTTTGCAAAATCACGGTTTCTTGTTAAATATTACGAACTCGTTAGCCGCACATGTACGCATTGCGGACCTATTTTTCTCCCACATTACTTTCTAACAGATTTCATCTCTTGTACTTTGTGACGTCAGATCCAATTATGTGCCCAATCTGCTCTGCTCGGGGAGAGAACGCGGTCAGCGAATGTGAAAGCAATCTTAAATCTGAGTTCTGTAAGGAACCGAATCCAGTGTGTATAATGCGCTACGATTACTACTCAGAAGAATTGGACCGCTTCTGCGGGAGCAGAGAGCGCTATGACAACTTGAACAGAAAATGCCAATACGACGGAGACTGCTTCGTAGAAATGTGCGACAAAAGTGGTTGTAAAGGTAAGTCCCGCATTTCAGCAAAATTGATGTCTAAAAGGCCGCACTATGTATGTCATATCTTGTCTGGTACAAAGGCAAGCAAAGCTTAGCTTATTTACTAATCAATCATCATCACAATAGCTTGAAAAATATGGAGAATATGTATTGTTTAGTGATTCCAGTGACCCTTATATCGTACAACGTCCTTGTTGTAGGCATCGAATTGTACTCATTGTAATAACATTGAGAAAATGAAAAATAACCGATTCAAACATGAAGTCCTGGACAAATAAGGTTTTTTGGACTCATTTATCTCTTTATTGTACGTTATAGTGGAAATATTCATGTGCCCAGTTTGTTATGCTGAGGGAGTAAACGCCGACAGTAAATGTGAAGCCGACATTATAAACAAGCCTTGCTTTGAAAAGTATCCAGTTTGTGCTCTAACTGTCAGCCTGGGATCCAGTCCTTTCAAGTATAGATCTCGTGATTGTTACAGCAGCCAAGATTACGACTCGTATGATGATGAGTGTATGCGATACGCTGAATGCAAAATGGCTAACTGTAACACAAGTGGTTGCAAAGCTGAGTTCCTTGCTTGATATATTCTTATAGAGCTTTTACAACCAGCGACATGATACAAAATTCGCCATGTTGGAGGGCAATCTTATTATTCCTGCAATGAAGCTGATTAAAGAAATTCAACGTTGACTTAGTCTGTGCCATGCATTCGCTTGTGGAAAAGGCTTCAGTCATGGAGCTTAGCATACAAAAATATATTGATCAACGGAACAAATTATGACAGCCTTATAATTGACACTTTGTCCACAATAAGTGCCTCATTCAATAGACAATATTCGTATTCCGCGACGGACCTGGGGCGAGAGGGCCTGATGGGGGGAACTTCGCTCGAAAATAAAAAGAAACGTGAGGAAAATTACAGCTCGGGTACCGGAAAGTCGAAACAGCATTAAATGCTTCAATGTTTTGGACCTTACAAGTGATCTACAGGCAAGAGGGAGATCAGTATTAAACAAAAATGCCAAAAAATGTGCCACGAGTGACAGAAGGCTCGAACGGCTTCTCGTACTCTGCACGCACACAAGTTGTTTACTTTCTACTATTTACATTTCTGTTAACTCATAGTCATTTTTTGCAGGAAGAAAATTAAATGATCTTCAAACTATGCACACCTATCGCTTGAGTAAAATGAAAAGCTTGTTTTCGGACCGAAGGTTCGATGTTTTTGGCACAACGCGAATGTGGAAGTTTTGATCAGTTTAGCGATCAAAGAAATGTGCCGGCGAGTGAGAAATCTATTTACTTGTAGTTTCTCCAGTATTTTCCCCCTCTTGGTGGATGCGAAATCAGATGGTCATCAAAGACTAAACAGAATCAGTTCAGCAAATTTTCCTGTCAGATCAATTAATCTCTGAATCTTCTCGATCACTTCTACCAAATCTTTTTGCGGCATGTTCGCTTAATTAAGGTATTCCTCTAACCTATAGATCACTTACAAACTCCAGAGCCTTAATTGCAACTCAATGCTTTTTTGGTTTTCCGGCACCCGAGCTGTAATTTTCCTCATGTTTCTTTGTGTTTATGAGCGATGTTCCCCGCAATAGCCTCGCATTCATGGTCAGAAGGCTCTCGCGCCAGGCCCGTTGGAGAATACGAATATTGTCTATTACATCTCCCGTCTCTCCAGCACCACCTTCACCCTATCAATAAATGTTAGACAATATCAAACTACTCGTGGTGTTCAAGAGTAAGTCAAGTCTCTGGCGAGCCGATTGTGACGGGATAACTTATCGTATTTTGCTGTTTTTTTTTTCAAATAAAATCACTAACGTTGTTCGTTAAACGTAATACTTAATAGCAACCTAATTATTTTATATTTGTGTTTCTTTTGATCATAGCAAAATGGTACTTATCCAGCACGTCCACAGATTGCATCGAATAAATAATTAAAGACATGCGAATTCCTGATTCATTGCAGTTATTCTAGATATCTCGAGGGTTTCGTTTTACTGACTCTTTTTGCTGTTTATAATACAAATATTTAACAATCATCGTGCGGAATATTGCCTTATACGTAGCTGACGAGGCTGCAAACAATCAGTTCAACAACATTGAGCAGGATGATTGCTTGAACAAATTTTCAAGGAAGCGCATTTTCCAGATAGACAATTTGCCGCTTTGCGGCACTTTGCGACATTTCGGCCGAGTTATCGTAGCGTGTATCGCAGGATATCTGCCAAGTACAGATGACGAATAACGATCCCTTCGTGACCATATATGGGTAACCTGCCAACCATCATGAACAAAATCTTTATGTACGCACGGCCGCGCTCAATAAAATGACGTGTCCAATTGCATTTGAAGTAGCAGAAGAATTGTCTTCGCGAGACCCGTTTATTTATTTCTGATCAAGTTTTAGGTCAGGTAAGTCAATGCTAATCAACATTTTCTTCATTCGAACAAATTCGAGCCGTCTCTGAAAACTCCAAACTCGCTTTTTAGCTTTGATTTCATCGATCATTTCAATTCCCCGTCCGATTTCGTAGTTGTTTTTTAGTTTTCTTCGTAAAACCATTTTCATCGCGTATATTGTCAATCTATTAATAAAATAATTCAATTCAAAGCTAACCTTGTAACCGTTTGGAACTGAAATAGAAAACTTGTAAAATGCGACAGCATAAATCAGCTAAAGCAATCCCGGCGATGTTCCTGTTTTTGAGTTCTTCGTAAAATGCATTCCCAGAACCTCGTGTATTTACTTTTTACCAAAAATTCACAAACCTAACAACCCAGGTCAACCTATCGTCTCTGCCTGTAGTTGCCCTACCGAACTCATTTCCAGCTATTTAGACAAAATTATGGCACCTATTGTCAGATCTTTACCGTCATACGTTAAAGACAGTCAACACGCACTTCAAATTTTTCGCGATTTCAATTTCCTGGGCGAAGACAAACTTATTTTCACTATGGATATTACATCTCTTTACACCGTCATCCCAAATGGCGAAGGTCTTCTAGCCCTCAAACATTTTTTTGATTTACGCACTGTTAAGGAACCAAGCTCGGAAACACTACTCCGCCTGGCTGTTTTTCATTCGCGAACAATTATTACAAACAAATCAATGGCGTGGCCATGGGTACCAAAATGGGACCCAGCTACGCCAATCTTTTCGTAGGCTACATTGAACACCAATTTTTCAATCAATACAACGGCCCAAAACCTGAACTCTATCGTCGCTACATTGACGACTGTATCGGCGCTACCTCTTCTACCAGAGAAGATCTTAATCAATTTATAACCGCTGTTAATTCGTTTCATCCTGCCCTTAAATATACCTGGGAAATTTCCGATGCACCAGTGTGCACTACAAACCCACAGATTCTCATAGCTATTTGTTGTATTCATCTTCACATCCATCACATGTCAAGAATTCCATTCCTTATTCTCAGTTTCTTAGACTTCGCCGTCTTTGTAGTCACGACTCTGATTTTTCCTTAAAATCAGAGGAAATGTGCAATTTCTTCGACAAACGCGGCTATCCTGCTTCTGTTGTTCAAGCGGGCCATCATCGCGCCCAGCAAATTGATCGACAGTCAGCACTACAAACGTCACAGAGAGAAAACAACGATAGAATTCCATTCACCCTCACATTCCACCCTCACACCCACGCAGTTAAATCCATCATTCCCAAAAACTTTAAATTACTTCAAAATGATCCCGACACTGGTAGAATCTTTTCGCAACCTCCATTAATTTCATTTAAACGCAACAAAAACATAGGTAACTTTCTAGTCAGAAGTGCATTCCAAACTAGTGATCAACCCGGAACTTTTAAATGCGCTCGCGCATGATGCAAAACATGCCCTTTCATTCACAACGTTGACAAAATATCGGGACCCAAGCGATCTATCAAAATCACTGATCATTTCACCTGTACCTCAGCCAATGCCATCTACTGTATAACTTGCACTCTTTGCAAAAAGTTATACATCGGCGAAACAGGGAGACGACTTGGCGAGCGATTCCGAGAACACCTTCGTGACGTAGAGAAAGACGACAAAAATGCATCGAAACCGGTCGCGAGACACTTCAATCTCCCAAATCATTCTAAGCAACATATGGCAGTCTGCGGCCTTTCCCTTCACCAAGGAAACACGGAAAGCCGTAAAACTCTAGAACAAAAATTTATTTTTCAAATCGGCACTCTTAATCCTCACGGTATCAACGAACGCTTTTCGTTCAACTAATTTATTCCGAAGTTTTCACATTACCAGGCACCAGCCAATAGCGAAGCTCCATCTTTCTGTATATAAAGACACACGACGCACAATTCCTTGATTCGCTCCGACGAAGGGCTAACGCTCGAAACGTCAGCACTTGAATCTCTTTACGGTGGCCAATTGACATTATCAACCCAGCTGATAAAACCAAATTATATGTTATAAAAGAATTGGTTCGTGCTTTTAGCTGTGCGTATATCGAGTTATGGTGCACTTGGGAAGTTAGGAGAGCACTCAAGAAGCTAGAGTTGCTCTAGGTTATTGCCTCGAGCAACTCTTACGCTTCTTTCGTGCTCTCCAAACTTCCCGCGTGCACCGCAACTCGATATACGCACGCTAAGCATGAACCAATTCTTAAATATTGCAAAGTTTATCCCACGTAAATAGCCATTACAGTAATCTTAGTATTGCTCAGGAACTAGCTTGAAATGGAGGGTAATACGGGGAATATCATTGGAGAGCTCTATGTGATGTGCATTTGAAAAGATTCCCCAGATCAGCCTCCATTTGAAAACTCGAACCAGCCCAATGCCGACAAGATGAAGATGGTCTATTCTCCGCCTCCCATTTCTTTTTCTCCTACCCCCTGTACAACTCCCCCTCCCCTCCCTCCTTACTCCCCCCTATGGGTAACCCTCGAACGTTTAACGGGGTGGATTTCACCACTCTTGAGATTTTTTCGAACTTTTCTCAACTCGCGTTACACTCGGCACCACTATCTATTTGGAACTGCTCAGGCACGTTCTTTGGACCCAGCATCATTTTAAAGGCTTTTTTTCTGACAAGCGAGAAGGCTTAGTGTCAGTAACGTGCTGGTTTATTCACGACTCCAGATTCACTGATGCTCGTCCGCACGGCCACGGACGGCAAAATGATACAATCGCATAATCTTCACAAATAGACGAGAAGACGCGAAACATACAGTGAAAACTCACTACTATCGTGGCCCGCTTGTTGCGTGTGTGTGTATGTGTGGTTTTCTGCAAAAAATACAAGGTTCCAATGTCTTATACGCTCAAAAAAAAGATCTACAAATGTCCACGGTGTTGAACTTACCGAACTGTATAGCCTCTCAACAAAACAAATAGAATAAGCTCTGTAAATTCCAAACTAAATTGATAACAAATCCGGCACCTCAAAGCACATGGCGAAAATACAAGCTCGAGTGGTCACGTGACCACATAAATTCTGACTCAGGGGAGTCGGGAGTGACACAATCCGACTTTCGGGAGTCGGGAGTGACACTTAGACAGCATGAACATACAACATTCCGATTTAAAATTCGTTAATATTTGCATCCAATCGGAATCTTTGACCTTGGTTTTTGCACTTTGCCTCAAAGTAATTCTACTTCACACAGCGACTGCAAATTTTCTCACTAGCGAAGCATGTTTTCCACCACAACGATCACAGTGAACAACAGCAGTTTTACCTTTAGAAGGTCGATTACTGAGAGGGTGGTCTTGGTGGTTTAATCTTTTTCAGTTGCGCTGGCTCGTTTCATTTAAAACTGCTACACCGTGCGGACGAGTTCCAGTAAGAGGGGTGTGAATAGGGGTATTCTCTTAGGGAAAATTTAGAATTTCAGAACTTCAGAAATGCTATTTTACGCCAATCTGGCAGACATTTTGTAATATTTGTAGATTCATTTACTGCAGTTTAGAGTGAAAATAGTAGAAATAATTTTTAAATATTTACGTGTGCACTGGCCATGGTAAGCTGTCTTTTCCTTTGATATACAAGGTGCTTTTAGATTTCGGAGTGAAGTTGATGAAGTGGTTTTGAGTTGAAGTTCCATCAAGAGACCCATCCATTACAAACTATAGGGGTCCATAGGCAATATTAGGGCATTTTGGTAGAACATTTTGCACCATCATAGATGTTGTCGTTACAACATTTTAGGGTAATATTTGGAGTGACCCCCCCCCCCCCCCCCTTTTGCAGACAATATTTTTTTGGCTGACCCCACCTTTAAGGCCAATTTTTTTGGCCTTCCCCTCCTCGATCCAACCAGCTCCCCCGCCCCCGCCTCATAAAAATGAACGGTCCCTATGCTGTTGTTGCAGTTAATATTTAACTAATGTCTTTGAAAGCTATTTGGATTTTACTCTGTCATGTCAGCAGAGAAAAACAAAATACTGTAAATCAGTTTTATAGATAGAAATACACAAACGTTTGTTTAGCCATAGACCAATCAATCAATCAAGATAAAAATAAAAAAAAAAACGCGAATTCGTCGAATCATGTTTAAGCAACTTTTTTCTCACTGCCATGTCGTGGTATCTGGCCTTCACTGGCGTAGTACCTATGATTTTTCTGTTATGGAACGGGGCTGGGTTTCAGCCTTGCCTGTTCGAAGAGTCGTACTTGTTGCTAAATCATTCTACTGAGGCTACGCTTGTTTTCCACATGTAATCTAACTTTTGCTTCTTGGTTGGGTATATTCAAGAAGAGGGGGTAATTTTCCTCTTTTGGTATGTTATATTTTTCCCCGGTGGTAGTATTCCCTTCTATATATCTTATTTTAGTAATTCCCTTCCCGTCTTATATGCATTTTATAACGGCCGCATTTCAATCGTGTCCAGCCGTGACGTTATCATTTTGTTTTACTTATGGGTACGATTGCAACGATGATAAGTTATGTGAGTAATTTGGCGTATCATCGGTCTGGTGGGGATACTCACCACTATACTATCGAGGACCTATCTACAAGAAAGAGAGTCTTTGAAGAACATATCAAAGTCGTACTTTGCATTATTATCTGTAATTTGCGCACCCCTCGACCGGTGTATCTGTCGACATATCGACCGACACTCGGACATCGGTCGACATATCAACCGACACTCGACACTCGACCGATACACGAAGGGAAAAGCATGTCATATCCTGCATGCTTTTAATCTCTTCGTAGATTTCCCTCAGTACTTACTGCTGGTATTGTGATTCAATATTCGTTAAACGCTCGTCGTTTTTAACCAAACGAATGAAATATAAAGCTTAAAAATACTACACTCGAATCGAATATTTTTTCAATAACAACGTTGTCGCTGGTTTGCTAAAGTTCATTCTTCCAGTTAAAAACACCATCGAGTATTTTGCTTCCGTTGGTCCTTGAGTAAAATCTATAGAGTCGTTTCTGTCAGAGTACGAAGAGGCATTGCTTTTTTACGGGAAGAAAAAAGAACGCCTGATGGCTGGAACAATTTAATGGTTCATGAGTTATTTGGTAGGTAGCTAAAGAATATCCGGCATTCTCTTGTCTATACGGAGAAACAGTTTTCAGTTTCCTTCATTGACCATTTTCAGACTGCCCATAATACATCTTGTTTACCCCCCAAAAGTTTGCATAAGCATTGCCTTCAGATTCTCTTGGGACGACTGTAATAACCAGCAGAATTGGGAAATGAAGTTATGCAAAATTTTGGGGGGACAATCAAGGTGTATTATGGGTAGTACGAAAATGGTCAATAAGCCTTGATCCGTTTTAGGCTTTAATTTGCGAAGATAGCAGCAATTATAGAAAGAGGAGTGGTCCGGAGTGATCATCATGCTGTAAACAGTGTTTGGAGTCTTTGTTTGGCTCATCCTCGGTATAAAAACCTGTGAAACTCACAAGTGCCGTAAAAAAAAAACGAACAAGACAACCAATAACTCAAAACAATATGGAACAGAAAAACAATAGCTCAAAAACAAAGAGAAAAGTCACAGGTTTTACAACAAGGTAAACCCCTTTGTTTTCCCAGTTTCATTTGTTTGGTAAGCTCCGTGTATACAATAACTGTTCAAGGATAAGCTAACGTGATTGGCCAATTAAAAGAATGAGACTTCGGCATGATGCTTTTTAAGCAGCACAAATGGTGTGCGTAGATTCAGTTCTTTAAACCAGACGTAGCAGGGACGACATTCCAGACACCAATCTTAACGTAATTCGTTGAGGGTAAGTCTATCACAGATTACGACATATCAAGTAAGGTAAGAGTGTTGACACACATTTCTTGTTGGGATTATAAGGTTAAGGTTGGCCAAATAAGTTTGTGCGATGCCACTGCAAAGACCTTGTCGGTCTGAATGGGAGCTGAAATTTTCCACTTTAAGAATGACCAGTTGCTACTGCAGCTAAGACCGAAATTAACTGCTAGTGACAATTAAACACGTTGTGGCGAGAATCCCACTGACTATAAGGGCGTAAGCATATTAATTAAAATCACTAGAAAGTCTACAGCGCAGAAAAAAGAGTGCCCTTGGACAGGAACTTGGAGTTAATCCAACACAATATATATATCGTAAGGAATGAACACTATTATTTTTCGCAATGTTCTCAGAAATAGTACTTGCACATTACAGGGTGAGTAAACGGACAATAAACATTGAGATAATCGTCTAGGGAGCAAGAAATCAGAATTCAGGGCCTCGTTGGTACGAGTAGAAACGAGTTTTAGAACCAGGAATAACTTAACATTTATTATTATAATTTGATTGCATACAAATGAGTGGACCTGCAATATATAATAGCTAAATTTTAAGTTACAGATTGTTTTAGAGTAATTTCACACGTATACTCTACTCTAGCCGAGGCAATTCGTTTGAGAACTAACCGTTCAGCTATTGAAGTTCCTCAACGACTGTCAAAAGAATTATTTTGGTTAATTAAATTCAGCAGCAATAGACTCACAAAAGATCGGTGAAACAATTCAAATGCTTTAAGTTCTCTAAGCAAAGTCGTCAATATTCACTTCACGTTCCTTAAAAATATATT
This sequence comes from Blastomussa wellsi, assembly GCA_947652115.1. NCBI lineage: Eukaryota > Metazoa > Cnidaria > Anthozoa > Scleractinia > Plerogyridae > Blastomussa > Blastomussa wellsi. The sequence goes on along the minus strand of OX393572.1, from coordinate 6,810,806 downwards.
TTTGTTGCATTTCTTTGTAAGGTTTATTACAATTTTGCACAGAACTTGATTCATCTACCTGCGGTTAATAAATATCAACAGAGAGGAATTTGCACCGAAAGTATATTTGACGGTAAAGCGAGAATTCAGTGTCCCGGCTTGGAAGAACCATTCCGACATAGCTTCGAATAAATGACCAGGCCATGATTATAGAATTAAAAAGGCCCTAAACATGAGTGTTCCACATAGAAAAACTTTCGGTATAGAATAGTAACACAACTGCATAATTTTCAAAACACCGATTTAACTCTTTTGCAGCGTGTTTGGTTCTATATTTTTTAAAAGTCGACGAACGAGATTCCAATAAGCACATTGGCATTTTATATCTAAAAATTATCCTTCGAAAATTAGAATTAGCAGGATTAGCAGCTTTTCATAGATTTCCTTCTGTTAATGTTCGCATTAAAACTTCTTCTTCGGCAACGTTATGAAAAAAAAAAAACATAGGAATTCATATTCTGTCCACACATGCTCGTCGTTATTTAATTACAAAATCAACTATTCTGGTACACAGTAACACCCGATATTTCTGGAATTACTAGGGTTTGTTGTGCATGTGTACTGTTGTCTTTGACTTATACAAGCGTTCTTCAGTAGTAGAAATAAAATGCCTTTGAAGTCATGCGCATTCTGTTTATCAAGTCTAGGCTCCATGGAGGGTTGCCAGATACTACGGGACCGAGTCCTGCTCCTTAACCACAACACCGGGCTATTAACTTGGTCGTCACGTTTGATTGGCGTTCATTCAATAGTCACCAAATGAGAATTCAGTTCTATTTAGATTTCGTGGGGAGGGTATCGACATTGTACCAGGAGTACAAAGCTGTTTAGGATATGTTTTAGAATTGAAAGGAATGGTTTCAACCAAGAGAAGGTAAAAGATGGCTGTTCCTCACACGTCACGTCACCACCACATACCATGAACAATTAACTTTTCCAACGTGTCTTCCTTTTCTTTTACTCCACTGTCTTCTGGAATTGCCACATGTAAACAATATAGATAAAATTCAAATTAATAACAAACATTGAGAATTTTTTCGTTGGGGGTGCATGGGTAGGTGAAGGAAAACGTTGCAGTGCGTTGGTGTCATCCATCACCAAAAAGAAAGGCTAACACTATCCACTCAGTTGTCTCCTTTTTCCAGTTCACAATTTCAGCTTTTATTATTGATTTATTTTTGCTTCCAAAGTAGTTTCTGTCCAAGGCGACGATGAATTTGTGGATTTTCGTGATTGCTGTTTGCACAGCATTTGAGCTTGTCCAGTGTAACGGAGGTAAGCGAAAAATAACCCGGCACCCAAGATTCAGTTGAAGATGCTTTTCATCTGCATTGTGCAAGGATGACAGGAGCAACTAGCGGCTGTTCGACCAACTGAGTTTACCTCAGGTACAGAATCTTATCTCTTGAATTCAGGCCGTGTATCACAGGAACTCTGCGCAACCAAATTCGTTTATTTGATTGGATAAAATCAATAATGACCACAGATTCAGGATTCCACTCTAGATTTTAGAATCTAAACTGGCATCTTAACCGGCTGCATGTTACGGTGAGAAAGTTGTACACTAAGAGTTCAATTCCCCCCGTACACCAATATGGCGGCTATTTCTTTGTTTTGGAACATCAACACTGATGCTGTGACCTCAAGTGAAAATGTTGTCAGAATGTTATACAAACAAATACATATTAACCGAGAAAATAATTGTTTGCGCTTTATTGATTCAAATAAATAGCTTTCTGGGAATTTTTGGAGCTGTTTTTAAGAGTGGCTTCCTCGAATTGAGTCGCATTATGATTCCGTCGAAATAATTTGTTTAATTAGTTTGTATACGAGAGTCAAGCGCCTGTCATCACTCTTGTTTATTACAATAACAAGATAAGTGGATCGAACATACCTTGCCGTCTGCAAGAGACTTAAACGAGATTGTCTAATCGGCGTGGGTCGTGGGTCGTGGGTCGTGAGTCGTGGGTCCGAGATACCATGTATACATACTTCTATGCTGTTTCACATGCCCTCTCTCAACAGCGGTTTTGTCCGCGATCTCTTTGTAGCATGTACACTGACTCTTAAGGGATTGTGCCAAAGATGTTACGTTATTTATTTTAATTTTTTTATCAAGGACTGGAAATTCTCGAAACAGAAAGGATCTCACAAAACGATTTTACCGACAAGGACATCCTTTCTTTGGTTTATAAGGATCAGTTACTTCTCTATAACTGTCAGTTGTAGGAAATCGGAGGACTTAATCCGGAGCAAGTTCGTATGTGGAGTGTGGTCGAAAAATATATGCTTTGCGCCGCGAACACTCAGTATAGACTGGAACCAACCAATGTGAAAAAAGACACGTGACCAGTTAGATCGTCATCTTGAAAGCTACAAGGCTTTCGGCAAACACGTGCATTTCAGCTGTTTTTAACCAATCATACTCGAGCATTCCCACGCTACCAAACAAACAACCGCGCGGTCGTTTCAAGGCGGATGCATGATGGCTGATCCTTAGCTTTCATGAAATCAATAAAACATGACCAAACATGACAAATTTGCTAGACCCAAAAGTTCGGTTGCAGCCATGAGACAGCTTTTTGGTTAATAACGTGAGTTCCAGAACAACCAAGCCAGTACAACAAAGTTTTTTTTTTAATTTATGCATTCGTTCTCGCAAATGCGCACGCTAACGTTAAGTATATACTTTCGAACACTTTCGTAGACATTTACCGAAGTTGTTTGCCAGACCAGGAGGAAAATGTTTATAGTTAACGAGAGACAGTTTTCCTTTGTTCCACGTTTCATAAAAGGTATTCGGTGAAATTAATTCGTGAGGGTACAATTGCAAATTTGGGCCGAGCTCTATCTTCAAACAAACACGACCCACGACCCACGATCCACCCACCCACCCACGCGATTTAGCCTCACTCACTTAAACAAAACACTTGAAGCTTTGCTAAACCACGGTTTCTTAAATATTACCAACTCCTTAGCCGCATATGTACGCATTACGGACCTATTTTTCTCACACGTTGCTTTCTAACAGATTTCATTTCTTGTACTTTGTGACATCAGATCCAATTATGTGCCCAATCTGCTCTGCTCGGGGAGAGAACGCGGTGAGCGAATGTGAAAGCAATCTTAAATTTGAGTTCTGTCAGGAACCGAATCCAGTGTGTATAATGAGCTACGATTACTACTCAGAAGAATTTGACCGCTTCTGCGGGAGCAGAGAGCGCTATGACAACTTGAACAGAAAATGCCAATACGACGGAGACTGCTTCGCAGAAATGTGCGACAAAAGTGGTTGTAAAGGTAAGTCCCGCATTTCAGCAAAATTGATGTCTAAAAGGCCGCACGATGTATGTCATATCTTGTCTGGTACAAAGGCAACCAAAGCTTAGCTTATTTACTAATCAATCATCATCTCAATAGCTTAAAATATGGAGTATTGTTTAGTGATTCCAGTCACCCTTACATCGTACAACGTCCTTGTTGTAGGCATCGAATTGTACTCATTGTAATAACATTGAGAAAATGAAAAATGATCGATTCAAACATGAAGTCTTGGACAAATCATTAAGGTTTTCTGGACTCATTTATCTCTTTATTGTACGTTATAGTGGAAATATTCATGTGCCCAGTTTGTTATGCTGAGGGAGTAAACGCCGACAGTAAATGTGAAGCCGACATTATAAACAAGCCTTGCTTTGAAAAGTATCCAGTTTGTGCTCTAACTGTCAGCCTGGAATCCAGTCCTTTCAAGTATAGATCTCGTGATTGTTACAGCAGCCAAGATTACGACTCGTATGATGATGAGTGTATGCGATACGCTGAATGCAAAATGGCTAACTGTAACACAAGTGGTTGCAAAGCTGAGTTCCTTTCTTGAGGTATTCTTATAGAGCTTTACAACCGGCGACATGATACAAAATTCGCCATGTTGGAGAGCAATCTTATTATCCCTGCAATGATAAATTAAAGAAATTCAACGTTGACTTAAGTCGCTTTTGTCTGTTGCATTCTTTTGTCCTTCAGCATGGAAGAGTCTGTGCCATGCATTCGTTTGTCGAAAAGGCTTCAGTCATGGAGCTTAGCATACAAAAATATATTGATCAACGGAACAAATTATGACAGCCTCATAATTGACACTTTGTCCCCACTAACTGCCTGATTCAATAGACAATACTCGTATTCCCCGACGGACCTGGGGCGAGGGAGCCTTTTAAACATGAATGCGAGACTAATGCGAGGAACTTCGCTCGAAAATACAAAGAAACGTGAGAAAAATTACAGCTCGGATGCCGGAAAGTCGAAACAGCATTAAATGCTTCAATGTTTTGGAGCTTACAAGTGATCTACAGGCAAGAGGGAGACCAGTATTAAACAAAAATGCCAAAAAATGTGCCACGAGTGACAGAAGGCTCGAACGGCTACTCGTACTCGGCACGCACACAAGTTGTTTACTTTCTACTATTTACAACTCTGTTAACTTATAGACATTTTTTGCAGGAAGAAAATTAAATGATCTTCAAACTATGGAAAGCACTATCGCTAAAGTAAAATCAAAAGCTTGTTTTCGGACCGAAGGTTCGATGTTTTTGGCACAACCCGATTGTGGAAGTTTTGATCAGTTTAGCGATCAAAGAAATGTGCCGGCGAGTGAGAAATCTATTTACTTGTAGTTTCTCCTGTATTTTCCCCCTCTAGGTGGATGCGAAATCAGATGCTCATCAAAGACTAAACAGAATCAGTTCAGCAAATTTTTTTGACAAAATAGTTAAAGTATTTCGCTGCAAATTGGGGATATCGCCTCCCGACTGACTCGCAATCTCCTGTCAGATCAATTAATCTGTGAATCTTCTCGATCACTCCTACCAAATCTTTTTGCATGTTCGCTTAATTAAGGTATTCCTCTAACCTACAGATCACTTACAAACTCCAGAGCCTTAATTGCAACTCCATGTTTTTTTGGTTTTCCGGCACCCGAGCTGTAATTTTTCTCATGTTTCTTTGTATTTCCGAGCGATGTTCCCCGCAATACCCTCGCATTCATGTTCAGAAGCATCTCGCCCCAGGCCCGTCGGAGAATACGAATATTGTCTATTACATCTCTCGTCTCTCCAGCACCACCTTCACCCTATCAATAAAAGTTAGAAAATATCAAAAAGTACTCGTGGTGTTCAAGAGTAAGTCAAGTCTCTGGTGAGCCGATTGTGACGGGATAACTTGTTATCGTATTTTGCTGTTTTTTTTTTCAAATAAAATCACTAACGTTGTTCGTTAAACGTAATACTTAATAGCAACCGAATTATTTTATATTTGTGTTTCTTTTGATCATAGCTAAATGGTACTTATCCAGCACGTCCACAGCTTGCATCGAATAAAGAATTCAAGACATGCGAATTCCTGATTCATTGCAGTTATTCTAGATATCTCGAGGGTTTCGTTTACCGACTCTTTTTGTTGTTTAAAAAACAAATATTTAACACTTATCGTGCTGAATATTGCCTTATACGTAGCTGACGAGGCCGCAAACAATCAGTTCAGCAACATTGAGCAGGATGATTGTTTGAACAAATTTTAAAGGAAGCGCATTTTCCAGATAGACAATTTGCCGCTTTGGCACTTCGCGACATTTCGGCCGAGTTATCGTAGCTTGTATCGTAGAATATCTCCCAAGTACAGATGACGAATAACAATCCCTTCGTGACCATATATGGGCAACCTGCCAATCCATCATGAACAAAATATTTATCTACGCACAGCCGTGCTCAATAAAATGACGTGTCCAATTGCTTTTGAAGCAGCAGAAGAATGGTCTCTTCGCGAGGCCCGTTTCTTTATTAATTTCTGACCAAGTTTTAGGTCAGGCAAGTCAATGCTAATCAACATTTTCTTCATTCGAACAAATTCGAGCCGTCTCTGAAAACTCTAAACTCGCTTTTTAGCTTTCATTTCATCGATCATTTCAATCCGCCGTCCGATTTCGTAGTTGTTTTTTTACTTTTCTTCGTAAAACCATTTTCATAGCGTATATTGTCAATCTATTAATGAAATAATTCAATTCAAAGCGAACCTTGTAACAGTTTGGAACTGAAATAGAAAACTTGTAAAATTCGACAGCATAAATCAGCTGAAGGAATCCCGGCGATGTTGTTCCTGTTTTTGAGTTCTTCGTAAAATGCTTCATTTACCGCGTTCATTGTCAACCCATCAATGAAAGTCGTACAAAGTCTAAGCTATTTTCTTAACCGTCGTATAAGACTCTAAACGGATGCCTAAATACCAACGCTTTCATCGCGACCAATAAAATTTTTGGTCTGCTACTGTTATTTTCAAGCCTTTCACTCTTATTTTTTTCAAACCACTAATCAACTATGTTATAAAAAGAATTGGTTCATGCTTTTAGCTGTGCGTATATCGAGTTATGGTGCACGTGGGAAGTTTGGAGAGCACTCAAGAAGCTAGAGTTGCTCTCACGCTTCTTTCGTGCTCTCCAAAACTTCCCGCGTGCACCATAACTCGATATACGCACGCTGAGCATGAACCAATTCTTAAATATTGCAAAGTTTATCCCACGTAAATAGCCATTACAGTAATCTTAGTATTACACAGGAACTAGCTTGAAATGGAGGGTAATACGGGGAATATCATTGAAGAGCTTTATGTGATGTGCATTTGAAAAGATTCCCCAGATCAGCCTCCATTTGAAAACTCGAACCAGCCCAATGCCGACAAGAGGAAGATGGTCTGTTCTCCGCCTCCCATTTCTTTTTCTCCTATACCCCTGTACAACTCTCCCTCCCTCAGTCCTTACTCCCCCTGTGGGTTAAACCTCGAACGTTTAACGGGGTGGATTTCACCACTCAGATTTGTTCGAACTTTTCTCAACTCGCGTTACACTCGGCACCACTCTCTATTTGGAACTGCTCAGGCACCTTCTTTGGACCCAGCATCATTTTAACAAAGGCTTTTTTCTGACAAGGGTGAACAGCTGACAGCATGAACACACAACATTCCGATTTCAAATTCGTTAATATTTGCATCCAATCGGAATGTTTGACCTTGGTTTTTGCACTGTGCCTCAAAGTAATTCTACTTCACACAGCGGCTGCAAATTTTCCTACTAGCGAAGCATGTTTTCCACCACAACGATCACAGTGAACAACAGCAGTTTTACCTTTAGAAGCTCGGTTAGAGGGTGGTCTTGGTGGTTTAATTCTTTTCAGTTGCGCTTCGTTTGACTTGTTTGGAACGCGTGAAAATATTGCTCTGTGTTTATGATACCTTGTACTTGTGATATTGTCGCTTCAGACGTACGAACAATCTCCTGGGCAGATTCTAGTGAGAAGTTCTTCTCGCGGAGAAGTTTTGCTCGGATCTTGCCGTCTTTTATTCCCAGGACAATTCGATCTCGAATCAGCTCGTCCTCTTTGTCTCCAGAATCACAAGTCGATGCTAAATGTCCTAACTCTGTGACGAAACGAACAGTGCCCTCACCAGCTTCTTGTTTACGACAATTGAACAGGAATCGGTCTTAAAGTGCACCTAACCCCCAAATTTTTTTGGCTAAAATATGCCTTTGCACCAGTTTGAAACGCATTGCACCTTTAGTTTCTCCTTTTTACCAAATTATGGCTATTTATAGCATTCAAACGTTATGAAAAACTGTGCATCATTTGTTTCAGGGCCGAGTCAGAAGGGGCGTGGGTCTATTCCTGATTTGACGTCACAAAATGATTTGCATCACATCAACTCTTTGTAAACATGCATGCAAATCAGTTTGTGACGTCAAATCGGGAATAGACCCACGCCCCTTCTGACTCGGTCGTGGAACAAATGATGCACAGTTTATCCTAACTTTTGAATGCTATAAATAGTCAGAATTTGGTAAAAAGGTGCAATGCGTTTCAAATTGGTGCGTTACAGTCTTTCCCGTAAAACCGTGAACACCAGAAATGTTTTTGGAATGTTATTGTGTTACAAAGAAAAAGCCAATCAGGTGTGAGAAAACTAAACAGCAACGGTAATTAGTTTGTGGTTTTGAGGTTTGTTCGTCTGTCCTGAACTTTGCTGCGATTGGTCACTACACAATAAACATTCCAGAATTTTTTTTTGGTGTTCACGGTTTTACGGCAAAGACTGTAAACGCAACAAAAATCAACTTCGCGATTACATGGAAAATTTTCAGCCCGGTTAGCCGAGATCCCGGTATCGCGATGCCGGGATCCCGGTTTTTCAGTGCACGATATCCGAGCCCAAAAATCAATGTACCTTCTTCTAAATAGGATGCAGAGGCAAAGTAACCCATCGAGCTGCATAAGTACAACAAGGAGCTATTACAAAAAAGAAATAGTGTTTTGTTCCCGGAATGACTTCTTGAGTTAGCGATGTGTGGGCAACATTAATTTTGTTTAGCCTGCGTAGCTGGTGGGATTTCGAGCATGAGTTAATCGGCGGAGCTGCGATGAATCGTCTCACCATTCTCCTCGAGTCTTGTCGTTCCCTTCTCGGTTCATGCTCTGTTGCTCAAACAAACCATTCCCGCCAGTTGCGCAGGCTACATTGTAGCCAAGTACGAACGTAACTTTACTCTGGTAGTGTAACTGCTATGTAAATCCCCAAGGTCAAAATTGTACGAGAAAATGTGCCACAATATTTACATTGCCACTTATCTTTGCATTTTTCTTCAATAGATTGTTACAATTTATCGTAGAACCACTTCAGTCGCAAGAACTTTCACCTTTCGAGTTCTTGGCGGTAATTTTAACAATGTCTGAACAACATGTGTTCACCAGTTTGTTCCTCTTCCAATGTTTACATTACCAAGTACGAAGGTTACTCTGATTGGATAGTAGCGTAACTGCCATGTAAACTAAATAACGATGATAAGTCAAAGACTTCTGCAAGGCTGAAACAACGTGATATATTTTGAACAATATTTCGGCTGGCCAGACCAGCCTTCTTCAGGTTTAGATGTTACTAATTTTTTGACATGAAATTTCAATATATTATGGAGATGTCGCAATACGTATTTCGAAACTTATAGGCGTGGCGGAATTACGTATAGGGCCTTCTAACTGATCTAATCTACGATTAGAGCATCGAAAAATGACGGAATTCACACACATGGCACTGTTCGCAGACGATCACAGTCGATTTTGTCGAGTATTAAACAGGAAAGGAAGAAGATAAAATACGATCGGTATGTCTATGCCGTTGGTTGTACATAACATCCCAGCCACATAAATTGACTCAAGACAATCCCTTGCTAAACCTTTAGATTGATGTTTGAATATAAAATACTATTCGAGGACTTTAAAGATGCAACGATGGCGCTCGCGCGATTGTATCGCGTGCGATACCCTCGCTTTGAAATAACGCACCAAATTTCCTGACATTAGAGGACCCCTCCCTAGAGTTCTCAATTGTCCAAGAGACACGTGACCATCCTGTGCCAGGGTTTGTCTTTCTCGCTCCAGGGAGCGGGAAGAGAGAGACCCTGGGAACGAGGTTACTTAGCTATCCGGGTCAGCCCGGCTCATGTAATCAGGCCCTTCGTTGAGTTATTTTTTTCAAATACGTCATACGTCGGCGTAACGACGTATGTCGCTATTCAGTGGATGGATGGGTGGATGGGTGGACGAGCGATGTATTTCACACCAATCATAATTAGGATACTACCGATCTATAACCAATGAAATTGCCGCTGGTATGTATCGTTTAATTTTGTATCAATATTTGTTTCGGATTCAAGGGACGGCCATCTTTATTTTCGTATAAACTTGGCCTTATTGGGCCAGGCTAGTTACGATACAAGACATTACATCATTTATTGATAGAATAATATTTTCATCAGTTTCCGCTTACTTAAAATTTTATCTTGCTAGCAAAGTCACATGCAACTTTTTCAATATTATAATTAAACTTAAGGTAGCTCTGCATGCCAGCAAAATCGGGTTTACGTCCCTCCATTTTACATTTATATATGAAAAACTTGACTACTAAAATAATACAATTAATCGCATTCTTACAAGGCATACAGTTTGTATAGCCCAAGAGAACAGATTCAAGGGAAAATTCAATTTCAATTTCTGTTACTGACCGAATCCAGTGCGCGAGGGCGTTCCAGAGGGGGGATATCCGGTCACAGTACCAAAAGAGGTGCTCTATGGTTTCGGGTTTACTGTCACAAAAAAGCAATCATCGTGATCCTTGATTCCCATTTTCATTAACAATACATTTGTTCCAATAGTTCTATGGAATATCCTATATTGAAAGCTTCTTAGCTTGCTAGCACTCAAGCATAAGAAAGGGATACTGTAATAGGTAGACCAATCTTCGACCGGAGATGGTAAAAGTTTATTCCATTTACGCTGCACTCTAGTTGGCTGTGTGGCAACCGATTTTCGCAAAGTATCATAAGCAAAACTGGTCACCTTTTTTGTCTTAAATAATCTCTCTATATTTTCATATTTAACCACAAGTAACCGTTTACCAAACTCTATAATCTTTGACTTCAATGAGCTTGGAAATGCGCAGATAATGCCATAAGTTTGTAAGAAGGAACACTTTAGGTTAAACTTGTTAATCAATTCGGTTGGTGACAAAAAAACGCCAGATTCGTCTACAAGATCATTGACGTAGCGTAAATTTTTTATGTACCACGATTTATAAAACACAGATTTATTTTCTATCTTAATAAAAACATTATTCCATAGTGGCTGAGACAAAATATCGCTGGCTTCTACAGTTTCCTGAACATACTCTGCCCAGGATTCAACTACATTCCTCCAGAAAGTATTTTCCACAAAAGAACAAGCCAAGAGTGACAATGATCTTTTGTTTAGTAACCAAACATCATTCCAGTAAAGACGATCAGAAATCAATAGTCTTTTCCAGACTGCCTGATAATTTACGTCCCATACTTTTTTGATCCAGGAGATCTTAAGAGCCTTGGCAAATGATCGAATGTCGGTCATCTTCAATCCCCCATTTTCTATATCGTTAATGATTATTTTCCTTGCTATTTTATCACCCTTTCCACCCCAAATAAAAGAGAAGAAGAGTGTTTCCAGTTCTTTAAGAAAAGAGTCATTTGGAGTAGGAAGTGTTGTGAAGAGATGTACGAATTTAGATATTGCAAGAGACTTAATTACCTGTATTTTGCCTATGATACTCAAAAGTCTCCAGGACCATGAGTCTAAAAGCTTTCTGACCTCATCTAGCTTCATTCTGTAATTGTACTCCACTATTTGATGGGTTTCTACAAAAAACGTTATCCCTAGGATGTCAAAAGGTTCTTTAAATACCCATGCTAAATTTTTCTCCGGAAGTAATATGTCCTTTGAGAATCTCTTACTACCCAGCCATACAGCCTTTGTTTTTTCTACATTCACCTTCAGACCTGAACACTCTCCAAAGAGCTCCAAGGTGTCTAGGCATTGGGAGAGTGAGGTTTGAGTTCCATCTAAAAGGAAAAAAAGTGTCATCCGCATACTGTCCGAGTAATGCCATTAATTTGACCGTTTTGCTTTATTGCGTCTGCAAGAAGTTCAGCGCAAATAATAAAAAGATATGGCGATAGTGGGTCTCCCTGTCTAACACCTCTTGACACCGAAAAGGAATTAGAGCAATGACCATTGTATAAAACGGAGCTATTTATATTTTTGTAAAAGGTTTTAACCCACCACCTCATAGACTCTCCAAAATTAAAAAACTTTAAGGCTCCGTCAAGAAAGTTCCATTCTACCGAATCGAATGCTTTTCCAAAATCAATTAATAGCAATAAGCCCTCTTGGTTATTAGAATTTAGTTTATCTATAATATCGTAAATTAGCCTAGTATTTTCGGCAATTGACCTGTTTTTAAGAAAGCCTTTTTGGGTGTGTGATATGATGGTTGGAAGAACCTTCTTAATACGATTTGCGATAACAGCTGAAGCTATTTTATAATCGACTCCAAGTAAAGATATCGGTCTCCAATTTTTTTTAGATAAAACTTTGTCTTATTTGGCTTAGGTAAGGTAGTTATAAGCGCGCTTCTCTGAGTGACGGACATTTCGCCAATGCTATATGAGAAATTAATTGACCGCACTAAATAATGACAGAGGTCCTTCCAAAAAAATTTATAAAATTCCACAGTAAGACCATCCATTCCAGGACTTTTTCCATCGCCCATACTTTTTCGGGCATCTAAACATTCTTTAACAGAAATGTTACCCAAGCAAGAGTCCTTTTCTTCAGGAGTCAATTTCTCTCTTATATTATCTTGATTGAAAAAGGTGGTAGAATGATCTGCCGTAAATTGAGTTTCCCTGGAGGTGTAAAGCTTTTCATAAAAAGCTCCTGTTCCCTAATTATATCTTTTTGGTCTGTGATTTCGGTAGCATCTTCTAACTCTAGCTTAGGAATTAATTTGTTTGTGTTGTGTCTTTTCTCCAAATTCAGAAAGTACTTAGTGCTTTTTTCACCCCTTATTATCCAATTAGCTTTTGACCTTGTAGCTATACCCCGCATTTTATGTTCCCTCAGTTCTTGTAACTCATTTTGTTTTTGGTTGAGCTTCCTTTTTGTTTCTTTTGAAGTTAGGGAGTACTCAAGAACGCAGGGTACAGTAATTCCGGAGAAACGGCTTTCATTGCATACGCACCAGTTCTGGTAAATATTTCAGGAACCGTTCGTAATTAAATATGAAAAATCTTTCACCAGTATTTTCGGCACGAATTTCGTAACAACCAGAAAACAATGTACTAACTGTCCTACGTTTAAAAAAACCCTTTCGAAAGATATATTTTTTCCATTTGACCCGTTTATTGTCTTTCGATAAAATACTTTGGTGCGTGTTAAATCACAAAATATGACGCTTTGTGTCGAAAATCAGCGATGCAGAAAAACAAAGTATCATGTTTCAACATTTCGAAGAAAAACAAAAGTATCATATTACAAATAAACAAAAGTATCGTGTTATCGCTGTCAAGAAAAGGCTAGGAATCACGTTTGGTGTCGCATTCTGCACTGTCCTGGAGTCATCATTTTCAGGTAGAAATAGCTTTGTTAATTACAATTGGCATTTAGTCACAACAAGCGGTAGGTGGGTATCTCTTCACAACATTGTAATGCCGTGTAGTAATGAGTAGTGTTAAAGAAAAGAGTTTAAAAGCATTGATATTTTCTAAAGATTTGTGGCTCCTTTCCTATTCTAAAGAGGAAGTGGCGAGACGTACGGGTTAGATTTCTCCTTCAGTTTTCTTTATAAAAATAAATGTAGTCTTCATGATTTCGTATGCTATATATGTAGTCTCAGTTATTTATGATATATATACAGTCTAGAAAAGCGTTCAAATTCATGAGTAGACGTGCAACAATTGAAAGTCGGCCGTTATACCTTTATTAAGGACGACGTCGCGGTAACAAGTGGCCAAGTCGCGAGATACCAGGGACTTTGCGGTCGCTTTCAGAAAAGTGTAGTTCTTGAAAAAAACTTCTTCATGTACTTCTTTTGCTATTTTTACAGAAATCAGTATGTTTATCTCGAATTTGTACACAATATGACGTACTTGTGGTCGACGAGGACTCCCGGGGGTGGGGAATTGCCTTTTTCTGTGTGCCCGGGGGTGGGGAATACACCGCAAAATAGTTAAAACATGGCAAATGCCCGGGGTGTGCCCGGGGGGGGATGGTTACAGGGAAAATTGAACCACGCATTTGTGGCATACATCGATCCAATCAGGTTTGGGGTTGTATCAAGAAACCAGTCAAATTGTCAACCTCGTCCCCACAGCCCGCTTTTCCTGATGGTGACCAAAAGAAAAGCGGGCTCTGGGGACGACATTGTCAAATTGTTTTATAAAATTGGAATGACATGCGCAGTAAAGTGATTGATTAATTTGATTACTGCAGTTTTTACAGATATATTATTCATAGTCGACAGGAAAGTTTCGTCGTGAATGAATTCGCTAGTGAAACGTATTTTGCGTTGCGTTCATTTACTTTAAATGCACACGTCGTCAGCAAAAGGCCCAGCACTAAATTGGTCATTGAGCGTTCGTTTTGGACGGGCTAGTTTTGCTGACCAAAAAACAAATACCCAATACGTCCATATCAAAACTGAAAAAAAAAAATAACTCTCGCACGCATTGCGTGCCTATGTTTTGCTTAGTTGCCAATAACGGCCAAAAGCGTCGCGATTCGTACTGGTTCTGGTGTGAAGCTACTCCAGTTGCAACTTCATAGTTGGACCACGCAGCTTTCTTCCAGACTTTCCAGTTACTTTTTAATCGCGACAAACATGGAAAGTAACGTGTACACAACCAACTGGAAGGCGTGATGGTATTACGTTGCATGAACCTCTCTGGCCACCGCGGCCTATCCGTTCAAAAGACATGTCCTATCGCAACGGCTCCCTGCATACTTTCAAAGACCTTTATGAAATGTTACAGTCAAACCTAGTGAAGCGTACCCCCCTAGAGTACATTAATGAATTTATTATTCGAAAATTGAACCTGTAAGAGCACAGTCTATCAATCTATGACTAGTGTCACTAAACACAAGTACGCTCGAACCAGCTCTCTGGATTCACGTAATTTAACGAACCGCTTGAAGTATGACTGAAAAAGCCTATCCTGAGGTATGAATGAATGACAACTTTATTTATACACGGTTAAAAACAGTCTAACACAGAAAATTAATTAAAAATTCTCAAACTGTTTTACATATTTGCCGTGTGGGAGTACTGATCAGAAAACCATCTATGAGCACTTTTTCTTGGCGTCGCGAAAATCGTAATTCAGTGTTCTTGGGACAAGCAAATTACAGAAATAAGCTGGGGAGAGATTATTAATGCACTTGAACATTAAATTAGCTTTTGTTTAACAGATAAATTGTCCCAACCAGTGTGAACAGCCAAAGCAGGACTCCACACTTACGGTAGCCAACTAGCCACAGACTAGTAGAAATTTAGTTTTGGTTAGTAAGTTTTCGATTTCCACTAGCAACTTTGGCTAGCTTTTTTTTCTACTCCACCCTGGATGGGATGTTTGTCCATCGCAGGGTTATCCCCCAACATTATGTTGCCGGTACCCATTTATACACCTGGGTGGAGAGAGGCACTGCGAGAGTAAAGTGTCTTGCCCAAGAACACAGCGCAGTGTCCCGGACAGGGCTTGAACCCGGACCATTCTATCCAGAGTACAGTGCACTAACCATTAGGCCACCATGCCTCACATAGTAACCTAACAGAATGCTGGGGAGTAGTTTTTAACTTTCAGAATTTAAAATATCGGTTCCCCTAAGCTTTTCAGGGATATTTGGAGACGATGGAATTACAACATGATTGTCGTATTACTGGCAGGTTGCCATTCAAAAGTGCAACGAATTAGGTGAGAAATCAAGACTTGAATCCATGACAGAAGGAAATCAAATTCTCGAATTCAAAAGTTGTAACTGCTACTGTTGCTGGGTTTTGAGAGAGGAAAAAGGTTAAATCACAGCTTTGAAATTCGCTTTCTCAAGTTAGTGTAACAATTTAAAGTTCGATTTTCGATTTTGTCTTTAAGCCCAAATTTGAGTAGTAACGGTACCTGTCTAAGGTTTCATTTCTCTCAAATTAAAAAGCCTAAATGCAAACATTAGGGTGACGTTACTTGTGAAATTCTGCTTGTAAACTCGGACCTATCTCGAACCCTGACGCACTATAAATAATAGGTACACAGTGTACATGATCGGACATGCAAGACATGGATGTGGAGAATGAGGGATTTTGTACAGATCGTTTGTACTGATCGTTTTATAATTACGTTTGGATATAAAGCGCTCTCTGATTGGTTGAAAGAGTGTGCTTTAGCAGAATCTAGAAGCATGATCATTTGAAAAATGGCAATTATGCAATTTCTGATTTTTGCTTCGGGATATAGACAAATGCACCGAAAATCGATCTTTTTTTGCGATAAACATAGCCCATTTTACGAATGCCACGCAAAAAATGAAATTTTTAGTGCTTTCCTAAAACAAAAATTCGTCTCCATAAAACAATTAACCTAACCGATTTTAGTAAGCCTGCGAAGTTTGATAACAACCGAAAACGCCAAAATTTGCAAGAAATGTATCAAAGGGGACAAATGTTGCCCGCTTTCATACATTTCTTTTTAAAATTTTGGGATTGTCGGGCTCTCGTATTTCTACGGAGATGAATTTTTGTTTTATGAAAATTACTGAAATTGAAATTCTGCGTAACATAATGGACTGCATTGTTAAGTAACTGCATTTTTAAGTAACTGCTAAGTTTCCGACAAATTGCAGATAAAAATTAAATACAGCTGTAATCAAGTAGAGAAATAAACAAAGATTTCTGTCCGTCCGTCCATCCATCCATTTATCCAGAACCCTCACTCAATTCCTATGATCAGATGCAAATAAAACGCTGGTTCCTAAATAAACGTCATTAATAGTACCTCAAAAAAGTTTAACCTGGACCATGATTATGGAACTGACGCATATTTAAACCTAGCGTTCATTCGAGAAGGGAGTTTTCAGGAGAAACTGGAATAAGATACAAGAACCATGAGATGCTAAGATACAAAAAGACATGAGATGCTATGATTGCAAATGGTTTGCACTTTTATTGACACACCAAATCACACATCAGTTGACAACTCGAGACAAAATGCTCACGGTGACACATCTTGTAAAGTTTAGACTAAATTTCTTAAGTTTCGCATCACAATCCTCACTGCCTCTAATTCGTTGCTAATTGTCACCTCTTGGGTATTTTTTCTGCTTTGTTAGGCTATTACATTAAGATTCCCTTTAATTTTAATGCAATTATTTGTATTCTGAAAGATAACAAGATGACTTCTAAGCCCCTTTGGACAAGCATCTCAACTTTTAGTTGTTGACATGACGAAATCTTCAGCGAGAACAATAAATGCAATAAGAATAAACACGCCTGATAAAAATACACGGCGATTGAGAGAGACAATGCTCTAGGATACTGGACTGTGAGCAGTTGAAGTCCACGCGTGAACCGAAAAGTTAATTTTATGTCGCCCCAATCTCGTACCTCCGGTCTGCGCAGGCTTGACGGCATTTGGTAGAATGATTATCCTAAATTACTACAGAGACAACGTTAGTACCTGTGCATTATTAGCATCGTCTCAAAATTTTTGTTGACAAATTGTATTCGCTTTCTCTGAAGCAGCAAGGGAAAACTTACCGTCAACTAACTTTCGGCAATGTGCAAAGATTTAATTAATTTTGAGGTCAGAGTACCGTAATGGATCAGATCTAAGGATTAGACACGAGTAGCATTATCGTCATTGGTAAACGCTGGACTTTTCATTTCACATTGTCAAAATTAAATCAGCTTGGGTAACGAAACTCTTTAAGAAACATTCTAATCACATATTCTAAACTAGTCCTTGTATTTTTACTTCCCCTTAGCTGCTTGCAAAAATAAAGTATAACTCAACACACACGCGTGCATACACACTCGCGCGCATGCTGGCACACTCGCGCGCGTGATTGCACACTCGCGGGCATGCTGGCACACTCGCGCGCGTGCCGACACACTCGCACGCTCATAGTTATAAGTAAACATCTAAAATAAAACACACACCAGTGACGGATCCAAAGGAGTGAAAGTTTGTCGTATTGCTAAAAAGAGGGCGCGCTTTTGGCTTTATATTTTTCAAACGATAAACGAGGAGCGCCGTACTTTCCCTCTTAGATCCGCCACTACACACAATAATTTGTTTGTTAGAGTTTTTGTTTTCTTTTTGTTATGTTTTACACTTTGCGTATTCTCAGGTACGCAGTACCTTAACTAACTGCCGCTTGTAATCTCTGGGCTTAAAAACCTTCGCCGCAAGTGAGAGTGGGAGGAGTTAACGCACCCCCTTTATGGTGTGTGATCCTGAGTGTTTTTTATTAGAAAAAAAAGCGAAAAGAAGAAACGACTCAGTCTTACCTAAGAGTAATATATGTTTTCATTTGTATTTAGTTTTGATCGATCGACAAGGGTGCAAATCTTAAGTTCTGTTAGCTTATTATGTCCCAGTTTAAAGTTGAAAAAGTCACCAAAGTAAAAGGACCTTTCTTAAAGCGATATCATACTTAATGCTACAGTGATTTAATTAAAATGGCACTATGACCAGAATATTTAGCTACGTTTGAAGACCACTTGAATTGCTGCACTCTTCATCACAGTTCTGCAAGTCTGAAATAAATCATATTTTGTGGTGAATTTCTGGGGAAGTATATATTTAACTACAATTTTTCCACGGGCGCGCATTGGATATCCAATAAGCGCGAGTGGAATAATTGTTTTATTAAAAACGCCCAAACAATATTGTACAAACATTGCTAAGAAGGCATTCTTTTACGCGTACACGTACCATATTTGTAGGTCAATAGTATATGATCGCATAAACTGTACTAAAGAATGTCCACTTTCTGCGAAATGTTGGGCTGTTTTGTAAAATTAATGCTGGTATCAAAATCATTTCACAAAATGTTCTTGCTTTTCCTGTGTTACCACCCTTGTATTTTGTTTGTGTATGTATTTGTAATAAAAATCAAAACAAATCAATTTGATGCGCTTTCCAAAGTATACTCAGAAAACTATTGAAATGCTAATGTATTCCCAAACCATGTTTAACTACGAATGATACAATCATCTTATTTTGAACTGCAATACAGTGCACTACTAATAGATAGTTCTACAAAAGGTATGCACTCACATTTATTATCTAAAGAAAGGTAATTTCAGGACATGTAATCTCAGTTAGAAATGTAAGCGGCATTCGAAAAAATAATTGATTACCGGAAGTGTGTCGGTAATAATGTATATTCCTAATGTTGTATTTTGTTATGAAATTACCTTAGAATTTATCTTCATCCAGTTCTTCGTCTGCCTCTTTGATGGCATTCTTAACGGAGTCGTTTATTTCTTTTATTTTAGCTGGATCTTCTGCAGGCAGTGCTTTCACCAGCTCTGTTTCAATCTGCTTTATTCGCTTCGTCACCTTCTCGTGAAAATGGTCCTTGGTCTCTGCCACTTTCCTTCTTATTGCCTCTTGGGCCTCTTGGCTGCTTTCCATGAGCTCATTCCGCGCTTTTTCAATGGTCGCTCGTTCCTTCTCTGGATCTAATGCGATCAAATGGCCAAGACTGGCGAGGCGGCCCATCAGATGGTCGCGGGATATTTCCACGTATGTGTTCGATATGGACCAAACCACATATGACGTCGTGTTTGCCTGGCTGACTTGCTCATAGATCAGGTCACGCATGAAATCCGTGCCAGCATAGCCGTTAGCCAGCGCCCGCCTTTGACCCACTTTGGCATATTCAACAAAGCTTGCTAGGCTTTCCTTCTGGCACACCTTGATAATATTGGTAATAAACTGGAAGAACTGCACCAGTTTCTGCCACTGCTCACGGACTGCAGCCAGGGCCTTGATACCTTTTATCAGGGTCTCTCTAATTTGATCGAAATCTGCAATCTTCTCTGGGCTGAATTCTGCAAGGCTTTGTAACACTTTACTTAACTCTTCATTACTCTCCTTCAGATCCTTGCAAGTTTGATCGTAGCGGTTCTCTTGTCTTTCTAGGAGGCCTTTTGCTTCGGCGATTTTAAATCGTGCACTTTCAACCGCTGCCTTAGCTACACCTGATGAGGTAGAATTTGCAGAATTAGCCATGCTTCTTGCTTGCATTGGAGGCCTGGTATAAAACGGATTTCCTCCTATCTTTGCTCGAGCTTTTGCGCAGAACTTCGTAACCTTAGACTTCAGTTTTGATGCTTTTTTGGCAATTTCTTCCATTCCATCAGGCGAAGGGCTAAGTTGCGCCATCATCTCTTCCCCTTCATTGCAGATCTCTAAGCCACTTGCCAGCAGTTGCAATGCTTTTTTGTTATGTGGGTTGTCGTCATTCTCAGATGACCAATCTTTCTGGTAATCCTCCATCATTAGCCTCGTCATTTGAAGCTTTGTTGCTACGGGTTCCTCACCTTCATCTTTCTCTTTGTCTTTTTTGGAAGCAGATTGAAGATCGTTCGCCAAATTCGTAATCAGAATTTTCAACTTGTCTCCTTTGTTGGATGTTGGTAATGTTTGGACAACTGCTGGGATTGGGGTCGGTTCAGCACCAGGTTGTACCATCAGATTTGGTCCCGCAGCAGACCCTGCAGCCACTGCAGCCCCTGCACCCCCTGCCGCCATGCCTCTCATGGCCATCACAGGTAGGACCGCTGCAGCACAGTTGCTTACAGTGTTTGTTAACGTTTCAGCAAACTGCATTCCGATCATGTCCCATCCACTTGGCATAGAATCCACAGCTTTCTCCCAGCCTGCTTTCGCATCTTTTACTTCCTTCTCTATCTTCTGTTGTTGTTCCTTTGCCAAATCCATTTTATTGCGAGCTGCTTTCTCTTTAGCTAAGGCAATTTCTCTTTTCATTTTTATTTCATCCTGGGATTTTTGATAATATCCCCTAGCAGCTGAAGAAACTTCTAACAACTCACCAGTGAGATCCATCACATGTTCAAACTTGGCTTCAACTGCCTGTGCCAAGCGCAAACATTCTGTCGCTTTTCTATCAATCTTTCCAAGTTCTATCGGTAGAAAGTCTTTAACATCCTCCTCACTTCCTTTGACGAGAGTGCGGACAACTTTCTTCACTTGATCGGGTACTTGAGCAGAATAGAGTCGTATTGCATCCATGTTCTTGTAAAGTAAAACGAAAAACATCATTGTTAATAAATAGTTTCCGTTACTTGGTTTGAAAAACTTATACATGTATTGACTATTGAGCGCGCTACAGTTGTGGAAAGTTTTCGTTTACTTAGCAGCCCATCAAGACGGGAGCACATTCCAGTTTCAGAGGCATAAAGCAACCGTGTGTATTTATTCTCAAATGTTTCACATTACGTCATAAACAATGGTTTTACAACGAGCTGCTCCAGTGGGAGGGCAAGAGGATTCCTTACCCCCTCTTTTGTTTATTCTAAGTTTAGAGATTAGTACTTGTAGCATCCGGCAGAATGATAAAATTAAAAGGGTCAGCAAGTTATGAAAATAACCTTTCTTTTTTTGCTGAAGACTTGGCACCTTTAATAAAAAAATCTCCATATGGGCACCAGGGTCCAGTTTTCGAATCGTCTCTATGAATTTAAGCCATCAATTCAAATCTTAGGCGTGCATTTTGACCATAGTCACTCAGAGTTGTTTAGGAAAAACCTCATTTCGTAGCAATCATCATAGCAATCAAATCTATTAAAGAAAATTACGTATGGGGAAATGGAGAGGACTACTCTTGCAGGGAAAATACAAACTGTCAAAACGTTTGCTATTCCAAAATTTATGTCTAAAGCTTCTCTTACTCCTGTCTCTACTTCAATCATAAGGCATTTAACAAACAACTTTTTGACGTTATTTGGGAAGGAAAGAATGAGGCGGAGCGGTTGGCTTTGATTAATGGTGACATTTAGCACCAGGGTTTTCAGCGGAAACCGCAAACGGCAAACTTCTAGAGATCACGTGACCCAGCCATGCGGTTACGTTCGGAGTTCTCAACGCGGGTTTTCAACGCCGGGAGCTAGGTTTTCACGTAAGTGATTTACTTGAAGGTTTTTTATCCTGAATTTCTGTTTATGCCACGTACTAATAAACGAATTATGTAAACCAGTCTTTTTAATACAAGTTTAGATGTAATTTTTAGCGAATGAAGGAAAATAAGACTTTCTGTTTCCATTTGAAAATCAAACACTGCTGTTGTCTGTAAATTCAGTATGGCGTGACTTTGCTTGTTGTTGGAGAGGTGTAGCTAAACCGGTAGAGGCCATAAACGTCAAACGCCAAACGCCTAAACTAAAACTGCCGTTTGCGGTTTGCCGTTAACGCGAAAGCCTTGGTGCTAAATGTCTCTAATGACATTGAGTAAGGAGGACTAGTATATATTATTCTAGCTTAAACAACCATGTGTTTGAAGAAGTATATCGTATCCTATGTTAGTCTATGGAAAATTATATTTAGCCAATAATTTGGTCAAAGTAGAGGAAAAATTCATTTTGTAGAACCACTTAGAATGCAGGAAGTTTACTATTTCTGTGCCTGAGTTTGCAAAGACTGCATTCAGTGATGCATGGTCAACTCTCACAAAGAAATTAAGAAGTGAGTTTATATGAGGAGACAATGAATCAACGCTTGTTTAATAATGCATATATTTTCTTATCGGGTTGGAACGTAAACTACCATACTAGACCCCCATATCAGGCCCCGACCTACCATATGAGGCCCCTACCTACAACATCAGGCCCCTACCTACAATATCAGGCCTCAACCTACAATATCAGGCCCCTATCTACAATATCAGGCCCCTACCTACAATATCAGGCCCCTACCTACAATATCAGGCCCCGACCTACAATATCAGGCCCCTACCTACAATATCAGGCCCCGATCTACAATATCAGGCCCCGACCTACAATATCACGCCCCGGCCTACAATATCAGGCCCCCACCTACAATATCACGCCCCGACCTACAATATCAGGCCCCTACCTACAATATCAGGCCCCGATCTACAATATCAGGCCCCGACCTACAATATCACGCCCCGACCTACAATATCAGGCCCCCACCTACAATATCACGCCCCGACCTACAATATCAGGCCCCTACCTACAATATCAGGCCCCGACCTAAAATATCAGGCCCCTACCTACAATATCAGGCCCCTACCTACAATATCAGGCCCCGACCTGCAATACCAGGTTCTGGTAAAATTAAGGCATATCACCTTGGTTAAATAGGCATGCGATGATTACAGTTTAAGTGAAAACCAACGTCATTCAAACTGTGTTATTTTCTCTCGAAAAATAATAATCATCTCAATTTAGTTTACTCGGCAAAGTTGTGTAATCGGAAACATCGATCGTACCGTTTCAGAAGCACAATAAGCACTTCCCAATACCGTAAAGCATGTGTATGTGAAGATAAATTCTGCACTTCTTCGTTCATAAAAATGTGGGATAAGTAAAATCGGACTTTACTTATCCAGGTTTCTGAAAACAATATTGACTTCTGTAAACGATGCAGGGACCACTTTAACAAACAAAAGCAGAATGTAGCTGGATCTTGGTGTAGATCAGGATCAGAGATAAACTTTAAACAAAAACAAACGTAAAGGTGCAAGTCTGATCAAACAGCTTGAAACTGACAGTTTCCGTTTCAAGCTGCCTTGAAACCATCAGTTTCAAGCTGTTTGTTTGACCGTTCAAATCCCCGGAGAACGAAATAATGGAAAAACATATTAGTTAATCCCAACTGTACGGTCAGCCTTTCTGTATTCAGTTGTTTCTGAAAACAATCCTCAATGCAAAGCTAGCCAGGGTCAACATTTCCTCTTGGTGTGAGTGGTCAGTGCCATACCGAATGAATGGCGTTCCATCATCAAGATGTACGAGGCGGGTGTGCAGCCAATCCCCACCCCCAGTTTCCCAAAAAATCCGACCTTTTTCGGGCATACCACACAGGATTCGGGCAACAACAGTTGCAATTTTTGGGCGGTTGTATATCGGTTAGCACAACACATGCAGAAATTGTGTAATTATAATCCTCTTTTTCGGCCGGGAAGTTTCAACCCCCCTCTCCACCACAAGCCCGGAGGTACCCGTAGGCCTATTCCTATTGCGAACCTAACAGCCCCCTGCACTGAAATGTCCGCTTATGGCGAGATCACAGATACTTTAAGCATCTCTACCAAAATGCTTTATAAAAAGTTCCGTTTTCGTAAAGCAATTCTTCTAACTGCTCAAGCTAAATTGGAAGATGGATATCCTCCTCTCCCTATCAAATAGAATAAATCTATTTCCTAGTCTTCAATGGTACTTTGAACACAATTTTAGATTTTTCGATTCCAGTTTGCTCGACCGTATTGTTTAGACAGATAGCAAACATTATAAATTTAAACTTAAGGTCGTAGATTCACTATTATATGCTTTCTGTAACATTTGAGAAGAGTTACTTGAGATTACTTGGGATAGGTCAAGTACGCGAAAGTTATTTTTAGTCGAAAGGAAGTCTGTTTCTGACGGAAATCTGTTTTCCGAGACGTCCGCATAAAGGCCAACCTTTGGAAGGAAAACAAAGTTCTCTTGTCATGGGGGACGAAGTAGAGTTAGCGTTTGGCGATGAAGACGACTTTCGAGGACAAGGAATTTTTTTTTTTTTTCTGGTCTGACTATCCCAGCATGGAAATAAACCATTTCTACAGACACGAATGACTCGCTGGCTGTCATATGTGATTTAAACGAAGAACTCGAGACCGAAACGGATAGCGGTGGCATTCTTGGCGCGACAGCGATAGAGAGTCGGATGGTGACTATACTGACGAAGGATCGATGTTTGCGAGCAGCAGGAGAAAAAGAAGAAAGTCTAAGAAACGGAAAATGCCCGATAACTAAAGCATACCATACAGATAGAAGTGAGCGCAAGAACAAAGCATATTTACCTTTGCGTGACGGCCACAATTCTATAGCCTGCGTGCACACAAATAAAACTTTATAAGGTACCCTTTATACACAAACGAGAAGCAAACTATTTCAGAGGACAGAATAAATATAGAACGGCAAGTGAACAAATGCCACGAACAGTCAACAGACCTACGCTTGTTAACATAAAGATGTACTTGACGAACAAGGGAGGTCAAAACCCTAAACAAGGAGCTCAAAAGACTGACTGCTCGATCAAAATAATGCAAGAAACACCTTCTCCACGACAGATCGAAAACAAACTCACAGCTTTAACATTTTGCGTGGCGCAAGACAAAGACAAATTTCCGTGACAACAACAACAACACATTTTGCAACAGTGTCTATTTAATAGCCGGCCGTCACATAGTTAATGCAAGCTATCAACATCTTTACGGAAAATGTCAAATCTGTCTTTCCAGAGAGATTTTTTTCCGAGAACTGCAGCATATCTTGCAATATAAATGAACCCAGAGCAAACCTCACGAACAAAGCATATTGCCAATCACATAGGTGCCAAACTCCTAATGGAAAATCGCAGAGACCTTTTACACGTTGCAT
Organism: Blastomussa wellsi; assembly: GCA_947652115.1. Lineage (NCBI taxonomy): Eukaryota > Metazoa > Cnidaria > Anthozoa > Scleractinia > Plerogyridae > Blastomussa > Blastomussa wellsi. Next base: position 6,785,690 of record OX393572.1, on the reverse strand, counting down.
GTCGGCCACAATTATTATTAAGACAATAAAACACCAAAGTGTGCCCTTCAGAAACTAATGTGAAGCAGAATCGACCAGACAATAAATACACAACGGCAAATGAAAAAATGCCACGAACGTAGGAGTCTGTGTAGGCCTGTCACGTTTTCACTGACCTTCATCTTCCATCGTTTGTTATATTCCAGAAGATTAGCCATTTCCCGTGGTTGTTGCTTGAAGAACTTGGGATCGGGTCATTGTCTGCATTAAAGCCTAAAGCTAAACGCCTGTACATGTATGTTGCTTTTGTAAAGGGCATGTTGAATATAAATATTTATCAACCTTCCACGCGCTCCGAATATTAAAATTTCCTTTGAGGCTTGACGGCATTCGGACGTCACGGAAAACACATTTCCGTTTTCGGACCTTTCTATAAATAACTTTAGTGGACTTGACATATCCGGCCAACGCCCTCAGCCACCCTCTCTGTCCCGTCATGGTCTCTTGGAATTTATCACTTTTTTTGTAAAACAACTAACTTAAAGGTTTTTTTAACTTGGCCGGCCATCTATAAAAAACTAAACATTTACTTTTTCACCTAGAGAGGTTTCTTCTGGAAAAATTTACCATGGAGGTATTTTATGTTTCAAGGACAAATGGAAAACTGGACTTGAGCATCCCTTATTCCGGTGTTACCAAGGCAGCTCCTTTTGAAAGCCAGTGTTAATTTTATAATTCCTTAAATGAGCTAGGTGTTTCACTGCTTATTTCCCGCTCTCCTTACTAAAGTTTAAAAGCCCACTTCGGAAAATACCATAATGCTCTTTGTTGTCCCCCAAAATTTTGCATAAGCATTGTTTTTGTTTTCTCTTGGGACCATTGTACGTCCCAAGAGAAACTGAAAACAATGCTTATGCAAAATTTTTGGGAACAAACAAAGAGTACCATGGTATTTTCCAAAGTGGGCTATTGTTAAGGCTGGTCTTCACTAGCGTGTAAGAATAGACATAACCAGGCGCGGATCTAGGAAAAATGTTGACCGATTTACTGCAAAAACGAGCGCCATAGGCACAAGCTCCCAGGGGGGTTTCTCCCCCCGGGAAATTTTTTGTAATTTTAACTACCTAAAGAGCCCTTTCCTGGCTTTTTGAGTCAGTCAGACAATATATTTGCCAGTTCCATTCTCCTGCGAATTATTTCGTCAAAGTCAATGTCCATGTTGTAATGAATGCGCAGCAAGGCAAGTCCTGTCAATCTCGTCGGTGACATCGTGCTTCGTAAATACGTTTTCAGTCGCCTCAAAGCTGACACATTACTTTCACACTCGCATGTGGTGACTGGTAAGGTGGAAAAAATTTTGAGGCACTCTGTGATGTTAAGATACATCGTATGGTCGATCTCCTTTGAAGTTGCTGATGCAGTAAATGTCAAAACTATTTTTCGACATTCAACTTGCAGTTTACTTTTATTAAAAGTATATACATATTTATTTATTTTTTTATTATGAAAATTCTGAACGATTTCCGTAAAACGGTGGAAACCGGTATGGATCCGCGCCTGATAACAATATAACCACGAGCATAACAAGAATAAACGCACTATCTTGTTTTTCTTATGTTATCCCACTAGGAATAACTGCGACATTAGGCGACACAAGGATAAATGTCCATTCTTCTTGTGCTTATGCTTATACCGGGGTAATTCCTGGTGAGGACAACATAAGAGAAACAATTGTGTTTGTTCTTCTTATGCTCGTGTCTATATTTATGCATATTTTGGTGCTATCCTCACTAGCGTTATGATTATTCGCTAGTCAAAACCAGTCTTAATGATTGTAGGTTATACACAGTGTAACTTCAGTTGTCATATACATACCAACAAGGTTGGAAATTTATCAAAAATAGAGAGTACTGACAAAAAAATCCCACAATCGATTGACCTTGATAGAAGAAACTGTTCAAGGGCGATGTATTCTGGGAAATGTGACAGCAAGATAATTGGGCGTTCTTCCTATTGGAGAAAATCGTGTCCCTGGAGCAGCAAACCGTCAAGGATTTGACCTCGAAAAGTGAGAAGTGTACTTTAAGAATGAGAAGAGTGTCTTTTGCAGGAATCCCCCTTTCGCATACAGAAGAGAAAGTACGAGTTGTGGTGGACACGAACCGTCCTAGAAGTTTCCTCGTACCAGTTGGCTCTAAAGGAGCTGCGTCACTATTCTTGGTATTCATGTGACGTCATAAAATTCTGAAATCAAAATTCGCTGGGCCTGTTAAATTTTCGCTGCCACTAGGTGTAAGGTGAACTAAAAATATGTATTTTCGCAAATTTTCAGCTCGATAGTGCCCTTCGTTTTGAAAACAGAGCATTTTGAATATTTGAGTTTTCCGCCGTATGTGACATCAAGAAGAGTGCCGTGGCAAAGTTGTTTTGTTTAGAAAAAAGCCTATCCTTTCGATTTTCAGGAGTTTGAACATTTAGGATATAATAAATGAAAGTACAATAGCTCATGAGCCCAAAGCAGTCGCTATTATTGCACAATTGAGTTCCAGATGGTTTCTCGGGCATCACGGCGGCCATATTTGTGTCCCTCGGAAGGAAACAAAAATGGCGTCTCCATACTGAGCTTTGTCAATTTGCGTGAAACGTTTCGGCAAATAACTCGCGAACGGCACACCGCACAGGCTTGAGACTTGGAGAAATTGTTTATTTATTTAACATCTACACTCTCTGAAATTCTTAACTTCTGTAGTTTAGTTTTTAATTGCGTGACAATTTTGAATCATTTTTTGTGACGAATCAACTTACTCTTAAAATGCAGGAAAACCTAAAACTACTAGTTCACTAAGGAGGAAAAACAACAAAGACGTGATAAGATGGAGAAGATCGAGACGGATTGCAAATGATGGATTTGAAAACTTAGACGTAGCCTGCGTCTATACCGGTGGTTTGGACTGTCTGCGACGCAGGCTAACCGTGACGTAGCTTCTTTAACTCCAGATTTAATCCAGATTTTGCACGTGTGGCTGGAAAGATGAAAAGTTTGATTGTAAGAAGCCACAACAGCAGACTTCAAGATTCCGAATTCCGCATGAGCCTCCTTTGCTTACCTACTTCAAGAGAAACGCACACACAAAGGTCATGACACATCCCAGTTGGACTCCGTACTGCCTTGGTGCAGAAAGAAGAAGGGCAGGGTCTTCTCGTGTGCTTTGCTATAAGAAGCCTTATTCAAAGTGAAACTGAGCTTCGGTACAATCAAACAGAGTAAGAAGTTTGTCTGGGACTGCTTAATGTTCCCTTTTGTATCCGTATGGCCTGCCCAAGCGTTGAGACCTATATATCGAGCACTGTGCGATTACAGCCCTTAAATTACAACGCGCATCATTGTAACCCTAACCCTAACCCAGAAAGAACTTCGCAGATGCAGTGTGTCGGCTAATCAAAAACCAATATCACGAAGCTTTGTCTAGGATGAAGAAATGCGCGCACTTCAAGAAGAACCTGTAGTTCTAGGAATCGAGGAGGTAGAGAAGGCCTCATTTCACGAAGAGTACTCCACCTCGCCCACGAAAGGTACAAAGGAGTATTGAGACTAAAGAGCGTTCAAGATCGATGGTTTGGTGGTTTGGAATAAAAAAGCAACAGAAAAGATATGTAGAGACTGCTTCGGGTGCTTCCACTGATTAAGCCATAAGATTGGCTAATGGAGCATACCAGTTGGTAGTACCACCGCCTGAAGGATAGCATCTGCTAGTTGTGTTGACTATTTCTCTAGGTGGATGGAATTAAATGTTTTTTACTCCGTATGGTGAACCCTTTGGTTTAAGGGCCTGTTTATATGGAGGAAAGTTGTAAGTTGTAACTAAGAGGGTAACCCTCCCCCCGGAGCGTTTATATGAAAAAAAGTTGTCCCTGCTAGCCGAGTCAAAGATGATCCTGCATAATTATTTATAACCCTTTTTAAATATTCAAATCTTCATTTATGGCAAAGCGTTTGCTCTGAACCTACTTTCAAAGCGAGTGATCCTCCAGCAAGGGTCACCCTGTTTCCCTAGGTAACTCAGTTTTCGTTTTCTCATGTTAGCGTTTCGCTGCCATTTATAAACAATTTTAGTGAAACATCTGTCCGGAAGAGATTGATAAGTACCAAGACATCGATAAAACGAAATGAACATCGTTCGTTACCACACTACGCCCTTGTAGCCAAGACCCAACGGGTGAGAGTGAATGAGTGAGAAACTGGTCTCTACTCAAAGCTATGGACGTTTCCTAAGCTGAAGGGAAAAAGATGGATAGAGCAATCACAACCGCAAAAGGAGTTATCCCGGCCAATTTTTTTTGCAGAAGAAGGTTGAAAACCAATTTCCCAGAGTTTACATAATTTACAGTCTTTCCCGTAAAACCGTGAACACCAGAAATGTTTATGGAATGTTATTGTGTTACAAAGAAAAAGCCAATAAGGTGTGAGAAAACTAAACCGCAAACACCAACGGTAATTATTTTGTGGTTTTGAGGTTTGTTCGCGTGTCCTGGACTTGGCTGCGATTGGTCATTCCACAATAAACATTCCAGAATTTTTTTCTGGTGTTCACGGTTTTACGGGTAAGACTGTAATGAAAATGGATTGATATACACAGGAAGAAAACAGAACATGCTGATGGCAGAAACCATGCTAAAAACAAGAAATCATTCGATAAAGAGAAACTAAAGAGAACTGTCTGGTTCTCTATATATTACGTCACGCTTATTGCTTACCCCAGATTTCCTTTACGTAATCGTGAACCAAACGGAGGTCGATTTCAAAATGACAGAAATCGGGAACTTAACGAAGTTAAAAACATATTTTTGCAGAAACCCTCAACTGAAGACAAAACTATTTTTAGCCAAACTATTTTTATGGTAAATCCAAAGAAAATTATGCGTAACAACTATTGAGGAGGCAGAAAAAGAAACCCTTTTCAAAATGTTTAGATTCCGAATTCTTAAGGAACTAAAAGTAAGTGAAACGTTTTAAAAACTAGTTCGTATTACCTTGTGGGCTTCATTGAAGGCTCTCCATCCAGTATTGCTCACTTGGACCAAGCAGGCTCGAAATGAGTCGGGATGCTCAATAAATTTGAAGCCCTTCTCAGGCCTCTGCTTTTCCAATGAGAAGTCCTTTTCTCCTGCTACCAGCATCAGTTGCCCCAGTAATGCTATAGACAATGGCGCAGGAGTCAGGAACTCGGCCCAGTTCATACTGGGAGACATCATCAACAAAGCTGTCTCGTTCTTGTCATCTCTTGAGTTGGCGTTTATTAAAGCTTTGTTTAGATCTGCCACCACGTTGGCATTTGGTTCCGTTGCCATTCTTCTCTGAAACATAATTTGCAAAATACGTATGAGAGCCAGTGGAGGGGCGGAGGAAGGGAGGGGAGGGGCTCGTGGGGAGCTTAATGGGCGAAACTTTAAGGCTCAACCAGGTGTCATGAATCATTTTACAACTCAGAGGGGATCCACGATTTATCTCAGGAAGGGGTGCACCACTAAGGAATGACGTAACTTACGGGTGACGTAAGTATAACACTAGTTATATTAGAAGCCTCAGGTAAGCTCAGGGGAGTGGGTGCGCACCCTCTGCACCCCTCCCCTAGATCCACCTTGCAACTTGTTTTACTCCACATTATCAATCCTTGTTCCAAATTTGCTTTATTGTTGCTTTTTTATTGTTGTCAATGTCCGGTTAAACGGTAACAGTAAAAAATGGGGTTGAAAGGCCTGCCTGTCATTCCTGTCTTCAAAATGCACTTCTGAGTTTCACGGGCCCTTTTTCGTCCTACAATCAAGAGAAACGTTCTGAGAACCCTTAGAGCTTCTTCTCTGACAAAACCTGTTTAATTCTCAGTGGCGGCACGAAGTATTGTAACATCTCAGTTTTGGCTCAATTTTACTCTTGGTACAATTTGGTATTTTCCTTTGTTGTTTACAGCTATTCAACGACAAGTTAACGTTGCGGATCGAAGCTTCAAGCTGCAAGACAAGACCAAAAGGTAGTGTAGATGAAGAGGGAATAATAACGAGATGGCAAACAGGATTTTGTAGGTTCCCTTTATCTCTTCAGGCCACAGATGTGGAAACAAGCACAGTGAACTTGACAATAAATTCTATACTCAAAGCTTACCTATGTAGCAGAAAGACTGAAAGCGTTAGAAACTTACGCAACTAGACCGTCTAATTTTGGAACTGAGCTTATATATTTTTCGATTTGAGGCTGAAAACGTTCTTAAGATATTATTAAATTGATACAGATCCGGAAACGTATCAAAGTGCATTTTCTTCCTGTGGTATGGTATCAAGTTTCTTGTCACATAGCGACTTGCTCTGATGCCACGTGCCGAAATGTCGCGCCAACCAAAACACAGAAAAAGTTCGACTCTGAGCCTGAGAAATGTTCCTAATACGTTCATACAATTTTGGCTTATTTCAGCCTCGTTATCATGCTATTATAATTCAGCGAGTGCAGTTGCCTCTCAAAAGGCTCCCGCGGAGATGGGTCGAGGATGGTTGGGCTTCGGAGCCTGTCGACAAAGGGTTCAAGCCGCCATTCCTCCCCCTTGTAATTTAAACTGTCAATAATCTTTCAGCACATGTTATCAAATACTCTGAGATGCATTGAAATGCAAATAGATTGGCACAAAAATATACGCTTTACTCCGGGTTTACTCCAGCTCTTTGCAAATTCATTTCCGTTGCCTATTTTGTAAAAAGCCGTTATATAATATATAATAAACCTCGCGACACCGATCTGTAACGTTTCCAGAAGTAAGGAACTACTTGTTGTCTATGGACAAAGTATGGTGTTGGCTCAAGCGGGATTTCGAGCCTTGATAGAAGTGTGCTTTTCCAAACTAAGTTGTAGGCCATGTGTACAAGATGTTTGTCTTTTGCATTCAGTTTCCATCCTTACAAGTTGCTGCATGAAGCGGTTGACAGTCGATAGTTTGCTAGACTTTAGTGCATCTCCAGAAAAGACAACAATTGATAAATATCAGTCATATCAGAGCTGAGGCTCTCAACCTCGTTCCCAGGGTCTCTGATTTTCGAGAGACCCTGGGAACGACGTTGAGATGCGCTTCGTTCCATTCGCCGGCTGCAATAGGCCATTTCCGAGTTCGCTTGTGCCTCTATTTCCATAGGCGTACGGGCATTTTTTTTTCAGGGGGGCCGTGAACCATATGCCCAAAAAATTCTCCCAAGTTGCCTTGCCCAAATTTTCTCATGCTGCCCAAAAACTCTGATTTCCCTCCCCCGGCTGCAGTCCCCCTGCCCCTACGGCTATGTCTATTTCAAGGCGAGTCTAAGTCTAAGGCTTTGTAATGAAAATGAGTTTTCATTCATATGGAAAGCAATACTAATTACCATCACAAAACTTTCGCACTTAGACTCGCTTTGGAATAGAGGCTCAAGGGAACTCGAAAATGGCCTATTATAGCGATGTTTCGCGTGACGTCGGCTATTGTTGTTAATATGCCAACCAGAATCTAACTGGCTTTTGAAAAAATGACTTCTTTTGATCCGTGGTTGGAAAATTTAAATATCAAACGAAATGTGAGGTCAATGTTTGTAAACAAGAAATATCACTCTTGGGAACATTGTTTTTGTTATTTCAATAGCCAACAAGTTTAACTAGCCAATAGTTTTCTGGTTGGCACATTAATGAAAATGGGTGGCGTCACTGATATTCAGCGAATCGAAATTAAGATAAAAGTTTCGTCACGAAAATACGAACCGAGGCGTCTACGAAATTCCTCAGCAAAAGGCTCGTAAGAGGAAATTCGTACATAAAATGCTTTTGCTTTTCCGAGAAAAACGACATTTTCGATTTCACTTCCAGACTCAAATTAATGAGGTGAAAATTGGGTTGAAAATCAACCATTTTTTATTTTAATGCAACCAACTTATTTTATGACTCTTTCTCATCAAGTAAAGCATGATTTCAAAAGAATTGGTTTAATCTAATTGTTTAACGGTAAACAAATTGAGACCTAACTTCCATGTTATGTTAATCGATCGGTCAAAAGAATGGCGATTTTCACCATGTGTCATATCTCGGAATTCCATGAGATGAGAATTTTAATTGTAGAAAGATAGGTCTTACAATATGTATAGAATTAGTTTGGGCAAATGATTTTGCACTCGTCCAAAAATTTTCAGAATCGTACTCAAAAGACACAAAATCACGCCAGCTGTCGAATGCGTGACCAAAAGTGCTTCCCCATATCGGCCAATTATAATCAGTTTATTGTAGCCTGATACAGAAAGGCCATACTTCTGCATTCTCTCTATTGTTCGTGTGGACACCCTGAATAGAAGTGCAATCCACCCTAAGGAAAAAGATGGCGACTGGTCCATTTACCTATAATTCTTTAAGTGTGAAAACCCTAAGAGAGCAAAAAACTTGGCAAGGGAAATGTTGTTAGTACAAGGAACGACTTCCGTTAAACCACACCTTTCTATATCACCAGTGGGCTTTGCTTGATTCGAAAGGTATTTTGGTAAAATGTACAGCCGCCATCTTGTTTCTTACTGTGGGTTGTGGGGATTTTAACACAAGGGGGGGGGGGGGGGGGGGAGGGGTACTCGAAATATACATGACGGGGCGGTCCGACGTATTTTTTGGGTTGAAAATTTACATGCCCGGTATTTTTTGGGGTCAAGAGATCTGTCACTTACTTTTTTAGGTCTTAAAAAAATACGCGTATTTTTTTGGGTCTTATCTCCGAGCGAACTTTTCGTTTCGGGTTTTCGTTGCGATCAGTGGATCAGAAACATATTCATTCGAACTTTTTTTCAGCGACGTGTGTTCCGGAAAAACTGTTAATATTAAGAATGTACATTTGCACAATACAATGAACATTTGTAATCTTGTTTACTTCTCCTTTTTTTCTCTATGACTCATTACAATGTCTTTCATGTCGACTGGGAGACGCACAGAGTATGTGAAGCCAGTAAACCTGCAGCGTGACAACGAAAAGCTTATTGATGCAAAATCATGCATTAGAAAGTTCTGCTTGATTGATTAAATCAGTATTGAGGTATTTAAGTTTTTTTGGGGGGTTAACGTTGGAAATTTTGATGCCAGGTATTTTTTGGGTCTAAAATTTCCGTCTTGGGTATTTCGGACCTCTCCGTCATGTATACTTCGAGAACCCCCCCCCCCCCCCCCCCCCCCCCTCCTCCCTGAGGATTTTGAACCACTCCTCTAGGAAAATACATAATTCCTCCGCCTTCAGATTGAAGGCCGGTCTTCCACGACGCTGAGTGCATACTTGGGAATTAAATGCGGCAGCCTCTCCATCGATAGAGAAAATTTGGGCAAGGCAACTTGGGAAAATTTTTTTGGCAAATGGTTCAACCCCCATGGCAAAAAATTGCCCGTACGCCTATGGTCCTCTTTAAAGGGTTGATTTTTCAAGCGCTTCGGAAGTAAAAAAGTGAAACAAGCATAAAATGCCAACCAAGCATGTTGAAACAAGCATAAAATGGCAAGTATGTCGGATGGTGGGCGTGAAATAGAAAATGCGTGACGGGAATATCGCGTGAACAAATAGTCGCATCGTCAAACTTCAATGTCGCATTGTGAAACTCTAATGTTGCACTGTCAAAGACTAAAGTTGGATCGTGAAACTTCAATGTCGCATTTGCGAAACTTTAATGTCGAATCGCGGGCAATTTCAATCACATGAATTTGACCGCACTTCCAAAATTCAATATAGCTGCCTTGAAATTTATGGTATTAAACTTTTCCCCGAAGTTGTAAACACTTCAGCTGTCGTAGAAGAGACAGTTAAAAACTGAAATCCCCGAGGAACTGTTTTTCGATACAATAAATGAGGCCCCATTTATATGGTCTCGGGTACCCGAGAAAACCCTTCCCCCGAGTTACCCTGGGCGAGCTAATTTTTCACTAAAATGTTGAAAAATTCCGCCAACCGTTTATATGATCCTACCCGAGTTGTCTCGGGTAGGCGAGTTGTCTCGTCTCGGCAGCTAGGGTAGCCCTGGTAGATGGAACAACTATTTCTCATATACTGACATTTTGGCTCGCCTACCCGGGACAACTCTTAGCGTGGCGAGTGTAACGTACTGTCTGGTTTTTAGCTTTTTAAGCCAAAAATTGCTCTAAAGAAATATAATTTAACCCAGCAAGGCTTCCAGTGATCGAATAAACGAAAGAAATTTAAAGGAAGAAGGATAACTGGCGAGTTGAACATTAAAATACTTTATGAATAACCAAGCAGGGTAGACTTTAACTCAGCTGACAGGGACAATTTTTTGTCACATAAACGCTCGGTAAAGTTGTCCCGGGAGGGAGGGTTGTCTCGGGTACCGGAGACCATATAACTAGTACGAACGTCAAGAGAATACAATGCACATACCTTTTACAAAGTCTGCTTCAAGTATTCCCTTCTATGCTCTCGTCAGCCGAGATGTAGCGAAATGCTATCATTCTTCGCTGAAAACGCTTTAAGACTCTGCTCGTAACAAATGCTATTTTCACGCCCCAGTTCATTAGCCAATCATTGATTAGGTTGAAGCGGAAAAACACTTAATTTCAATAGCCCAGCTCAAACAAGGAAAAAAAATATTGCAGCCCAAAGGTCAAATGAAATGCAACTAAGAACTTCCTGTGGAAATGGCTCGTGATCAAGGAAAAAAGTGACAAGACTTCCTGTGCACGGAAATGGTTAAGCAATTATCAATAGCGTATTGTTAACAAGAAAAAAAAAAAAAAACAGTCCGTTATCTTTAGAACGATATTGGACCACTCAGGATGACACTGCACAAAGCTGGCATATCATTGGAATCGATAACACATTAACCACAATGTTATCAAATCTATGAAATAGATGTGGACCTAAACAAATCCACGAGCATAATATACCAAACATATTGACTCGATAAATTGACGTCGCTCCCAATGTTTGGCTTCATAGCTCATTTGGTAGAGCATCACACCGGTATCACGGAGGTCACGGGTTCGAATCCCGTTGAAGCCCTGATTTTTTCAGGCTTCTTCTTTCCAATTGCTTAAATTGGAAATTTACTGCGATGATCATTCTTCACTTTCATAAAAAAATCCGTTAGACCAGATAATTTTATCTTTCATCTTTATTTATAATTCATTCACCGAGCTGAAAGTGCATATTTATCACACACATGTTGTTTCAACATGCAGGAAGCGAGTCATATTAACACACCAAGAGTTTTCGTTGCTTAGTTGGTTAGAGCGCCCGACCGGTGTTTGGGAGGTCATAACTTCGTATCCTGTCGTGGACTCAGAATTGTTCATTTCATCTTTATTTTAATAATCTTAAAAGATCGTTAAAGTTGCAGGTCCTCCATGCGCGCAAACAAGTAATAACCGTACTTTGGACAGTTAAACCATTGCTGTTTTCGCGGCGCCAGTGTATGTTTTCAACAATGGATTGTTACTCCAAAATAGCACCATACAACAGTTTGTTTTGGGTGCTAGCGCATGTTTCACTAGTTTAGCTATAATCCTGTTAATATACGAAAATAGAAAAGGGACACGGTATGCATGGTATTTGCTTTCTGTTTTTAGTGGTGTTGGGTGTGTCAAGGACGTCCAAGGACGTTTTTTGTTGAGAAGCATTAGCGTGAAAGTGTTGTGTTGAACACAACTTTCGACACGAACTGAATGTTCATTTAAGCGGAAAAGCTACATCCGCTCTCTATCAGAATATTACCTGTTGAACGATGCCGTATATTGGCAAGGCTGTGTTTCGTTGTTTGAGAATCATAGACAAGAAGCTAATTAAAGCAGATTATAAAATGTCTCTCCTTGGCAGTCTGGTATGAATGCTGGAAATATTAACACTAGCTATATTACGCTTTATTTACACTTCTTGTACATTCTATTTTCTAACCATTTTTTTGACCGATTGGAAATTTCTTATTGTCTCTTATGCCCACTACGCACGTATCCTGTCCAATTTCATTTGTTTTGTCTTTCTGTTTATTAAAACCACATTTTGTGTCACTGAAATAATTGAAAATAAGATTAACTTGTACGGTTCAAAGAGAGCTGTGCTTTCGAAGTACTTACCATTAGAAGTAGTCATAAGGCGGATACACAAAAAAGTTGAATACACAAAATTCTGGTACTAGCTTGAGTAGAAAAACCGAACTGTTATAGCCTGAGTATCAGGCCTCCACACATATCATATCATGTTTGAATACTCTGCAGACGTTCTACCGATCAAAGTTATTTATTTTGTGTTATCCAGGGGCATCCGATTTAACAGAGCTAGTTTAAATGGAGCCTTGACAGAACACAAAACAAAGAATTCAAACATTAAAAGAAGATATGACAATAAAAGGCAACATGCACCGCAGGCGTTAAAGTTTATGATTTTCTCTGACTTGCCTAATGTTTCTCGGAAGAGGTTAGAACACCATTTATTCTGAAGCTCCTTTCGTACTTGGCAGTTTTTGCAAGGGGCGGTGTTATAGCCATGGAAAAAGTGCGCGTACCTAAACCCTGAAAGTAAGTACGAAAGCACTATTCCGTGAAGACATTTTTGGACTAAAACGCATTTGAGATAATTTCTGCGTGCTTGAAGGCTGGGCCAGCCTAATGTTGGTTTTAACTCCTCAGCTCTGATACACTGACTGTTATAAGTAAAATGCATCTTCAACAACCGGCCGGAGTCTCGAATATCAACCCTTCAATTAAGGTCGATACAAAATTTAAATTTACTAAATAAAATTGCTAATCAAACTAGCTCGACCATTCAATTGCAGAACTCACATAAAATGAATTTATTCAACAGTTTGAATGATTCAAAGGAAACATTTTCGGATTCGCTCCGACTAAGGGCCAACACTCGAAACGTCAGCTCTTGAATCTCTTTACGGTGGCCAATTCACGTTATCAACCCAGTTGATAAAACCATATCATATTGTTATACTTCCCACCGACGCAGCACCACAGTTTCTTTAGAAACTTACCCCCTCTATAGATTTTTTAGTTACCTTTGTGTTACAGACTTAAAAAAGGACGTTTGAAGTAAAATTATTGACGCTAGGGGCACGGAAATAATTCTTATTAAAAATGCAAAAACGAAAGAAAGCATCATATGCTTTTCATTACCGCTTAGTGAAGTCGGGCGTGTCAAGAGCAATTCAAGGACCTTGTTGTTCAACTTTGCAAGTTGATAAGCAGCTGTATATTATTTCACCTGATCGATTATATTAAAGGGACACTGTCACGGGCATTTTTCGGCTTTTTTTTTCAGCAAAATTGCCTCAAAATTAGGACTGACAAGAAATGCTCCTACAACATAAATAGATCAATATCAGGCAAATATCTTAAAGAAAAGGGTGACCGTAAATAGTTTTCGTCAATTTTTTCAAATCACAAGGACAGAACTTGAAAAACTCAGCCTGAATTATTCAAGTTGAGATCTTAAGTTCCTGATAGTATCACAGTGATATTACTCAAGTACACTGGCATAGTAATTTTATTAAAACCTGACCACTATTCGTAGGTGTCCAGTGGTATAAGCACGTTTTTAGGCTGTTGAATTTTTGAAGTTATACTCGTAACAGTGTGCCCTTAAGTCAATGACTGAAGTATTTCAGCAAAATGCATCAGGCACAGGGTATACAATGGGGTCAACAGAAAAGATTTCGTTACACTGTAGAGTCTTGTTTACCCAAGTCCTCTCTCTGATCGATATGAGACCCGTTGAATCAAGAAGGGTAATAAGATGGAAGACCTTTGCAAAAATTTGAGTCGTAGTTCGATCATCACCGAGAAAACAATCAAATTTAACGATTTTATGTTACAATATTACTAATAGTAGTATATTAGTATTTGTTTGTTTCCTCCCAGTCGACCTCATCGCCAAGACTAGCTCAGTAGCCTGCGAACACAGACGGATTTCCGGCTTTGTCGAAATCCGTCTGTGTTCGCAGGCTACATCTCAAGTGACTCGCGAAAATACATTATTGTTTGCTTAGACTGACTTAGACTGCTGATAGAGAGCGGATGTATATTTTCCGCTTTAAATGAACATGTAGCTAATCATGAATCGCTGTATTCAATAGTTAACACTTCACTGATCAGAATAATTGAATCATTGACTGAATCAACTGCAACCAGCGAAAGGAGACATGTGGCTGTTTGGAGCTGTTCAAAAACTTGCAAGCTATTCCAGGACGAATTCGACTACGTGGTCGAAATTTGACTTCATTATTTTTCCGCTTATACCAAGAAAATGGTACCCAGACTCGAATAACATCCGCTGTTAACACAAAGGACTCATCCGGCTTGATTGCATTACATATCCGCTACAAACACATGATCTCAGGTCCACCCTCATGTAACCTTTAATCTGATAATTGGCCGGACAAGATACATAGAAGCATCTACCTTGGTGAATCATTAAATAGCGACTCCAATGATATCTTTCGTGGTCTAATATTATTTGGAAGATAATTGATCGTTTTTTCCTTCTTGAATAACTCCATTATTCATTGCCGTGATTTTTTCAGGCTTCTTCTTTTCAATTGCTTAAATTGGAAATTTACTGCGATGATCATTCGTATCTTTCATAAAAAAATCCGTTAGACCAGATAATTTTATCTTTCATCTTTATTTATCATTCATTCACCGAGCTGAAAGTGCATATTTATAACACACATGTTGTTTCAACATGCAGGAAGCGAGTCATATTAACACACCAAGAGTTTTCGTAGCTTAGTTGGTTAGAGCGCCCGACCGGTGTTTGGGAGGTCATAACTTCGTATCCTGACGTGGACTCAGAATTGTTCATTTCATCTTTCTTTCATCTTTATTTTAATAATCTTAAAAGATCGTTAAAGTTGCCGGCCCTCCATGCGCGCAAACCAGTAATAACCGTACTTTCGACAGTTAAACCATTGCTGTTTTCGCGGCGCCAGTGAATGTTTTGAACAATGGATTGTTACTCCAAAATGGCACCATACAACAGTTTGCTTTGGGTGCTAGCGCAGGTTTCACTAGTTTAGCTATAATCCTGTTAATATACGAAAATAGAAAAGGGACACGGTATGCATGGTATTTGCTTCCTGTTTTTAGTGGTGTTGGGTGTGTCAAGGACGTCCAAGGACGTTTTTTTGTTGAGAAGCATTAGCGTGAAAGTGTTGTGTTGAACACAACTTTCGACATGAACCGGATGTTCATTTAAGCGGAAAAGGTACATCCGCTCTCAATCAGAATATTACCTGTTGAACGATGCCGTATTACTGAAGTATTTCAGCAAAATGCATCAGGCACAGGGTATACAAGGGGGTCGACAGAAAAGATTTCGTTACTCTGAAAAGTCTTGTTCACCGAAATCCACTCTCTGATCGATATGAGACCCGTTGAATCAACTGGGGTAATTAGATGGAAGACCTTTGCAAAAATTTAAGTCGTAGTTCGATGATCACCGAGAAAACAATCAAATTTTACGATTTTATGTTACAATATTACTAATAGTAGTATATTAGTATTTGTTTGTTGCCTCCCAGTCCACCTCATCGCCAAGACTAGCTCAAGTAGCCTGCGAACACAGACGGATTCCCGGCTTTGTCGAAATCCGTCTGTGTTCGCAGGCTACATCTCAAGTGACTCACGAAAATACATTATTGTTTACTTAGACTGACTTAGACTGCTGATAGAGAGCGGATGTATATATATTTTCCGCTTTAAATGAACATGCAGCTAATCATGAATCGCTGTATTCAATAGTTAACAATTCACTGATCAGAATCATTGAATCATTGACTGAATCGACTGCAACCAGCGAAAGGAGGCATGTGGCTGTTTGGAGCTGTTCAAAAACTTGCAAGCTATTCCAGGACGGATACGACTACGTGGTCGAAATTTGACTTCATTATTTTTCCGCTTATACCAAGAAAATGGTACCCAGACTCGAATAACATCCGCTGTTAACACAAAGGACTCATCCGGCTTGATTGCATTACATATCCGCTACAAACACATGATCTCATGCTGTTTATGTTTGTTGCTTTTATTTAATCGAGTGTTCGAAGGTTTTTGCAGCGTTAAATAACTAACGAAGTCGAAACCTTAAATTTCCAAAAAGGTCCACCCTAATGTAACCTTTAATTTGATAATTGGCCGGACAAGATGCATAGAAGCATCTACCTTGGTGAATCATTAAATACCGGCTCCAATGATATCTTTCGTGGTCCAATATTGTTTGGAAGATAATTGATCGTTTTTTCCTTCTTGAATAACTCCATTATTCATTGCGCAACAATTCAGACTGGACGTTTTGCGTATTTTCATTGTTTGGATGTAGCAAATGCAATTGGGTCATTGAAAGTCGATCGTTTCTCCGCTTCATTCTTATCAATGATTGGCTGATGAAGTGAGGTGTTAAAGTACCAGTTGCCGCTGGCAGAGTCTAAACAAACGTTTTCGAGAAAGGGTCATCGCATTTCGTTGCAGCTCGGCTGAAGGGAGCAAAGAAGATATACTTCAAGCAAACTTTGGAAAAGGTTTGTGACTTTTATTCTCTGTACACGATTATGTTGCTCGCTTTCCTGAGTATTTGAGATGCTACTTATTTTGATGCTAAAATAGCTACTGGCTGTAGCTTGCAAAGCAGGCGGTTTTTGTGGGGGAACGCTTCAAAAATAGCGATCACGAAAGACCGGCGGCCATTTTCAGCGCGCGAACACTGGAGAGAGGAAAAAAGAGAGGGGGAGGCGAACCCTTTCCCCCACAAAAACCGCCTGCTTTGCAGGCTACTACTGCTGCACCTTCGCCTTTTTTATTTAGTTATGCAGTTTCAATAGTTTTTCTCTCCTTTATATGTTAATTATTGTACAGATTTGTGTTTTATTGAAATAAAGCTTTACCAAAAAAAAAGAGAAAAAGTAAATACGGAAAGAAATATTACAAATGACGTTGAAGTCTCCAGGATAATGCGCTTTAAGGCTGTGATGCTCTTAAGAAATTAAACCTCTCTTTCCTTTCTAACCGAAGTAAACCATACTTAAAGATTAACCTTTAGACATTGTATGCATTAGAAAAATGTACTTATGGACACTTACGGGTCTTATTATTCAATTTGGGAATATTCATAACACAAAAATTACATGCACCTCTTTATTATTTTTTTTGCAGAATTAACTTAGTATTAACTGGTACCTACTGACATCTGGCATTCTGTTCATCCAAAGATGTCGTACAAAGATTATGGTAAGTCAGAGTTAAGCAGTGAACGTGGCTAGTCTTAATTTTTCCAGGGCACCCCATCCCAATTTTTGATGACTTGTAGTCCACTTTCACTTACCAGACCTTGCCTTGCGTGACATGTTCAGTACAAATCGAAGCGATCGCCCGGATTTGTTGACGATTATTTTCTTTGCTTCTGCAACATTTTGTTTGACAATAGTATTTATTCGAATTAACAAATTTTTGGAAACGGATTTTACAATAAAAATTAACGTTAAAAAACAACGTTTCGACCGCTCGACGGTCATTTTCAAGTTAAAAGGTAAAATTTAGCTTGCGCTTAAATACATACAATCAATTATGATAACGCTAATGAGATACTGCCTAAAAGTTAAAATATTTACATTGAATTAATACGTACAAGAAAATTGCGGCATGAATAATAAAAGAAAACGCTAAGGCGATAAAAACTATATTAAAAAGTTAAAGAATTAAATAAATACCTTCGCGCGAATTGAGTCACTCTGTTTGTTAAGTTTTGGTTTCAGTTCGCGAATAAAAAGCATTTCAAAAATCAAACAGTCGAATTTACTCTGACACTTCTTCAAAATCTTGAAATTGTTTAAAATAACCTCTGGATCCTTTCCATGCTCATCTTTTACATGGTTGCCGATTGTTGATCGCCCATGTTCCTTCACACGTTGATGTCGGTGTCGACTCGAGAAGCCGACGTAATCTGCATCGCACAGATCACACTTGAAATAATAATACACAACGTTTTGTTGATTTACAATTGGAGGTTTATGTTCCTTTGGTTTGAATTGTGTTTTGATCTTTTGACTCGTGCAAATAGGCTGGACATCTGCATCAATCTTTCGACTGAGATCACCGAGTTGGCGTCTTACTGCATTGGTTGATTTTTGGTCTTTAAACGGTAATACAATTCTGATAGGAGCATCTTGTTCATCGGCTACTTGTTTTTAAGAACATGAATTCTCGGTACCTTTCGTTTCAATAAAATTTCTGATGGTGCTTTCTACAAGGGTTTCAGGATAACGCAGGCGAGCAAAACCCTTTTTAAGACGTTCACATTCTTGATGGAGCAACAGCCAATTCGAGGAGAGTTTGAACGCACGGTTCAACATTGTCTTCAGTAGAGAATGTTTATACTTAACGTCAACATGGCTTTGGTAATGCAGTAGAAGCCCAGTATCAGTTTGTTTCACGTAGACCTTCGTGTCTAGTCGGGGACCATTTCTGATAATGACCATTCCCAGAAAGGGAAGTGTGCCATTGCCTTCGAGTTCCATTGTGAAACTAAGTGAGGGGTGGATTCCATTCAGTGTTGACAAGAACTCATTGGCAGATGAAACATCGGGCATTTTGCTGAGGGTGTCATCGACATAGCGCTTATAGAAAGCAGGCATCTTGTTCTGATGTCAATTTTTCTTCGATATTGCACATAAACGTATTTGCCATGAGTGGCCCGCGGGGAGAGCCCATTGCAACCTCATTCACTGGTACGTCTGTGAAAAGGGACGTAACATCGTACGACACCAAAATATCATGTTCGTCGATTTTCAAAAGGGTTCTACATCTCTCACAGTCGCCACCATAGCCTCCTACGCAGGAGTTATTAGGAGATTGCGTTACACTTGTCGCCACTAACGCCTGCTTAACCGCGACCAACATTCCTTTCCCATTGTCTCTCGCCAGACAAACTAACCAATCAGCATTGTCTGTAGGCATTCGAAACGGTCGTTGTAAAATTTCCCGCGAATCCGTTCTTCGGGATGCCGGCGCTGTTGGATACAATACTCTGGTGTATTTCGATGGTTGAAACACCAAATAAAATATTATTTATTGTGAATTCAAGGGGTAAGCGTGCGAGTCTGATTCGGTCATAAGTTGGAAGGGTTAATATTTTGGGAAAGATGATCTCTCTCCCATGAACACAGCAGTGGAACAGAAATATTTATTTCAACGCTATAAAATGCTACAAAAGACTTCGCCAACTCGCAAACGCAAAGCGGAATTAATTTAGAAATCATCGAAGAGGTCCACATCCGTGGTATTTACCAGTGAACAAATCGAAGGGTAAAATTGGAAAGAGTCAGTCAAGGCGAATACAACTTCACCGTGCTGAATCATTCATTCGACAAACTTGCCACAAAATGATTTAAAACATCCAGTGCTGCTGGGTTAAAAGGCTGGCTTGAAAATATGTTCAACTTCTCCTTTCGATAGTTCACTGGCCCTTTGATTTGAGGCCTCCATTTGCTTAAAACTGGGTTTGAACAACCGACGATTAATGGACGGCGCACACACTTGAAATAATATTTTTCCGAACATCGAAATCGCTACGCAGTCGTTTAGAGTCTGAAACGTGGAAACTTTGACCAATAGGCTAGCTTTTCATTTGGCTGAACTTCAGTAATTCGTTGGTGGATTGTATGTCTTTTTGCGGAGCTGTGGGGAAAAATATGAAAACTGAAAATCAATGAGCTGGGCTGTCGAACACACTGAAGGCAAAACTTGATAACAAACGTAGCCAGTTGATAAATTAAGGAGTAAATAAGTTTCCCTTCGCAAATTCAGAACTTGCTTTCATCTAAAATGTGATTTACCAGAAAAATCTCTGACTTGGAGTAAAATCAAACGTCCGTGACAGGTTTCATCTCATCACATGTCTCGCGTCGGGAGAGGCGTCGTGGGGATTTTAGTTGATAAAATCTGATTGGCTAAGCGGCGGTGAAGGTGAAGGTCGGCTTTCCGGATTTTAGTAGGTAAAATCTGATTGGCGAAGCGGCGGAAAGGAATGTTGGCGTCGGTTAAGCAGACGTTAGTGGGGACAAGTGTAACGCAATCCGCTAATAACGTCTGCGTAACAGACTAACGCCACCACAGCCTTATGCTGATTGCTATTGTATTAAGAATGAATTTTTCACGATCACCCAGGCTGTAGTCAAGCATGACAAACTTGCTCATTCCATAGCAAAATATGTAGAATATCGACAAAAGGGAAACTTCTGAAATAAACTAGCTGTCAACAAAAAATCTCATAACGAAACTTTCCGTAACGAATGCAAAGGTACAGTATAATTTTATAATTATTTCGCGTTCTTAAAATAGTTCAATGTCTTTGAAATTTTCAGGGAAAGCACATAACATTTTAAACTTTCGATCTACAGATCTTAAAAAAATTCTATTGACTAGTTTTAACATGGATGCTTCCATATCAAAGACGTTCCGTCTATGAGAAAAATGTGAATATTAAAGACATTACTTTTGAGTTCAAAGAGAGAAATCTAGTGAAGCAAACTGGATGAAACCTTTCAGGAAAGTTGTTCTATGCCAAGGGTGTTAAACGTAGAAAGGACTTTGTTTCAATCTGCAGGAAGTCGCTGGAATCAACGAACTAACAGATACTTTTAAATTTTTACCTGCAAAACGTTCTCATATAATTTTTTTCAAACTTTGCAGTGTTGAAGATCTACATGTATACTAGAAATAACGCTGATTCGCTTTAAAAGTTTAGGTCTTGACATCGAGAAAAATGCTGTTTTTCAAAAACCATTACGTCATCGTTTCGTTGCTATGGTAAAACCGATGCTAACGAAAACCATATCTTTGGAAACCTCATTTATTCTCTTGCCCGACCGACCCAAGGCAGCGAAGAAGTAGCCTTTTAAAGCTGGGTTGATGTGCTTCTGAAAAACTGAGATGAGCCACCTTAATATGTGTGGGTTTTGTATAGAGTGTTCTGGCAGTGTGGGGCCTGGCACTAAAATTGGCCTAATTTTGATGAGAAAACCACTACCCAAAATAACCAAATTTTAGATGTTAATTCATATTTTTTCACCTGCCTAACTAACTAAAATTGATTCTTATACCAGGAGTTACCCCAATGCTAGGAGAATGAAAATTAAGTTAGACAGTGACCCATTTTGAAGCACACCTTCACAAGACTCACAAAATCTGCATATTGTCAAAGCCAGTAGTCTACACCCATACTAACTTCATTTATACTGAACCACTTTAATTTGTCTCGAGGAGGCTTATTTTACTTACATAAACTGTAATTAGGGGTAATGTGGTAATTAAACGCTACTTTATTCTCTTGAACTGTCTTTAGTTAGAATTAGAAAATAAGCACTAACAAAATCTACCTGTTCCACTTAAAAGATTATGCACAAACCATTACTTTTATCATAGGATCAAATCGAATTAAAAGTTGATCAGTTCATTGTGAATTTGCAGCAGAAGTCCATAATAATCTGAGGTAGTGGGGACAGTTTTCTGTAGCCGAACAGTTCGTTACCATACTATTCTTGCTGTTTTAGTTTACGCTGTTTCGCCCACTATTTTGGATTTGGTCGCGGGGGAACTGGGTCGGAGTTATCCAAAAATCTGGAATGGGTTACCGGAACACGTTGCCGGAAACCAAGATAATTCCACCAAAGAACCGGGATCCTAAAACCAGGAATGTCCAAATTTCAGCTGAGCCAGGTTTAAGTTAAGCATGCTACACAATAGAGTAACTTACATTTTGCAGGACTTTTTTATGACATCACACTGCGGAATAAAATTCATTTCAGCGTTGAAATTCATCTTTGCTGAAAATGTGTCGCATCACAAAATTTGCCATTGCATTATTTCTCTTTATTTTAAATTAAAACGGAAAGAGAACAAAATAACAGGAGAGACTAAGAAAGGAACTATAAGTATGGATGAGGGTTCTAGATGTGTGCACCAAAGTCCAAAGTCGCCCAACATTCAGCTGAACATTCCGTATTCGAGCTGATTTGAATCACATTTATATGTTATAACTATTGCTTTGAATCATGTCACTCTAACCTGACTAAAAAAATCAAATTCTCGCTCGAATTGACGGAATTTTCAAAATGTCTTTGAAAATTTGTTTAGTAGCTCACTTACCGTTCGCCTAATCTGACTGAAATATAGTCATTCCTGGTTTTAGGATTCCGGGCATTGAATTACGGAATTTATGCTTTTAGGGAAAGCAACTAGACCATGAGTAACGGGAGGTGTTAACTCTAAGAAGGGTTGTTTCGAGAGAAAAACAACTTTCTTCCGGGAATCTTAATATTTTGCCGGGAATCGGGAAACACAAAGTAATGAAGTTAAAAATTCTGGAATTTTGAGATTTTTTCGGGAATTTCTCCCAAATATTCGGCACGATATTCTAGATTATCGGGAGGACTTTTATTTACACACGGTACTGGTCAAACAGCGTTTGTTAGAGCTGTCACCCCTCGTGTGAGTAGCCTGAATGAAGACGTATGCATGCAACATCCAGCAATTTATTTTTCCTGTTCACAAATCAAACACAGAAAATGACGTCACCGACTCACCAGTTTCATTTTTTACTGTGTGCACCAACATATTTGGTGTGCAAAACAGCAACGTGCTTCTAAAAGCTCGTACTGCATACTAATCAGCTGGTTTCACACATTGCAAAATATACTAGTGAGTCGATGACGTCATTTTCCCTCTCGATCCAACTCTCTTAATGCAACTCGACTGAAGCCGAATCTGGTAATGGCGGATAGTTGCTTAAGAAACGGACTTATTTTGAAAATTGAGGCGCAATAATTGGCATGGTGCATTCTTTATATAAATTCGAAATCGAAAGAGAACAAGAACAACATGTTTTCATTGCAGTCACGCACTTTAAGTGGAACACGTTGGTTTTCTTAGTGCCGATTTTCTAATTCGTGGTTTTCATGTGACGTCATAAAATTCTGAAATCAAAATTCGCTAGGCCTGCTAAATTTACGTCGCCACTAGGTGTAAGACTAATTAAAAATATATCTTTTCGCAAATGTTCAGCTCGCTAGTACCATTCGCTTTGAAAACAGAGCATCTTGAATATTTGAGTTCTCGGCCGTATGTGACATCAAGCTGAGAACCGTGACAAAACTGTTTTCTTTAGAAAAAGCATATCCTTTCGATTTTCAGATGTTTGAACATTTCAGATATAATAAGTGGTGTTTATGTGTAACTATAATAGCTCATGAGCCAAAAGTAGAAGCTGAATTCCAGATTGTTTCGCGTACATCACGGCGGCCATATTTGTGTCCCTCGGAAGGACACAAATATGGCGTCTCCATACTAAGCTTTGTAAATTTGCGTGGAATGTTTCGGCAAATAACTCACGAACCGGACACCGCACAAGCCTGAGACTTTTTTTTTATTTATTTATTTATCATCTACACTCTCTGAAATGCTACGCGTCTGCAATTGGATTGTTTTGAAATTAGTTTTTGATAGCGTGACAGTGAAAACCACCATTCTAAGGCAGTTTAAGAGAATAAATTAGTGTTTACTCACCACATTACTACTAATTACAGTTTATTTACGTAAAATTAGCCCCCCCCCCCGGGAAAAATTAAAGTGGTCCGGTATAAATAAAGGTAGACTACTGGCTTTGAGAATATGCAAATTTTGTGAGCGTGTATTTCAAAATGGGTCACTGAAGCAACAAAAAATTTGCACGTGCCAAATAAAAAATATGAGCATCTAACATTTGGTAATTTTGCAATTGGGTAGTGGTTTTCACATGGAAATTTGGCCAAGTTTAGTGCCAGTCCCCTCACTGCCAGAACACTTTGTACACAACCCACACAAATGAAATGAAAGAGCCTTTATTGCAGAAACATAGCTTATAATTTGTTAGTCAATAGGTTTTGTTTGTTTGGTTTTTTACAAGTTTAAAGTTTTAAATCCCCTGAGAAACAAGATTTTCCATGATCGGGAGGCTCAATACGGGACCAACCCTCAAACTTTGATAGTAAACATCTGGAACACTTTCTCAGACAATGACAGTTAAGCCTTCTCGTATTTTCTATTTTTTCCATGATTACTATTTGTATCGATACTTTCATAGTCAAATATACAAAGATCATCATCATCATCATCATCATCGTCATTTATTTGCCTTATGTGAATAACAAATTTTAGAAATACAGCAGGTTGTTAGACGAGGAGACCTTAGGAAACCATCAGGCTTATAGGAGAGGCCACCTCGACATCACAAGATGACCAAATCAAGGCAACGAATGATGGCTAGTTTTCGTTTTACTGTCATTGCGTCTGACACAACTATTTTCTCAGACAAGTAATTATATAAATTTAAACTTTTGAGTTAAGTTAGGCAGCTGATTTACCATTGTAGGAAAAAATACTTTGGCTCATCACCATGAACTGGTTTGTATGCGGAACAATAACCGAACCCGCAGTTGGATATGTGATTTTTGTACAAGAGACAGTGAGGACCTAAGAGAAACATTTTCCTATCGCTGCGAAAGTTGCGACTTTGACTTGTGTTTTGACTGTATCCAACCAAAGCAGCATCCTGGTCACCCCCACGCACTTGAAGTGGCAGATACAACATATGTCTACTCTGCTTGGATCTGTGACATTTGCGGATGCTCAAACACTCCTGATGAAATGTAAGTTCTCAAATATAGGCACCGAGCGTTTATTAAACAGGAGTGTTTTTCATGTGCTATGAAAGCCTCGGTATTTACTGATTTACGCATACGTTTACGCATACGTTTACGGAAACGCTTACCAAAAACAACCCATTTTGTCTGTAGTCAAAACCTTGGTATGAACAAATTAATTACGAATGCTGAACATCACCGTTGTTGAATGTGAGGGAGAAAAGCCGTTAAGTTTTACTGATAGACAGTGAAGACGTTTAAATTTTAGTAGTTACACCTATTTATTGATGAAATCCAGTTGTATATGACCAGATTGAAATAAATTCAGATTGAAAAATTTACGGTAACCCAGACTTCGATTGTTGACGCAGGGGACGTTTATTTAAAATTCCACTCGATAGATCCGGTATTTATTTGAATCCGGTGACTATTCGGAAAAAGCGTTTACTCGAAAAAAATACTATAATCGTCCAGGTAAGGTTTGCTAAAGGCTGTTGTTAGTGACTGCCCGGTTTCGACAACATGACTGGAAGTCAAGTCCAATTTTATCTTATCTATAGTGGGTTGAGGCATAAAAAATCTGGACAATCCTTTGTGTCTCCCCAACACATATCATAAGGAAATCAGTCCAGGCTAAGTCCCACCTTGTTGTAGGTCTAACTTTAGGAAACGAAACTTGCTTAAAGGAGCTACGTCACCGTTTGTGCATTTTGCCTAAGTTTTTCAAATCCGTCATTCGTAATCCGTCTCAATCTTCTCCATCCTCAACCATACTTGTTCCTTTTTGGTTGAGTATCACCTCTTTGTTGTTTCTCTCCCTAAGTAAACTAGTAGTTTTAGGTTTCCTATATTTTTAGAGTAATTTGGGTCGTCGCAAAAATATTCAAATTATCGTGACGTAGCTCTTTTAACTTTGAAACATGACTGTGAAAGTGAATATTTACTTTGCAGACTATCACGTCATTGTGCCGAATGTGAATTTGATGCTTGCCGATGTTGTTTCCATCGCCATTACACTATGCTGCATGAGCACCCGCTGTTCAGAGCTGACTCGCATTTTGTCTACCCACAGTACAGTGGTGGCTGGCGTTGTGACAATTGTCGTTCTTCTCACCACGACCCGGCTGACAACTGGCCGTGGCATTGCCACGAATGTGAATACGATCTTTGTGACACCTGCATTGGTGCCATGCCTCAAGTAAAAGGTGAGCAACAAGACAACAACAACAACAACAATCTTTATTTCTGCCCAGAAACATTTAACATTAAAAATAAATACATAACGAAAAATTACAAATAGGAAAGAGCACAGTCACTTAGAAATAGCAAAGGCTAATCGAGCTAAGTGGCTGGGCCAAGCGGTAAGAAAATGCAATAGGTTACTGAAAATAGAAGATGGGACACGAGAAAATGAGAGAAAATGAGGTGACAAATCTAAAGAGCAACATTGCTCCTGGTCCATGCTTTGGGGCTATCCCATTCCCATAATAGTTATTTTTAAATTGGCTTTTGGACAAGAAGTATGTCATTGTCGTTGATACGTCTGGACAGAGGAGATGCTTGTAATGCTTTAATTTTTTTCGGTGCAAACGGCTTTCAAAAACAAAGGAAAGGGCATTTTTCTGACACCAAGAGAAGCACACTTCTGCCCCAGATCTACAGCTACAGGCAGACAACAGAGTTCGGAAGCTTTATACTTTTATTTCTGCCCTCCCCCACCCCTATTCGATGTTGAGCTACTAGCAACCTTTTTCATACAAGACAGTAAAGTGAGATTTCAACATTGATATGGGAGAGGTGGTCCTAAAACAGTGTAGTGTTGGGGTTTCTGAAGTTGGATTCCCAACTTACTGTAATCGGGTATATTTTAACATCCTTTCCAACTACGTTTGTCTGTGGCTGTAGCCGATAACACTGCTCCACATATACAAATGTTGGTCAATATATAGAGCCACTGAATAGATAGAAGAGTGTCCTTTCTACACGTATTATGGAAGTGACTGTATTGCAGAGGAAGAGTAAGGGTTTATATAGATTTTGGTCTTAAATTTTGGGCCAAGTGAACTTTCCGTAACTTGGGGTGATGTCCGTATAATCAAGAGGTTTCCACTACAGAAGGTTAAACTGTAAATGGGAGTACGCCACTGAAGCATTCACTAAAAACTAGGCTTTCCAAACCAATGTTTATAGAAACCAGGCATTTTTTGGGAGCGTGGTGTATTGTTGGTTATATAAAAACCACTATGATTAAATACAACAGACAAGGAACTCAAGTGAAACCTCGGACAGGCACTATTAAAACAATAGTGTTTCCACCGAGGAACTATCGGCTGACAGTTGTACAACGCTGAAATTTAATGTTCTTGAAACAAATATTAGTCCTCGAAGCGAAGCTTCGAGGGCTAATATGCTTTATCACATACAGAGCAAAATTACTGAATGCTGAATGGCTGAGACAGAGGGCATTTCTTCTTAATCACGAGGACACTTTTGGTAATCAAGAGGGCATGATTATTTTATCCTGATTGTCATCCCATGGGCTTCCGCGCCCTTTGTCCTTTATGCGATAAACATGTAATCGCAATGTGACTTCGTTAAGGATTAATTTCACTTGTATTTTCAAAGTTTTCACAAAATTGCCCCGGGGACCATGCTATTACGTAAACGAATATTAATATTGCTTATGCTAAATATTAATAGTGCATGCTTGCACTGAATCGTGCGGCTCTGCTAGCTATGTTATAAATGTTGCTTCACATCTACTTCTCAGATGCTGAAGAAGATGTAAAGAAGCTGGTATCTCCACACTTTTTGAGTGGTCTTCTGTCGCTTGAAAGTTTTGTCCAGATTTTGAATGAAACCCGGGATGATGTTAGTGTAGTTGCTGCTCAACGAATGATGCCTAATCTCCTTCGTCTCGTCCAGAGGTCTCACGAGGCATTCTGTCTTGCTGAATCCACAATCCACCAGATAAATGACGCGCTAGACAAAAACTTTCAGACCGTTGTGGTAGAGGAGAAAAACACAAATGACAACCTTAAAAAAGCTCAAGAAAGTTTAGAAAAACTGGAACAGAAAGAGAAAGTACTACAAGGCGAGTATGATGAAATAGAGCAACAACTTTCCAAGTTAGATTTAAACCTTAAAAGGGAAAAAGAGTCTCTGCGACAAAGGAAAAAACAACTAGAAAAAGCTGAAAGAGAACGCAAGAAAGGCGTTCAAATCGGTTCTATTCTTGGAGGAATTTTTGGTGGACCGTTAGGAGCCTTGGCAGGTGGTGGTATAGCTGGGGCTGTCCACGACACTGATGTTTCCAACGCTAAACAAGCCGTCAACCAAGCTTCAAGTCAATTAACAAGCACCAAAAGAAGATTTGAAGCAAAGGAAAGGGAACTTTCCGAGTTGATGCATGAGAAACAAGACCAAGAAATAGTCAAGAGGTGGAGATGCCAGGACTTGGAACTTCTCAAGACACAAAAGGAACATATAAAAAAGTCGCAGAAGCGTTTAGCAAAATTGAATGAATCCATTAAAAGTTGCACCCTGTTTGTCGACACTGCAACATTGCGATCAAAGATGATGGCAGATGAAGCAAGTGGCGAGCTGCCAGACATCGAAGCCATGTTGTTTCCATTAAAAGCAATTGCTGGTGATATCGCTGAAGCTTCTGTTAGCAACAGCCGCCTGTTATCTGGAAGTGTTGACATGAAAGGAATAGGTGCTAAGATTAAAGTGATAACGTCCAGGGCACTGAAGAGTATTACATCAGGCGACGTTGACCAATGGGCGTGAGTAGCAAATGCTGCTATATACTGAACAGTAGCATTCCATAGAACAAGTCAATATATTAGGGACCTTAATCAACCACGACGGCACCCATAGGCGTACAAGTATTTCAACGCGCGCGCGTGGAGGGGGAGGGGAGGAGGGGGGTGAACCATTTGACCAAAAATTACCCAAAGTTGCCTTAAACAAATTTCTCTTGCTGCCCAACAAAATCTGAGTTGTCCAAAATCCCCCCTCCCCCCTCCCCCTCCACCCAGCCCGTACACCTATGATGGCACCTTGAACGACGATAACGTCGAAGTACAATAGCTCTGCACGTGCGTTATAACAATTTGCAAATTTCCCTGCCGTCCCCTGCAAAACAGCAACATGAAATTCCGAGCACTTTGGATAACGTTAACCACTATGGTTATATTTCCATTTTTCTGTTTGAAAATGAACGCAGTCCTTACATTAAGTGATAGATGCACCAATTACATCGAAGACATTGTGAGATGCGTATGTAAAATATAAATTCATTTTTAACCAGGCGTCGTCGTCGCGGTCGCCGTTGTCATTGCTTAAGCTCCCTATACTAACACTTTAAAAATTTTAGAATGTATATCCAACCTTGTCAGTGGACGATACAATTTAAAATTATTCTAATATAGCATCAATTTTTAGCACATCCTTATCGGGTTTCTCAAAATAAGAAATTCCGTGAAGGTAAGACTTTGCAGCTTCAAATTTTTTACAAGAAAACATTAGAAAATCGCACTTTTATAATAAGATTTCAGTGGTTTGCATTGCAGCTGTAGTTCCATGGAGTTCAGGCAACGTAGCTTTAAGTGTGTGTGCCAAGTAAGGTTGTTTTCAAGATCTTAAAGTGGTATTATTTAAGAATACTATTTGAAAAACAAAGGTTATTTTTAAACATGAATGAGCCTCCGGAAGACAACTTTCATCCCTTACAAATGATCAAGAAATAGTGTGAAAACAATAATTTTTATTAATTTTAATCATAAAACGTGGGGAAGTTGCAAAGAAATTAATTGCGATAATATTTTTTGGGGCATAGCTTATTATGTGGAGTGTTAAAAAATTTGCGTTTTTTGAAGCTTAGTTTAATAGATGATGTTACAGCAGTGTGTTTGGATGACAATTTTCAGCTCTTACAAATGACGATGAAATAATGTGAAAGCATAAAACGCGTGAAGCTTTCGTTAGTGAAAAGCAATTTATTACGATTATTATCAAGGCATAGCTTATTGTTTGGAGTGTTTAAAAAAAGCTAGTGCTATTCAAATTGTTTACATAAAATTTCTGTTATGTTAAGCTTAATTTAACAGACGAAGTTACAGCAGTGCGTTTGGATAACTATTTTTGTAGTTAAGTCACCAGTGTGTATTTGATCCCTTTTGCTTTTAAAAATATTCAAAGAAATTAGTTTTTAAACAACCAAAAATCTCATGAATGATTTCCAGCCTTCAGGACATTGTCTCTTGAAAGTGAGTGTTGACAGTTTATAGGAACTATTTTCTCTATGGCACTGTACTGTCAGAAGGCTACCTGATAAAAGTGTGAATAAACGTAATCATAATGGTGTGACTATTGTTTCTGTTATTCTTTGAGAAGGCCTTCAAGCATTTTTCTTTCAGCGTCAGAACATTTCTTCTGTCTTTTAAAGTAGCAGTGTCACGGCATATGAAGTCATTTTCCCATTTACTTTCAAATTGAAGGAAATATAAAAGTAAGAGTTTTCTAATGCCGAAAAATACCAATGGAATAATAAAATGCTGAAATTATATAAGGATTGTCTCGAATGACAAAGATATGGACAGATTACAAACGACAAACATGAAAAAACTTTTTTTCAAGATGAGTTTCCGTGAAGTAGCTCCTTTAACTCAGAATAGATGATGAAAAGATGTAGGAAAGGTAATTAAAGACCTCTTTTAATTATTTTTTTCTCACCAATCTTTTCTACACTTCCTGCACAGCTGTTTTCACATTCTCAACAATTGCTTTATAAGATTTTTGTCTTTAGTGACCAATACAGTACAATACAATTCAGTACAATGCAATTCAATGCGAGGCGAGGCGAGGCGAGGCGAGGCGAAGCGGTGCAATGCAAGGCAAGCCAATGCAACGCAATACAATACGATACAAGGCAATAAATAATGTAATGCAGTACAACGCATACTAGTTATAAGTTTTGGTCGCTGTTTAGCAAATTCTTTGGGGTGTACTTACAGTTATCCATCTCTAGCAATAGGTATTACGGAAGATTTTAATTACAAAATGTCGAATCCGAGGGAATGATTTTTTTCTTCGTTCTCGCAAAATTGAAACTAGGCGCGTACCGCCGGCCTTTAGTGGGAAAACTTAAAGGAGAACGGAAGGCGAAAACCCAATTTTTAAAAAGCCGTTCATACGAAAGCGAATGATAAGTCGTAATCAAATCGCGATATTTTACGATTTTTTTTCGACTGCCCTTGAAAAATATGCCGCTTCTGAAGGAATGGAGTGTTTTATTTATGGTTTGCTCCATCTCTTTGCAGCATAAACATTCTTTCTCTTTTTGCCTTTCCCAGTTCGCACAACACTCGCATACACGTGCACACCACGATGTATTTCCTCTTCGGAACTCATCTTGACTCTCGTGAACATT
Source organism: Blastomussa wellsi (assembly GCA_947652115.1). Classification (NCBI taxonomy): domain Eukaryota; kingdom Metazoa; phylum Cnidaria; class Anthozoa; order Scleractinia; family Plerogyridae; genus Blastomussa; species Blastomussa wellsi. Next base: position 6,754,567 of record OX393572.1, on the reverse strand, counting down.
GTCTTTCTCTGACTCCGAACTGTCTCGCATAGGTTAAAAAGAATAAGGCTCGATCTCGGCCATAATACAAGCTTAATGCAGTTTCGACACTTAAGGTTCCTGACAAATTTATCGACTTGTAAAAAATGCATCTGGACAGCGACGTCACAGCATGGCGGCCAACATTCCTTATTTGGAAGTAGCCGGAAGAAAGAAAGATAAAAATGGCAGACGTTCAATTTCCAAAAATGGCCCCAGGTTTCGGTCAATTTCGGTAGGAAAAATTCGCGTTTTCTTTTTGTTTTCCAAACATTTAAGTTATTTCTACAATTTCCAAGGGTCAAATAAAAAATTGTCTCTGGTCTTCCGTTCTCCTTTAAAGCCGTGATGAACACTGGGAAACTTACATGGAATAATACGTATACTCATGGAATACCACAGAATATACAACGCTTTTCATAAGCTCCTGATTGGCTGTATTCTTCAAGGCATAAATACAATATAATACAATACAGTACAGTACAGTGTAGTGAAGTGCAGTGTAGTGCAGTGCAGTGCAGTGCAATGCAGTACAATGCAGTGCAGTACAGTGCAGTGCAGTGCAGGACAGTACCGTGCAGTGCAGTACAGGACAGTACCGTGCAGTGCAGTGCAGTGCAGTGCAGCGCAGGACAGTACAGTACAGTACAATACAGTGCAGTGCAGTGCAGTGCAGTGCAGTACAGTACAGTACAGTGCAGTGGAGTGCAGTGCAGTGCAGTGCAGTGCAGTGCAGTACAGTGCAGTGCAGTGCAGTACAGTACAGTACAGTGCAGAGCATAGCAGTGGAGTGCAGTACAGTGCAGTGCAGTGCAGTGTAGTGCAGTACAGTGCAGAGCATAGCAGTGGAGTGCAGTGCAGTGCAGTGCAGTGTAGTGCAGTACAGTACAGAGCATAGCAGTGGAATGCAGTACAGTACAGTGCAGTGTAGTGCAGTGCAGTGCAGTGTAGTGCAGTGCAGTACAGTGCAGTGCAATGCAGTGCAGTGCGGTACAGTGCAGTGCAGTGCAGTTTAGTGCAGTGCAGTGCAGTACAGTGCAGAGCATAGCAGTACAGTGCAGTGCAGTGCAGTGCAGTGCAGTACAGTGCAGAGCATTGCAGTGGAGTGCAGTGCAGTGCAGTGCAGTGCAGTGCAGTGCAGTGTAGTGCAGTGCAATGCAGTGCAGTGCGGTACAGTGCAGTGCAGTGCAGTTTAGTGCAGTGCAGTGCAGTGCAGTACAGTGCAGAGCATAGCAGTACAGTGCAGTGTAGTACAGTGCAGTGTAGTACAGTGCAGAGCATAGAAGTGCAGTGTAGTGCAGTGCAGTACAGTGCAGTGCAGTGCAGCGCAGTGCAGTACAGTGCAGTGCAGTGCAGTGCAGTGCAGTTTAGTGCAGTGCAGTGCAGTGCAGTACAGTGCAGAGCATAGCAGTGGAGTGCAGGGCAGTGAAGTGCAGTGCAGTGTAGTGCAGTGCAGTACAGTGCAGAGCATAGCAGTGGAGTGCAGTGCAGTGCAGTGCAGTACAGTACAGTGCAGGGCATAGCGGTAGAGTGCAGTGGAGTGCAGTGCAGTGCAGTGTAGTGCAGTACAGTGCAGAGCATAGCAGTGGAGTGCAGTGCAGTGCAGTGCAGTGCAGTAAAGTGCAGTGTAGTGCAGTGCAGTGCAGAGCATAGCAGTGGAGTGCAGTGCAGTTCAGTGCAGTGTAGTGCAGTGCAGTGCAGTGCAGAGCATAGCAGTGGAGTGCAGTGCAGTGCAGAGCATAGCAGTGGAGTGCAGTACAGTGCAGTGCAGTACAGTGCAGTGTAGTACAGTACAGTGCAGAGCATAGCAGTGGAGTGCAGTACAGTGCCGTGCAGTGCAGTGCAGTGCAGTGCAGTGTAGTAAAGTACAGTGCAGAGCATAGCAGTGTAGTGCAGTGTAGTGCAGTACAGTGCAGAGCATAGCAGTGGAGTGCAGTACAGTGCAGTGCAGTACAGTGCAGTGTAGTACAGTACAGTGCAGAGCATAGCAGTGGAGTGCAGTGCTGTGCAGTGCAGTGCAGTGCAGTGCAGTGCAGTACAGTGCAGAGCATAGCAGTGGAGTGCAGTGCAGTGCAGTAAAGTGCAGTGTAGTGCAGTGCAGAGCAGAGCATAGCAGTGGAGTGCAGTGCAGTTCAGTGCAGTGTAGTGCAGTGCAGTGCAGTGCAGAGCATAGCAGTGGAGTGCAGTGCAGTGCAGTGCAGAGCATAGCAGTTGAGTGCAGTACAGTGCAGTGCAGTACAGTGCAGTGTAGTACAGTACAGTGCAGAGCATAGCAGTGGAGTGCAGTACAGTGCCGTGCAGTGCAGTGCAGTGCAGTGTAGTGAAGTACAGTGCAGAGCATAGCAGTGTAGTGCAGTGTAGTGCAGTACAGTGCAGAGCATAGCAGTGGAGTGCAGTACAGTGCAGTGCAGTACAGTGCAGTGTAGTACAGTACAGTGCAGAGCATAGCAGTGGAGTGCAGTACAGTGCCGTGCAGTGCAGTGCAGTGTAGTGAAGTACAGTGCAGAGCATAGCAGTGGAGTGCAGTGCTGTGCAGTGCAGTGCAGTGCAGTGCAGTGCAGTGCAGTGCAGTGCAGTGCAGTGCAGTACAGTACAGTGCAGTGTAGTGCAGTGCAGTACAGTGCAGTGCAGTGCAGTACAGTGCAGTGCAGTGCAGTGCAGTACAGTGCAGTGCAGTGCAGTTTAGTGCAGTGCAGTGCAGTACAGTGCAGAGCATAGCAGTACAGTGCAGTGCAGTGCAGTGCAGTGCAGTGCAGTGCAGTACAGTGCAGTGCAGTGCAGTTTAGTGCAGTGCAGTGCAGTGCAGTACAGTGCAGAGCATAGCAGTACAGTGCAGTGCAGTGCAGTGCAGTGCAGTGCAGTGCAGTGCAGTACAGTGGAGTGCAGTGCAGTGCAGTGCAGTGTAGTGCAGTGCAGTGCAGTGCAGAGCATAGCAGTGGAGTGCAGTGCAGTGCAGAGCATAGCAGTGGAGTGCAGTACAGTGCAGTGCAGTACAGTGCAGTGTAGTACAGTACAGTGCAGAGCATAGTAGTGGAGTGCAGTACAGTGCAGTGCAGTGCTGTGCAGTGCAGTACAGTGCAGAGCATAGCAGTACAGTGCCGTGCAGTACAGTGCAGTGCAGTGCAGTGCAGTGCAGTGCAGTACAGTGCAGTGCAGTGCAGTGCAGTGCAGTGCAGTGCAGTGCAGTGCAGTGCAGTGCAGTGCAGTGCAGTGCAGTACAGTGCAGTGCAGTGCAGTACAGTGCAGTGTAGTGCAGTGCAGTGTAGTGCAGTACAGTGCAGTGCAGAACAGTGCAGTGCAGTGCAGTGCAGTGCAGTACAGTGCAGTGCAGTACAGTGCAGTGCAGTGCAGTGCAGAGGATAGCAGTGGAGTGCAGTACAGTGCAGTGCAGTGCAGTGCAGTGCAGTACAGTGCAGTGTAGTGCAGTGCAGTGCAGTGCAGTGCAGTACAGAGCAGTGCAGTGCAGTACAGTGCAGATTATAGCAGTAGAGTGCAATGCAGTGCAGTGTAGTGAGGTACAGTGCAGAGCATAGCAGTTGAGTGCAGTGCAGTGCAGTGCAGTGAAGTGCAGAGCATAGCAGTGGAGTGCAGTGGAGTGCAGTGCAGTGCAGTGCAGTGCAGTGTAGTGCAGTACAGTGCAGAGCATAGCAGTGGATTGCAGTGCAGTGTAGTGCAGTGCAGTGCAGTGTAGTGCAGTGGAGTGCAGTGCATTGGAGTGCAGTGCATTGCAGTGCAATGTAGTGCAGTACAGTGCAGTGGAGTGCAGTGAAGTGCAGTGCAGTGGAGTGCAGTGCAGTGCAGTGCAGTGCAGTGCAGTGTAGTGCAGTACAGTGCAGAGCATAGCAGTGGAGTGCAGTGCAGTGCAGTGCAGTACAGTGCAGTGCAGTGCAGTGCAGTACAGTGCAGTGCAGTGTAGTGCAGTGCAGTGCAGTGCATAGCAGTGCAGTACAGTGCAGTGCATTGCAGTGTAGTGCAGTACAGTGCAGAGCATAGGAGTGCAGTGCAGTGCATTGCAGTGCAGTGTAGTGCAGTACGGTGCAGAGGGTAGCAGTGGAGTGCAGTGCAGCGCACTGCAGTACAGTACAGTACAGTGCAGTGCAGTGCAGTACAGTGCAGAGCATAGGAGTGCAGTGCAGTGCATTGCAGTGCAGTGTAGTGCAGTACAGTGCAGAGGGTAGCAGTGGAGTACAGTGCAGCGCACTGCAGTACAGTACAGTACAGTGCAGTGTAGTGCAGTACAGTGCAGAGCATAGGAGTGCAGTGCAGTGCATTGCAGTGCAGTGTAGTGCAGTACAGTGCAGAGGGTAGCAGTGGAGTACAGTGCAGCGCACTGCAGTACAGTACAGTACAGTGCAGTGCAGTGCAGTGCAGTGTAGTGCAGTACAGTGCAGTGCATTGCAGTGCAGTGTAGTGCAGTACAGTGCAGAGGGTAGCAGTGGAGTGCAGTGCAGCGCACTGCAGTACAGTACAGTACAGTACAGTGCAGTGCAGTGCAGTGCAGTACAGTACAGTACAGTGCAGTACAGTGCAGCGCACTGCAGTACAGTACAGTGCAGAGGGTAGCAGTGCAGCGCACTGCAGTACAGTACAGTACAGTAGAGTACAGTGCAGTGCAGTGCAGCGCACTGCAGTACAGTACAGTACAGTACAGTACAGTACAGTAGAGTACAGTGCAGTGCAGTGCAGTAGGAACAACAATATTAACCCGGTAGCAGCTCCGATGGTAGCAGTGCCAATCGAGGTGGGCCAGGATGTTCAGGTAAAAAAATTTACACTAACGATTTACACACTAAGAAAAAATGCAAATAAATATAAATTACACAAGACAACAGAATGAGTCTGCAGAAGCAGCTATGTAATTAATTGAGGTTGGCAACGTAGTTATGAGAAATTCAGAAGTACAAAAGGCTCATGTATAAAACGCGTTACCAAAACTAATAAAAGTTATCTTGGAGGAAGTGTGGTTACTGGTAGTGAATAAAAACTGCAATGGTGGAAAAAGAGTTGTAGTTTTAGTTTTTGTAAAGTAAGTGCTGTTTTAAACCTGGAGTACTTATCATATATGCTATACATAGTTCATTGGATTGACAACTGTTTGTATTTTTGCACTATAGTGTTGATATCACATGCATATAGTGCAGTGCTATTAATTGTAAAATTATAAGTGTTTGATGTTTTAATTTGAAGGTAAGAATAAAAAATAACAGCAAATGCACATATAACATTTATAGTCCTTTACTTTCAACTAAAACAATAAGTACAATAAAGAGTACTATAATCTAAAAATTAGAAGATTAACAACGTAACATAAAAAAGGGAAATAGTCTTTTGTTACAAACGTTTTTCAATGTCTCCTGCCCATAATTATCCTGCGAATGGCCTGATACTTAGCCCCCGCTTCTTACCCTGCGCTTTGCGAGATCGTTAATTATCTGTCAAGTACAGATGACTGATAACAATCACTTACCATATATGGTAAGTGTCCGTTACCATATATGGGCAACGTGACAATTTTTGAATAATAATTAACAATTATCCAATAAGCGCGCGTTATAATGACCTCACATCCAACAAGCGCGAATGGAATTTGTTGTAGTAAATTCTCAACTCCGGTTATTGTCGACACAATTTTTAAACAGTAAGCTTGTTCAGGTTTTTGAAGTATTAATGATGCGGGCATTTCAGTTTTACCTAAACGACGCGTTTGTATGAGAAGACGGCAAGCCAAGTGGTGCGTTTCTCACTCTGTACGTAAGCTGAATGAAACCACAGGTGACCAAAGCGTACTATCCGTTTGTATGGATTTATAACTTAGCTGACAATATATCTTTTTTCCCTTTGAAAAAAAACTGCAATAAAACCTTACCTGGTGTCCATTTTTCGCCTTTCTAAAGCCTTTGAAAGCCATACGCACGATTGTCATTCCAACGGTCTCTTCACATGGCTTTCAAAGGCTCTAGAAAGGATGAAAATGGACTCCAGGTAAGATTGTAAACTTTACTGTAGCTTTTCAAGGGGAAAATTATATATATTTTCATCTAAATTATAAATTCATACAAACTGTCACGCAAACTCTTATAGTACGCTTTGGTCACCTGCAATGAAATACGTGAAAAAAAAAAAAAAAAGCGAGCAAGAGAAGCAGCTTCTGTTGAAACTATCCTCAATTCGCCCCACCGTGAACAAGAAAACACCAACAACAAGCTAGGAAAGCGGTCCAGCCAAAAGTCTTTAATCTGACGCAATTACAAAAAGCTGACGAGGGACTTGCTACGCAACCGACAAAATACTGGTTTAAACTGGTACAGTGAAACTTCTGGAGGATTCTAGATAGTTCTTGAATGTATAAAATCAGCAGTTCGAAAAGTCTAACACTAAATTAAAAGTCAACATATAAAATAACAAATGTCCTGTCTTTAAAACGAAAGTCTGCATTTTGCAAGAGTGCACTTTTCCAACAGCTTCTTCTTAAATACTCCTGGTGCATTATTTTTTCAGAGATGGCATGGTTTATTAGTATCAAGCGAAGTGCAATAAAATCCGATTGTTGAGTACGATCACACTTACTTTAAGCAAGCCACTTAAACTCAAATGTCCCAGTTTGTGTTTCTCCATGCATCCACATTTGATATCATGCTGTTTCTATACTAATAAACTCGTATTCTCCAAAAGACCACAATTATAAAAAACTAACTTGCGATAAGGCATTCTTAATTTTCTTTTTTTTAAATGCTTCACGAGTTTTTATTTACTCACAACACAGTTACAGAACTTACTTACAGTACGGGCGCATTACTTACTTACACTACAACTACATTACCTTCGGGACAACTTGGTCAAAAATTACATCGGTGGAAAGAAAAGCATTAAGAAGAACGGAGGAAGGGGGGAGGGGAGGGGGGGGGGGGGAGTGACGGCTCCAGTGCTTAAATTATTTTTTTACAATGTTCACTTACTGTTTCTATTATTATTTTTTTTTTATTTTTTTAATGTATTACCCTATACTTTACCCTATACACAAAGTGTGCTCAATTGCTTCTAAAGCTGTCTTTTATCATCTTGTATACGTAATTCCGCCACGCCTATAAGTTTCGAAATACGTATTGCGACATCACCATAATATATTGAAATTTCGTATCAAAAAATTAGTAACATCTAAACCTGAAGAAGGCTGGTCTGGCCAGCCGAAATATTGTTCAAAATATATCACGTTGTTTCAGCCTTGCAGAAGTCTTCGACTTATCATCCTTTATACGATGTCTGTTAACAGGAAGATCCGAAATAATTTCAAAGCTGAACACTGCATTGAGCCTGCATTCCTTGTACAAGACAAATTGAACGAGCATATATTTATAGCTGTGAAGTGGACCTCCCGGCGTTCAAGCTCAGTGCAGAAACAATGAATCCGTCTGAACTAAAGGACAAAATTAACTGTCGATTTCTGCACGGATTACCACGGATGGAAAAGAGAGATTGATCTTCAACATATATTTTGCTTGTTTGAACGCTTTGCTCTGCAGGAACTGACAAGCCTTGTCCAAACATAAGATAAAAAAAAAACTTTAATGAATTGTTGTTGTTAATGGTGTAATTAACTCTTTTTTCGCTTTCTGGGCAAAAGTGTGTTGGTTTTCGGATCTTCTCGTAAACGCTATAAATATTCAGAGGGGGTAAGTTTCTAAAGAAACTGTGGTGCTGCGTCGGTGGGAAGTATAACAATATAATTTGGTTTTATCAACTGGGTTGATAATGTCAATTGGCCACCGTAAAGAGATTCAACTTGAATCTCTTTACGGTGGCCAATTGACATTATCAACCCAGTTGATAAAACCAAATTATATTGCTATAAATATTCACTCGTTTTTGTTGTATTTACAAGCATTTACGATTAAATGTTCCGCATCGAACTTTGTGCTTCTAATCAGAGTCCGTTTGTTTATCTTAGGTCCTTAATGGGAAATACGAAATGCTTTTGAGATTTAATAACTCAAAGTCATCGAGCAAAATTGCAAACACATAGACCGTCCATTTTCCATATATGGCACAACTCCGGTTATTTAGTTTTCCAACCAACCACTGAGAAAGCAAGAAATGCAATAGTTGATAATTTAGCTTAAACGAGTCATCGTTGTTTGTCTTTAAAGGAAGCTATAAAGAAGAGCGGCTGGCTAATTGAAATATTACCTGACTTGACATAAACATCTGTAGTTTTAATCATAGCTGAACTAGTATGAACTGGCTTAGGGAAATTAAAAAGAACTCTAAACAGCATCCCCTGCAAATGCATTTTTTTGTTTTTCTAAGCGTCCTGTTGTCTTTCCATTAATGTCGGATTGAAAAAGAACTATTTTAAAACAAAGTATACTCAAATTGAATACATGAACGCTTTTACCATTTATTTCCGTGTTGTTTTTTCCATCAAGGCTACACACATTGTATTTCTATTTATGATGAATAATTGATAACCAAAAAGTAGAAGACTTCCCATGTGAATAAGGTAATTTTTGTTTAAAATGTGAAGAAGGCGTGAGTATTACATCACTGTTCACTGGTGTGTTTTAACTCACGCCCTCGTGGAACAGTACAACACAAGGGTCTTACGAAAAGCTCGTGTTTGCAAGTTAGCGATTTGGCTGTCGACCATAAAAACCTCAAAAACCTGTGCTTCGCTTGTTCTTCGCAACAGTTCTTTTGGAAGCCTGGCTTCTCTGCTCCACGGCTGCCGATCACCATGGAAAACAATTTTCTATTTATGGACCTAACCCAAGCTAAGTTTCATGATTCATTCAAAAGCGCCTTCCAATAATAAAGACAGCTTTAAAATTCGTTACCGTTGTTTATGTGCATATATTGCATCAAATTTTTGTAATAGTAAGTGGAGTGGTATATCGTTTAGCTTTTGTAACTTTTCAAAATGTAAAGTTTGTTTTTAATGACGTGTAAAAGACTGGTCACAGTCTTTTCATGTATATATCTATAATAAATGCGAATCGTGAGCTCAAACTTCATCACGACTCGACAAAGTTTCAATGAAGTTAATACTTGGGAACTTTCTTCGTCAAGCTGAACCTCAGGATCACCGCCGTGTCAAATTCTAGCTCCAGAAGGCCTCACAGGGGGCTTTTGTGGAAGTTCTTTCGAACATTACGCATTAGAAGCAAGCTCTGAATTCCATATAACTGTGACAGATAAATTCCAAAAGCTACAGTTTTAGTTTATGGCACCGTTCGAGTATTGTGTGAACTGAACTAAAGATTCGGAAAGCGGCCTGCGCACGTCTTTGGGTACTTTTTATCGATAACTAGTTTCGAATTTCAGGAAAAGCCCCAGAGTAGGATAGCGTGTGATATTAAATGGCTGGAGTTAATTAAGATGGCGGCACAAAGAGACGAAACAAATAAAGCGAAGAATTGACAAAAAAACATGTGGGACACTATGTTTGAAGGTTTAATTATGTGTATTCTGCGAAGAGCTGCACGTCTAATTAAAGCCTCATCTCCTTCAGAACTAATTAGCTCGAGGCTATTAAACGTCACTTTTTGTAACATGAGAATCTACAATTGTGATAAAGTTAAATTTATTACACCTCGCATATAAAAAGCCAAGAAGACAAAGAAAAAACCGTGAACGCTTATATTAATTAGAAAGTGAAGCTTACTGATAGACTGAAGACCTATGCTCTGTGAGCAGGTCGTTGGTTAGCTTCGGCGCTCTTTCCGTAACACGTACCTTTAACAGGATTGGGTTGTTAGCCTAAAGCCCAACCCCCACACCTGGAGAGCCATGGGATTGGCTGTGGTCTGGACCTTTCTTCTTGACCTTTCAATTCCGGCTTGGGAGGTCCTACCACGAGTGCAAAAACCCCACTGTCATAGCTCTTGGGGACATTTGAACGCGATAGTCACTCAGCCACATCAAGGTAACACTCCAAGTCAGTGCAAAGTGTGGAAAGTTTTTACACTCGTGCAATTGATCGTAACCATGAGCATTGGGAACAGTATGGCCTCGTGAATTCTCCCAAGGAACCCAAACCAATCGAGAAAGCCAAGAACCTGACCAGGAATGAACCCATCGTTTTTCAAAGGCAAGATTTAATCACTCAGAGTCAGAAAAGACAAGGTTAACAACATTTAAACAACTTTAAAACATGACGCGTGCCTTCAAGGTAAATGTACTGCTACCACTGAATTCTGCATGCCATCGTACCAGGTGGTGTGTGAAATTTATCTTACGTGATTTAAATTAGGTTAATTATAAGTCTGTAATATTTATTTTGCTAGTAACAACTATCATTATGATTTTCAGGTCTCTGCCGACGTCTCAGATTTCCACAAGGATTGATGGGCACGCTCTACAAGGTCACGTGATTAAAAACCTTTCTCTATTTGCGGTGCCAACAATACGTAGCGCGTGTACTAATCGATGCATAATGGAGCCTATGTGCGCGTCTGTGAACATTGCTCCGCCAACGGAAGAACTGTGAACTTAGTGATTCAGACAACATGCGACACTATAAAGATCTTGAACTACAAGAAGGCTTTACCTATATAGGCACTGAGGTGAGATATTTACATACACTGAAAATAATATTTTCGGTTTTAACCAAGCTTACATGAAGCTTATCTACTATAAAAGTGAAACACTGGCGCAAGACAACTTTAAAAATGGATCTAAAGAGGTGTCATCATTTGTTTTATGTTTGCTTTCATAATAACCCATGCTTCAGTAACCCATGCCTTCATGATTCGACTTGCCTTAACTGATTCACTAACAAACAGTATATCTGTGAATGTCAAGCTGGTTACACGGGAGAACAATGCGACAAATTAGGTAAGGGTAGCGAAGCAAACGAGTAATATTATTGTGCGTGCCTAAATTTAACTAAATCTAAAACGGGGAACCCAAACGTTGCATTAATTTTATAATCATTTAATAAAAAAACTGTTACTTACCTGCGTTCATGTGTCTTTTTGAGTCGTTTTGGAAGGGATTTTAATCAACGCGAAGACGGTTTATGTTGCGTGTCTGACTCTTCGTAAATACAATGCTCCGATAACGTGTCACTAAGCCGGATAAATTTGAGAATGGCGTTTTCGCCTCGAAAGCGGATAAAATGTTTTCTGTCCACATTATACCGTTTTCAAATTGTTTCACCATCGCTTTTGAAATGCTGCCTCGCCAGAAACGCTTAAATACATGCTAGAGCATGCACACATTACCCGAGTCACTTTACTCGACTATTTTGATGTCAGCGTTTCAAGAAGTTCCAGTTTCGCTTTCCACACTAACACAGATAGCGAGTGTTTTCAAATTTATCGGCCAAACATAGTTTTTAAAACCGGTTTGGTAGCACGGTGCGCAGAGTCCGTCTCGCCCGCAACGGTTGCACTCCAAACAGAATAGCGCCTTCGCAATACTTTCTTGTTTCTGGCAGAATGGTGCTGTTAAAAGCTCTTGATGTAACTAATTCCAGCCCAGCAGAGCCCTTCTCATCCGCATTTTATGGCAAGCGTTTTTTTAGTTCATTGTCTTCGCGTATATACTTTTGCAGATATTTCGTCAATTGGAAATTAATTCTGGCACACATCCGCTCGCTTGGTTGGGGTCACGTTCTTTTGTTTACTTCTGTGTTTGCGTATTATTTGCTTTTTCACACACATAAAATACTGGTTCTGGACACAGCAAGTTTGCACAAATTGTTGCCCTCATCGCTGGAAGACGTTTTACAATAAACTCGGCGACATTTTGGAGCCGAGTTTAGTGTCAAACGGCTTCCATGCAGCGATAAGGGCAACAATTTGTGCAAACTTCTGTGCCAGAACCAGTATTTTATATGTTAAAGAATTCGTCGTTTAAAAAAGTACTTATTTTGAAAATTGAGGCGCAATAATTGGCATGGTGTATTATTGCCAAATATAAAATCGAAATCGGTTAAGAAAAACATTTTGTACGACTGCTGGGTTTCATTTTTTAATGGCTACATAATCAAATCGACGAATAGTCTACATCAATTCCTGACAGAAGTTTATAGCCTTCTGTTCTTTCTCGCTGATTATGTTTCAAATTTCCTTGTAAGTTCTTCCAGCAGTTCAGCCCTCTTAACATCCTCCTGGATAGCAACACTGGCCCCAGAAACATCCACACCACCAGCATGGGCAGCAGCTTCTTCCTAAGTAAATATAATATTACAATTAAGGTGCTGAAATAAAAATCGAATTCGTGGGTTAGTGTGCGAGTTGATTCCTAGCAAGGGAGGGTTTAGCCAGCCTCGAAACTTAGCCTTTCTGTTTCCCGTTTCAAATCCCTTGTCTGGCCAAACAACTAAACATCGTTATTGTGACATCACCCTGAATTTCAGTGGCGAATTTCTCTGAAGCGGTTTAAATTTACGTTAGGCCCAAAAAAACAAATTCTCAACCATATTTCTTAAAGATATTAAGATCATTGAATTAATACATTAGTATTCCTGTAAAAATTTGGCTATGTCGGCAAACAACCAATACCAGTTGAAAGGACTACATCTAATAAGATAAAGGAATTATAGTTCGCTATTAAGGGCTTTCACCTCACTAATGGGAAAATGCATTTTTAGTATTTTAATTAACTTATTTTTTCTTCTTCTACTGTCTAACTCGGCTAACACTACCAAGTCCAATCAGACGTGTTTCTTGGTCATTGCCCAATGAGTGTTGAGTGGGTTTCAATCCTTATTATTGTTTTCAGGTTTTCCTTACCCTCTTCATCCCTTTCACCACCCCACCGTCCCTCCCTCCTTTTTTATAATCCTTACGTTGGCAGGTACTCCGGATCCCTCACATTTGCTACCCTTTGGATGAGGGTTTTTTTTTTTGCGCTCACGTTATAAGGAATGAACTGGCCTGACTAGTGTTTTAGCGTGTTATAGTGAAGACACAAGAAAGGCATTGTAAAATGAACGCTCATTTATGGAGAAATATGTAATTGTGCGTACGTGGCTCGAGATCCTTTTCTTCTCCTTGAAAGTGACCTGAAAAAAAGCGTTGACATGATGGGTTTGATTACAAAATATGGTACAAACTACGTTTACAACTTAATCTCATCCAAAACGCGCGACATTGGTACATTAAACTTAAAAAGGGAAGACAAAACATCTTACCAAGAGCTGTACGTCCTTTACCTTCCTTTAAATTGTACTCATGCTAAAAACAACGTAACGAAAATAATGAAAAATAAAATAGAAATGAAGTAATTGAAATAAGGCAGCAGCATAGGGAAATGAACAAATATTTAATTTTAAAAAATAATTAAAAGCTCAAAGTACACAGAAGAGATTAATTTTACCAGCAGATTGGTTAAGGTCGTTTTATAATCAGAATGGCTGTAAAAACGTATGCTTTCATTTTTATTGGAGTTCGTAATTTATAATTCGGTTACGGTTGGACTCGATTGTCTGTGTCCTTTGTGATTGACCAGGGTCATTATTTCAATAAATCAAGGTTAAAAAGACGTTTTCACCGCCCGACGGTCATTTTCGTTAAAAAGGTAAAAGTTAGCTTGCGCTTAAATATATAGAATCAATTATGAGACTGCTAATGAGATACTGGCTAAAAACCAAAATATTCCCATAGAAACGATACGTACATGTATGATAATAGAAAACGGTAAGGCGATAAAAACGATATTAACAAAGTGAAGAATTAAATAAATACCTTCGCGCGAAGTGAGTCACTCTGTTTGTTCAGTTTTGATCTCAGTTTACGAATAAAAAGCTTTTCAAAAATAAAACAGTCGAATTTACTCTGGTACTTCTTCCACATCTCAAAATTGTTTACAATGATCACCGGATCCTTTCCATGCTCATCCTTTAAATGGTTGCCGATTGTTGAACGACTATATTCCTCCACACGTTGGCGTAGGTTTCTACTCATGAAGCCGACATAATCTGCATGGCACAGATCACACTTGAAATAATGCACAATGTTTTGTTAATTTTTAGCCAGTATCTCATTAGCATTCTCATAATTGATTGTATATATTTAATAAGCGCAACCTAAATTTTACCTTTTTAACTTGATAATGACCGTCGAGCGGTGGAAAGGTCGTTTTTTTTAACGTATTTTACTGTTAAGTCCGTATTCAAAAATTTGTTGATGGTCATTACTTTCCTTTTGGTTTGAAAAAAATCATATTCGCACAATAGTTAAACCCAAACTTTTTTTATCTGTACTATCAAAACAGCGCGGAAAATTATCGACTGTGAAACTAAATTCAAGTGTATTGAAAATGAGTCACTAAATTTTCTTTACAGAAAATTCGCGAGTGCAAATGGCAATTTGAAGTTTTTGGAATTCTTGAGAACGTACCTTCATATTGTGAAGCGGAGTTGCTCCACTAAACGACACCAAAGCAACTGCAAACAGCAAAAGAACCGGTTTCATTTCCATTGTAAATGTCGTAAAACTTCACAGGGAAACCTGTAAGAAGGCAGACAAACCATGCAACTGGGTTAATGAAAACAATTTAACTGAACTCGCTCTTAAATGCGATGAATTTGCACTTGTTGTAATCGAAACGGGACACTGTAAGCTACTGCAAGTTTTTAAAAATTTGTTGCGTTCCACTTAAGTCTTCTAAACGCTGATCAAAAATGAATAATTTGAATTACTTAAATATTGGCACTGTTTCTGACTCTAGCAGGGCTATGATAAAACTACTGTAGATGGCACGGATTTTGGCCTACTCCGGCGAAGTTGTTCACTGTGTAGGGTTTGAAACTTTCTTGCTTAGTTTCAGTGAGCACTTACCTTAAAATCATATTGCTTCGCATTGGTACCTTCATCCCAGGCTTCTTAAATTTGACGATGACAAAACAAACTGCAAATTTCTCAAACTCGTCGCAAGTGCCATACGAGAACCGAGGCCTTAGAAAGGCGTGAAAGGAGTTTTATCAATCAGAAGTACAAAATGAACCTGTACGGTTTTCGTATACCGAACGTTTTCCTGTGTAGAACAGTTATGTTTAAAGTTCATATGGAGCGAAATATTTTTAATGTATATTTCTATAGCTTGACATGTTGAAGGAAGAATCTGAAAGTTCGAGAAGGAAAGCGAACAAATTGAGGATTTTATATGCCTTGAAAGTTACCGTATTTTGCTCCAAAAATGTCCGTGCGGTGAAAATACCAGATCGTTGGTTGCATCACATATCAAGAGATGAGGCGGAAAGTGAGAATGCTAGGCGTTGAGGAGTTAGAACCTTATCCCATTGCGTTCGAAGGGTTAAAGAACGCCTATTGGTTTCGAGACAGCTAGTTATTCGGAACGTTTTCGCGTGAGAGGTTCCTGCTAAGCGCTTTCCCAAATAAGCTCTTTGCAACCAATCTGACGTCACATTAAGGATGTCACAAATGAAACTCGATCCAGGCTCCGGACACTTTTCACGCCAGAAAAAACCATTTTTATAGCCATCAAACCGGCTCAAATCTTTATTGAATATAATTTTTCTACTTACAGTACTTTTCTATACATGTAGGGGAACTGAAAATGGCAAAGAAAATTCGCTTCATATGTACTTTAAGGGCCTTTTTCAATTGTATAATCTTGGCCTGGTCATTTTTGAGTATATTTTCGGTGCAAATTCCTCTCTGTTTGGTTTATTAACCGCAGATGAATTCTGTGCAAAATTTTTAAACACTTTACAAAGTAAATGACACAAACGGATTTTTTAACGGACGTAAAATGAATATTAAACTTTGCTTCGTTTGTTGTCTTTTGCTGCTGAATTTTGTTAAAATTGTTAAAAGAAAATAATTCTTTTGACAGTCGTTGAGAAAATTAAATAACTACTGAACGGCTAGTTCTCAAACAAATTGCATCAGCTAGAATACGAGTATACATGTGAAATTACTCTAAAAATGTCTGTAACTTAAAATTGAATTATTACATATTGCAGATCCACTTATTTGTATGCAATCAAATTATAATAATAAGTATCAAGGTATCCCTGGTTCTCAAACGCTTTTCTACTCGAACTAATGAGGTCATCGATTCTCTGAATTCTAGCTCCCTAGACGAGTATCTCAATTTTTATCGTCCGTTTACTCACCCTGTAATGCGCAAGTACTATTTCTGAGAAGATTGCGAAATATAATAGTGTTCATTCCTTACGATATATATTGTGTTGGATTAACTCCAAGTTGCTGTCCAAGGGCAGGCACACAACCGCGAATACTCTTTTGTCTGCGCTGTAGACTTTGTAGTGCGCTTATAGTCAGTGGGATTCTCGCCGCAACGTGTTTAATTGTCACTAGCAGTTAATTTCGGTCTTAGCTGCACAAACAACTGGTCATTATTAAAGTGGTACATTTCAGCTCCCATTCAGACCGACATGGTCTTTGCAGTCGCATCGCACAGACTTATTTGGCCAACCTTAACCTTATAATCCCAACAAGAAATGTGTGTCAACACTCTTACCTTACCTGACATGTCGCAATCTGTGATAGACTTACCCTCAACGAATTACGTTAAGATTGGTGTCTTGAATGTCGTCCGTCCTAGGGCTGGTTTAAAGAACTGAATTTACGCACACCATTTGTGCTGCTTAAAAACCATCATGCCGAAGTCTCATTCTTTTAATTGGCCAATCACGTTAGCTTATCCTTGAAGAATAATTGTATACACGGAGCTTACCAAACAAACGAAACTGGGAAAACAAAGGGGTTTACCTCGGTGTAGAAACCTGTGACTTTTCTCTTTGTTTTTGAGCTATTGTTTTGCTGTTCAATATTGTTTTGAGTTCTTGGTTGTCTTGTTCGTTCTTTGTTTTACGTCACTTGTGAGTTTCACAGGTTTTTACACCGAGGATGAGCCAAACAAAGACTCCAAATACTGTTTACAGGATAATGATCACTCCGGACCACTCCTCTTTCTATAATGGCTGCTATCGTCGCAAATTAAAGCCTAAAACAGATCAAGGCTAATTGACCATTTTCGCACTACCCATAATACACCTTGATTACCCCCCAAAATTTTGCATAAGCTTTATTTCCCAATTCTGCTGGGTATTACAGTAGTCCCAAGAGAATCTCAAGGCAATGCTTATGCAAAATTTTGGGGGGTAAACAAGGTGTATTATGGGCAGTCTGAAAATGGTCAATGAAGGAAACTGAAAACTGTTTCTCCGTATAGACAAAAGAATGTCGCAAATTCTTTAGCTAGATACCAAATAACTCATAAAGCATTAAATCATTGCTATTGGACTTACCAGCCACCAGGCGTTCTTTTTTCTTCCCGTAAATAGCAATGCCTCTTCGCACTCTGACAGAAACGCCTCCATAGATTTTACAAAAGGACCAATGGAAGCAAAATACTTGATACACTAAATGGTGTTTTTAACTGGAATAATGAAATTTAGCAAACCAGCGACAACGTTGTTATTGCAATTGAGGAATGTCAAGAAATTATTGAAAAAATATTCGATTCGAGTGTCGTATTTTTAAGCTTTATATTTCATTCGTGGTTAAAAACGACTAGCGGTTAACGAACATTGAATCACAATACCCGCAGTAAGTACTGTGGGAAATCTACGAAGAGATTAAAAGCATGCAGGATATGACATGGTTTCCCTTTAATTGTATGGACAGTGCAGCAGTGCACTGCAAGGCCCGTAATTAGTTCATACATCATCCAGCCAATGGAAAGAGTTTCATGGTATTTTTAAACTCCGAGTAAAGAGTTGAAAATACGAACTGAACTTTGCAGAAGGCTTTTAAAAGGCCATTCACAGGGCAATTTCTCTGCAACTTCTAACGCAATTAAAGTTGCATTGCATTCTCCGAAAAAATTCTCGTGTCCCACTGGGAGGCAGCGTAGTGTAGCAGCTATCCAAAACTACTCTTGTTTGTTATTGTAAGCAGCCTCTATTGTTTTCAAGACAAAGTCATTGTTTCAATTGTTGAGTCTTTTGTTTAGGGCTAGGGTATCAAACCAATCACATTATATGTTAGGAAAGCTGCCCGGTCGGAGATGGAAGGAAGTTTGAAACGTAATAGGGTTGTGTGACATCGAAATCGGTCCATTGCTCACTAGCTTAATAAATAATACATATTTTATTAATAAGATGATATCTGGTTCACGGCTTTGTGTCATGTGGGTCATTTGGGCCAGTTTGGCCACTTGGGCCATGTGGGCCACTTGGGACAGTTGGACCTCTTGGGCCAAGTGGGCCACTTGGGCCAGTTGGACCACTTGGGCCAGTTGGACCACTTGGGCCATGTGGGCCAATTGGGACAGTTGGACCTCTTGGGCCAAGTGGGCCACTTGGGCCAGTTGGCCACTTGGGCCGAGAAGACGCTGGAACGAGAGATGAACTGTTGGCCCCAGCTTAGGCCCAAGTTAAAGGCCCAAGCCTCCTTGACAAGCCTCGTTTTCAAAATCAAAGATGGCGGAGTGATTTATCCTCGATGAAGATCACTCAAGAATTGCTGAGCTATATTCAGCAAGTAATCCAGTTTTTTATTGAGTAATCCAGTTATCATTTTATTAATAAAAGATGTATTATTTATTACGCTTTTGAGCAGTGGACCGATGTCACACAATTTTCGTTAAACGGTACACCAGGACACAACCCGTAATCGCCGCATTGTATTTCGTTTTGTAACACGCCACACATCGTCGCTCTTATAATTTGCACCATGCATGCTCCACTCGGCGAGACGTCCACGCTATTACAGACGAATAAAAAGCCTTTGCCAGGATTCCGTAAGTGGCATGGCCGTGTATTAATATGGGACTGAGGGTACCGTTCTGGTAGGGGGCTCTGCATGCCCCCCTCCCGGAAACGTTTGATGCATATTCCCCAATTTTCAGCCAATAAATGTATTGATCGAACTTGAATGATAATGGGTTGTTTTCTTTGCCAAAAAACTAAAACTATATTAAACACCTCCATGGTGTTAGAAAACAAGAAAATTTATTAGTCTTTCGTTTCAAATTATTGTAAACGAAGACATAAACCACCATGTTTGACTCAATAAGAAGTGTGATTCCCTCAGACTTTTAATCTGTGCAATCCTTGAGCAACGGCTTACATGTTTGTTCTAGCGGGCTACGTTGTCAATACGAGAATAGTGTTGTTGAAAGTGAGAAATGATCATCCCAGTGTATTTCCAATTTAAGCAATTGGAATAAAGAAGCCTGAAAAAAAATCAATGCTTCTTGCAAATTACAGTGATCTTCTTTTCGTCGAAACTCAACAATCGTGTTTGTTCAGTGTTTAATAATAACAATGCATTTTATATGCTTCAAAACGCGGTAGTGCATGTCGCAGCTCTCGTAAGCTTTTAATAGACCAATTCCGATATATTAATATTCTAACATGTCACCGAGGCTTGGGGGAATAAAACAAAAGATTTTGCATCGAGGCTTAGGGATGAATAAATAATTTCTTTTGTTTTATTCCCCTAAGCCTCGGCGCCGTGTTAGAATTTGAATATATCGGAATTGGTCTATTGTTTTAGGGGCAAGGGGAATTGTTCCTGGCGTTTGTTTTATTGCTTTCACGCAAGGTATAGAGGCATTCATGTGAAACCTTACGAGAGGCGCTTCATCGCCCTCAAAACGAAAGGCAAGGATCTTTAGGGGACAGCATTTTTGAAAACTCTCTAGCGTTTTTAACAGAACTTAAAGCGCGCCGGTGAAAAGGCTCCATTCAACTTTACTTGCTTTATTACTCAGCATACAAAGCTGTCTTTACGAATCTTGGAGCGAATGGAAGACATGGTCCAACTTCAATTGGTAGTCACTACGCAGGTCAGGATCATGACAGTTAAGTTACACTGTCCAGCGGTATTCAACATTGGACTGTGCCTTACACTGGTGACTACCGCATAGAAGCGATAGGAGCCGCTGGGGGGTACGATGCAGACGCCAAAAGCACTCAGTTCCGAGGAAGAGGGGCAATAATGATCGGAACGTTCAGTTTATCCAAAGGTGAAGTCA
>OX393572.1:6724572-6727072 GCA_947652115.1 Blastomussa wellsi | reverse complement strand
AGCACAAGACATGATATTTTGTTGAAAATTTTTTATTGGTTAACATTTAATACTTTCGATAACGTGCACAATCGTCTCTCTTTTTGACAGGCTTATTTCCATCCGTTACAGTAACATCTCGGTTCACTTCTAAGTCCCGTGATCCTCTGTCCTCTTCCAGACTCGCGTCCACATGCATTTGGTCCTGCGCGGCTGTCTGTCCTAGTCTTCCACGAAGTCTTTAATTGATCCGTTCCTTATTCTTTGCATAATAGTGTCGCCAATATTCGTTGATGCGTTCCCTGCTATTTTGACAATATCCTCTCTTGGCCCTATTGATTTCTTCACGCTTTGTTTTAAGACGAGCATTGATCATCTCGGCGTAATATCTTTTATGGTAGGCCCTCTTACAAACGACCTTTCGATCACCCTCTGGTAAATGATTGGAGCTGGGAACATTTGATCTTGCACTTTCTACATCAAGATAATTAGCAAGTTAGTTGTCTAGGTAGTTAGCTAATTTGTTTGTTATATAGAATTAACTTTTTATTATAATTAGTTATTAATGTAGTTGGCTCGAAGATATTAGCACTTGAGTGCTTCTCTGTAAATTCGAGGGTAAATGAAGTTTGATTGATTGATTGATTGATTGATTGATGGATTGATGGATTGATCCACTTTTCTTCACAGTTCAAGCAACATTTACGGTAATGATTTCTAACCAATAACCAAAGTCGAACCGCAATCTGTTCAAGTTCAGATTCAATTTTCCCGCAACCCTTCATAAAAGTAGGTATTTAACTGTGAATCGAGCCAGTGACGATATTTTTGGATTCCGTGAAACAGTGCTAATGAAACGAATGAAAACATAACTTTCGGGTAATATTCCTCCCTAAATATAAATGTAGGAATGAGTCGAATGTTTTCTTATTTTAGGTTGTGGCGGTGGTGGTTTTTACTCCAGCGGAAGAAGTGGAAAGAACTTCAATGGCACCATTGGCTGGGGAGGAGAAGGTGGTAAGGGATTTCTTCAGGGAAGAGTGGGTGGAAGAGCCCTGGATAAAAATGCGGATGGCGGATTTGGTGGTGGTGGCGGTGGTGCTGGTGGTGGTTCTGGTGATATTTGTTATGGTGATGGAGGAGGCGGAGGGTTCTCTGGTGGAAGCAGTGGAAGACGTACTTCTGACTCCTGTGGGGGAGGTGGGGGATCTTACAATGCAGGCACAAACCAACAAAATGAATGCTGTTGCGACAAAGTTGGTCATGGTCAGGTGACCATTAAATTTCTGTAGAAGAATCAAATCACGTGCCACAACAAGTAAATTGCAATTATGGCCAATAGACCATATCCACGATAGCCGCCATGTTGGTTTTCATATTGTAATGCAAATTAGCCACGTTGTCTGCCGGGGGGCAAAAATTGAAATGATGCCGTTTCTCGGAAAATCTGACGGTGTATATAGTGAAGTATCTGCGGTAAAGCCACATTTGAGAGCCAAGTTATGGAATAATGATTTAATTATAAGGTTAGTTTGAAATAGTTACTCTATACCTTAACTTGTTAACTACGCAAGCCATTTTCTTTTTTATAAAATTGCCAAAATTGCGTTAAACTTAGAGTATTTAAAGCGCAAAACAAAAACCAAACCATGGCTTTAAAAATAATTATCAGACATGATGAGAAACCAGCTAAAATTAGTCGATTTAGGCCTGTTTGCCCCCTCACAAATCACGTGTCTAATTTGCATTACAGTGTGAAAACAAACATGGCGGCTATTGAATGCAGGAATGGCTTCAGGACACGTCGTCTAATAAAGAGAAAAAACAAAGTCAATTATAAAAGCACAGAGGTGGAATCGATCCCGGGTCACTCAGAACACGAGCTATTCCTACTAACCACCACACTACCAAGGCCCGGCTGCCGAACACCAAAAATTTTAAGATTTTATCGTGTTACCCTTACCATTCTTGAGAGCTAACCGCATAACCGCATTGCTTAGTAGGCTAACCGGAGTACAAAAGTAGGCTAACCGGATTGCTTAGTAGGCTAACCGCAATGTTATAATAGGCTAACCAGGGTGATTTTGTAGTCTAATTTAGCTAACCAAACTCGTTCCCAGTGCATTCCGAGCCCGGAGCCATTCCTGCAATTAAGCGCTACTGTTAATAAGGTCTATTACAATAGCTGTCTAGAGTCATCGTTTTTAAATTTAAATGAACGGAGGGCACGAGGCAAATCGATGATGTATGTAGCGCAAAATGAAAAGGCGCGCAATAATTAATTGAAATATTATTAGGGAGCTCAAACAATGATAATTATGTTATGTTGTAATACTAGCTGTGGTAAACTTAGAAAATAGCCCGAATTTAAATATAACGCTAAATTATGTGTATGTATCATTAATTGGTTCAATTTTTAGCTTCCTTTGTTGCAAACCCACATCTTAAAATATCCAAAAACAATTTAAAGAAAAATAAGATTCGAACCAAGGATCAAATTGTACCATGACATTTTATTTAA
>OX393572.1:6712072-6719572 GCA_947652115.1 Blastomussa wellsi | reverse complement strand
AACGCAAAATAACACTTCACTCCTGTTGATATTCAAACCAGTGTTGGTCAGCGGTCTCGCTCATGATTGTAGTCTCCCGTATGTCGTAGCGAGCACGTTCTTGTAGCCGGCCATGTTGTACAAGCGAGATAAATAAAGGACAGTTCTGTTGTTAACATTGGCCTCCAGACTTGGTGTCAGAAGTGGGATCCACTATGGCGAACCTCAAAAGACCGGAACTCAAGCTTTCGGGAAACGTGAGTGAAAATTTTAAGAACTTTGAGCTTCGTTTCAACGACTATTGCATTCAAGCAAACTATCGTGACCTCAAGAAAGATCCTGTTGCCGAACAAGCCGATCACTACAAAAGTCCAATACTCGAAATTTCCGCACTAAGATCTTCGCTACCAGATGAAGCATTGTCTGTACTCAGGTACACAATCGAGCCTCAAATCCCTGCTGATGACAAGAAGAAACCGTGGGTTTGGATGGACAAACTACGCGCCCACTACACCGGCACCTCGGGGAGCTCACTTTTAACCGACAGATTCAAGTTTTGGACCTCGTCACAAAATCCTCACGAATCAATACAAGAGTGGGAAGTCAAGGTCCGTCAAGCGGGCATCCTTTGTGCATATGGTGAGCTTAGTGAAGAACTTACCAGAGACAAATTCATCTTTGGTCTCAAAGACGAGCACACGAGGACTGAGCTACTCAAAACACACGTAAAACCAGACAACACAAAGAAAACACTGCAAGATGTCGTGACAGAAGCGAGAGCTATGGAGTCCGCCAAGCAAACAAACAAGTTAATCGTTGAAACGTCAAAAGGAATTGAAGAGGAAGTCAACTGGACAGGCCTCAGACACAGCCCGATGAAACTCCGGAGGGAACCTGGCACATACTTCTGGTGTGGTGATCGGCGAGGCACCCACCCCTGGAAAGTCTGTCCTGCCAATGGAAAAACCTGCACGTCTTGTGGCGGAAATGACCATCTTGACCGAGTCTGTCTTGAAGACCGCAAGTTTACGTTACCCGACACCAGGCCCCCAGCTTCTAGCGTGAAACAGTTCAGGAAATTCGACAGAAGGGGTGGGAGTGGACAGCGGCGTGACCCACAACAACGGAACCCAAACCCAAGACCACCATATCAACCCAGAGATCTTCACTACACCGACATGCACGTTGCAGAGGAGCAGCAATATACAAGATCCTTTGATCAACCATACGATTACACATATTTGTTGGAAGCGCATGTGCACAGCGTCGCCGCATCCAGCCAAACGAAACGGTACTTCACAAACCTTTCTCTTTCCGCAACAGGTTCTACCTTCACAGACGTCAAGTTTCAAATTGACACCGCCGCTACCTGCAACACCTTGTCACTCGGCACACTGCGGGCGCTACTCCCAGACGCCAAACTCCAACGGTCACCTTACCGTCTATATCCCTATGGAAACTCAAAGCCGCTTGAACCTGAAGGTCAGGTGGAACTTGTGTGTGACAGAAAGAACCAGTATGAAACACTCATTTTTCAGGTTCTGCCAGACTCCTGCATTGGATCCAAGCCTGCACTACTGTCGGGGAGTGACAGCGAAAGGCTAGGCCTCATTGAAGTCCATGCAGAAGATATCCACTCCCTATCTTCAGCGGTACATAACCTCACCAGTACTGAACACATCACCCCTTCGGGTTCCCCGCCCTCCTGCCACCAAGATGACTTCAATGCAGAACAGCAACCAGAATCAACCCATGAAGCACCGATGTCTATACCCTGTAATCACCTTCGACAAATCCATGACACCACTGCTGACCAGTGTATACCCCCACCCTCGCCTTCGAAGCCAATCAAAGTTTCCTCAAACCGACAGCTTCCACCACCCGGTCACTTACAAAAGGAACATGTACTAGATCAGTACGCTGACACCTTTGAGGGCCTTGGCCAGCTTGGCCCACCAGTCCACTTCCAAATAGATGAGAGCGTCCAACCTGTCCATATGCCAGTTCACCGAATACCAGTAGCCAAGAGGGAGCAAGAAAAGCAGGCCCTGGATCGCTATGTCGAGCAAGGGGTCATCACCAAAGTAAACGAACCCACCGCCTGGTGCTCCAATGAGCTTATCCGCGAAACTCCCAAGAAATTCAGAGTCTGCATAGACCCAAGCCAAACGGTAAACAAGGCAATCCTCAGGCCCAAATTCCAGATGCCGACACTGAACGAACAGCTCCACAAACTCAGCTCAGCAAAATGCTTCTCCTTAGTTGACGTAAAGGAGGGCTTCCTTCACATCCCCCTCGATGAGGAATCATCATGGATGACCACCATGCACACATCGTATGGGCGATACCGATGGCTTCGCCTGCCATTTGGAATCTCAAGCGCCCCTGAAGAATTCCCGATGAGGTTGACAACTGCCCTGAAAGGCCTCGAAGGTATCATATGCATTGCCGACGATATCCTAGTCTTCGGCGAAGGCAGCTCCTACCTTGAGGCTCAACAAGACCATGACAGACGATTCATTGCACTGATGGAACGCTGTTATGAACGGCAAATCAAACTCAATGCCACGAAACTCCAGTTCAAGCTAAAGGAACTCAAATTCATGGGCACCATCATCTCAGACGAGGGAATGAAACCAGATCCAGACAAGGTGGCAGCGATAACACAAATGCCGCAACCACAAAACAAAGCAGCACTCCTTCGCTTCATCGGCATGGTCAACTACCTGTCTCCATTCTGCGAAAACCTAAGCTCGGAAATACAGTCGCTGAGAGTCCTCACTCAAGAAGCAGTACCTTATCTCTGGTCCGAAGCCCAAGACAGAGCTTTCAACAAAGCAAAGAAGCTTATCTCCTCAGCCCCCATCTTGGCCTACTATGATCTCCACAAGCCAGTAGTACTACAGACAGATGCCAGTGATTCTGCCCTCGGCGGAGCACTTCTTCAACCCAATGACGCAGGCAAGTTACAACCAGTTGCCTTCACCTCCAACAGCATGAGCCGCACAGAACAGCGATACTCTCCGATAGAGAAGGAGTGCCTGGCGATATGCAACTGTTTCCAGAAGTTTGACCAGTGGCTCTACGGCAAGTCAAACATTGAGGTTCACACCGATCACCAACCTCTAGAAACAATAATGAAGAAACCTTTGAACAAAGCCCCCGCACGTCTGCAAAGGATGCTGATGAGACTGCAACGATATCAATTCAAAGTAACATACAAGCGAGGGCCGACACTCCATCTGGCCGACACACTCTCTCGTGCAGCCCTCCAACAACCAGTAGCCGCAAAAGTAACACATTTTGATGTTTTTCGAATGGAGATGCAGTCAGAACATGACAGAAGAAACCCACGACTGCAAGAGAGCACTGAAAATCGCTTGCGCGAGGAGACAGGCAGGGACGCCACACTCTCAGCCCTATACAAAGTCATTACCCATGGCTGGCCAGAAGATAAAGCAACCATCTCTGAATCTCTACGTCCTTACTGGAACTATAGGGACGAACTGTCGGTGCAGAATGGCATAGTATACAAAGGTACACTGGTCATGGTACCCCAGTCTATGCACAAAGATATGCTCCACAAAATCCATGCAAACCATTTTGGTGCGGAATCCAACATCCGCATGGCGCGCGAAGTCCTGTTCTGGCCAGGAATGAGAAAGTCCATACAAGACATGTGTGATGCTTGTGGCACCTGTGCCCAATATGGAACAACCGCAACAAAGGAACCAATGAGATCCCTGCCAGTACCCACAAGGCCATGGCAGATAGTCAGTCAAGACATCTGTGAGCTTCAAAAGCAAAGCTATTTAGTAACTGTGTGTCACTTCTCAGACTGGATCGAGGTTGACAAGCTGGAAGATACCCTTTCCGCCACGGTCGTTGAGAAAACAAGCAGGTGCCGAGCTAAGACCAATCAAACCAGGCACTTATGCCTACGCCAAACCGCCACCACGTCACCGGGGAAAACCATGGATCTATGGGGAAGTGGTAAAGTCAGACAACAACAGGTCTTACTCTATACGCACCCAGCATGGTACCACCATCAGACGGAATAGAGTCCAGCTCAAACCTGCAGCGCCACCACCTACCAGCCATACCCCACCCTTGGCTAAACAAGCCTCAGATGTAATTCCAGCCAATGTAACACCTCCCTCGGACACCCCGACGCAAGTAGACACTGCTCCACAATATCAGGCCAGCAGCCCCAGCCAGCAGATCCAACCACCCGGTCCACCCAGCAAATCTAACCAGACAACCCATGAGGACAGCTCCATCACAGTGGCTGCCTCATCTCAACCTCAGGAACAGACCATGCCAGCAGCAGCCACACCTAACCCCAAAGAAGGTTCCACTGCACCACTCCTGCAGACAAGATCAGGGAAAATAATCAAACCCCCAGAAAGGCTCCGAGACTTTGTCGTACAATAGGCTATTTTTTATACAGTGACTTTGAACACTTAGCACAGTTTTGTTCAAGCATGTGACTTTTCTTTAGTATACAAGTACTCTACGCTAAATTGCCACACTGGCGTATAACAGTTTTTTACCTTCTTTTTTTTTTTTTTTCAAACGGGGGGAGATGTTGGTCAGCGGTCTCGCTCATGATTGTAGTCTCCCGTATGTCGTAGCGAGCACGTTCTTGTAGCCGGCCATGTTGTACAAGCGAGATAAATAAAGGACAGTTCTGTTGTTAACATTGGCCTCCAGACTCCAGTGCTTTCAGAAATCGAATAGAACGATTTTGCTAAGATTTTCACCAAATTTAATTGGATGCTATTCAATTTATTTCAGACCAAAGTCATCTGACATTAGGCCTAGTTAACAAACGTAATAGCATTCAGGAACTAATACGATTTTGTTGTATTTTAACACCTTTAAACTTCGCCATAAATTTTCTCAAAATCGCTCTTATGAAAATTCTTCAAATTTGGCAGACCTCAAGAAAGTATGTCAGGTGAAAGATCCAGGAAGGATTTTCCAAAATTATCTCTTGGTGACAAATTATTCGGTCTCGAGTAAACTGGGGCATGACGTCACTAGTTTGCTATGGTAACTCCGATTACGCTGAAACCTATTTCATCTGAAACTTTGATCTTTCTCTAGTGCACTTGGAGCAATCGATTTTCTGTCAGATACTCTTTGGCGGTACACTAGCTGCTGAAAGTTGAAAGGTATCGTCACTCAAGAATTCGATCGAGTTACCTCAAATAATATATCAAACACGAGAAGAGAGTGTTTCATCACATTTCCAAACTCCGAGAAGAGAGTTGAAAATTCGACGCGCAGCGCAGTATTTTTGACGAACTTCGAGGTGTTTGGAAATGCGATGAAACACTGTCTCTCGTGTTTGATATATCTTCTCAATCGAAACTAAAGGTACGAAGAAAACGAAGTAAAAATCTATGCTAATAGACCTCTTTAGCTTCGTTTGTTTGTTGTCCCACTTCAGACCACGTGATGTTACCCTTGAGAATTATTGCTTTCAAATTAAAAAAAATTCCACGTGAAAATGAATGAATAATTTGAAGATAAACAAAGGACAAATTCCCTAGAGAGCACCACATGATCTGAAATGGGCAATTTACATACGAAGCTAAAGAGGTCTATTAAGATCACATTTCCAAACCACGGTTACGGTTCTGATTTCCTTTGTTTTAAGGTGATGAATTATTAATGAGTTTGAGAATGTTGGTGAATAACTGGTTGAAAGCCATGACTACTACTCAAACTCAAAGTTCGTGAATATGTGCCCGGCAGTTCGCGTGCTTTTGTGCTTAGGACCAAAGCGGTCAAAATACTTGTCAAACTGGTTATCGCTTAACTAGAAACTTGATAAACCAGTTTTTTTAAAGAATGAACATGAAAAACCTGTCAATAGGGTAATGAGTATTCATAGCATTTTATTCACGAAATCAACACAATAAACTATGATGTCAGCAACGTTAATTTTTCCTCCGCAAGTTAATGAGATTCCTCGCAAAAAAGAGGCCAAACCGGCCCCTTCTATACTGTTCCCGAAATTTTCTGAACCATGTTCGATGCCTCTCCTATGTAAACACGTTCCTGTGAAAAAGGGCACAAATTTAACCCTGCATATTAATTTAGTCTTGTTACTCGGGCTTCTACAAAGAAAGCCCGAGGGAACGGCTTATTTTCCTTCGATCGCAAATCGCCCTCTGACGCCTTCTGCGCGTGCGCAAGATAAGAGTATGCGTAGAAAGACGTTAGCGGACGCGGACGTGATTGATTGCACGGAGGCACAAGGTCGGCACGAGGTTATAAAGTGAAAAACGATTTACCGCACGAGGCTATCTTTTTTCGATGGATTGTCAGGGAATGTGAAGCTTGAAATATTTCCTCTGATGTCTGAGCTAATTCCATTCTACACTAAATCCATTGTAGACCCATGCTAAACATGTCGAGTCTCTACTCCGGAATGGGTCGGTCCATAATTTTCACGTTACGAGATAACGATCCCGAGGTGGGGAACGCATCGCAAAACTATTTCCCATGGCTTCCCGACTAATGAATTTTGCTGGCAATTGAAATCGTCAAGATAGAGACATGATGTCTCACGATCGGCAGTTTCTTAATCACTGCAATTGACCCTATCGTTATAAAACTTTGTGTTCGATGCATGATAGAAGTTTCAGGATATTGCAATAAATAAAACTGTTTTTTATGGACTTTATACTGACATTATTTGACCTCCGGTGAATAATCATAGGCCTGAATATCAGCATAACGGCCTGTACTCCCTAGATTTTGTTAAGTTCAATGTCACCTCAAACCTTCGTAATATGGAAAATGGAATGCCTGCTGTTTTCGAAGAGATAAAAATGCCCTCGACAGCTTCAATTTTCGGAAAGGCAACAACAGCTCGCAAATTCGCAAACAATGAGATTTCGTTCTCTAAAACTTTCTGCTACTTTAGTTTTCAGCTAACAAATGGAAAGAGTCCAAACCTGTTGAATATGAAACTGACTAAACGTCCGGACTTGATAATATAGCAGAAATCTGCGATCAAGCCTCTTCTCTTCGAGAGAGAGGGCATCATCGCACTAATGCAGCATGGAAGGACAGTGAAGGGGCCGCTAATCAACTCAATCAGAAGCTGATCATGATACCCTTACCTCATTGTCAAAACTGGTTCTGTCCTGGTGTACCGGTTCACAAGAGCCGATCGATCCCTCGTGTACTCGAACAGGACAGAACCTGAAAATCTGTGACTTTTTTATTTGTCTTTGTGCTATTGTTTTTCTTTGATAATTGCGTTCGACGTTAGGAGAACGCTTCGTAATCTTTGCGGATCCTGTGGTCGATGGGATACCTGTGCATGCCAGGCGTGAAGATTCGAGATTTTTGGTTACTTGGACGGGCGATGTTCAAAATCTGCGCCATTTTGAATAATTATTAAGCGCGCGCACGAATTTTAAGCCCAATAGCCGGCCAAAGAAATTGCGGGCTCACCTGGTGGACATGCGCACACAACTATTTTTACGTCATAAACAATTG
>OX393572.1:6682072-6707072 GCA_947652115.1 Blastomussa wellsi | reverse complement strand
GCGGAGAACAACTTTTTTGTGGACGATTGATTCTAAAAAGAGTGAATTACTAAAATACAGCATAGTATAGTTCTCCTCGAATTTTCAACTTATTTCTATTTTTGTTTATAGTTACATGATTTCTCAAACTGTTAAATCCATGCGTAGTCTCCGCGCCAAACAAATTCATTTCAAGTTCAAAAGTTAAGTAATATCCACGGTATTAACTTCGCTTTTGGCTGCCTGTTTTTATGGCTCCCTGCTTTCAAAACTCGCAAATTCAATTAAAATGAAGTCTCGGGCATCTCAGTCATACCAGTAGACTTACAAGCATACGACAGTTGCTACAACACCGACCAATTGAGCTAAACGGTCACTCGTCAGTGCTTGTTTATATCGTTGCTGTGATTGTTCTCCTTAGTATCCAGCCTCGGTTTCCATTGATGATGTCAAGGGCCTCTGTCCTGTCTTTGGTAACAAGGTTTGCCCATTCTCCAAGCTCAAAGAGGAAAAGAAAGGCGTCGCTGCGAAGTGTCCTGCATTTAAGGATGGCTGTCCGTTTAAAGGGTGCCAAAACATTGAAGAATTTCAAAACGAGCTAGGTCAGATGCGTGAAAAGTGTAAGGGCGACGCTGCTTACGTCCAGTTCCTCAGAGACATCCTCCACACGGCCAAAGACAAAGAGGTTGACGTTGGATCTGCTTGCCCGTTTTTCCAAACTAAGGGTAGATGCCCCTTTGCCAAAGACACCAGTGGAAAACCTGTTCTTTCTCCGGACTATGTCGTGGTATGTTTGAAATAGGGGACTGAATTAAATACTGAACAATGACTTGAATTAGTCTCCGACGTTGTTGGTCGTCTGACGTTTAGCGGAAACAGAAATATTTGGGTTGTAAGCTCCGATCCACCTTTATACACGCATCAACTTATATCAACTTATTTCACTCGGCGAGAAAAAAAAAATCTAATACAATTCAGTGGACCGAGTCAAGAAACTTCGATATAAAAGAAGATAAAAGTACGTACAATTCTCCAAATTTCAGATGCGTGCGTTTTACCAAACGTCAGATATTTCTACATATTGGTACACCTCAGTGGAAAACCAATATGGCGGCCAGAAATAGTGTAAATATCTGGAATTTACTTTGGCTATCTTGGCGACTGATTACCTGTACTGGAAATACAAACATGGTGAAAACTCACGAGATAAGTATTTTTTCGACAACATAATCGTAATTTGTCACACATCGCCATAACTCTAAAATTCAAAATGCGCTGATTTCCAAACGAGGGATGCTGTTGAGCTGAAAGTTGTGACACAGATACAAAATTAGCACCTTATGCCTGATTAATATAAAAAGTTTGGTGCCTCTCACGTTTTGGCTTTTATAATTTGATGACGTAACATGGAAACGCCCTATTGAATAGGACAACCCATTGGAAAAACAATTATGCAATGAATAAGATTACAGATTTGGGAAGATCAAACTTAATTTTAGTTGGTTTGTCACGTTATTACGGCTTTGATTCCACCTAGTTTTCAATTTTTTTCCCCATTCCAGTTGTGAACCGAACAATTTATTTGTTTTTCTTCAGACCCCCATGGAAGTTACATTAAAAGACGTGATGTTCAAGTGTCCAGCTTTTGGTGTAGGTGTGTGCCCATACACTGTGCTTGTCACCAAGTGCAAAGGTCTGGCTGCCAACTGCCCTGCTTTCAACAAAGGCTGCCCATTTAAAAAGTGTGAGTCCGTTGGCCAGTTCGTGGAAAAGATGACTCAAATGCGAGACCATTCTAAGGGGAAAGCTGCTTATGAAAAGTTTTTCAAGGAGCTTCTCGCTGTCACCGGCAGCGAACAGGAGAAGCTGGGTGCATGCCCTTTTAATGCACATATCTGTCCATTTAGCCGTGATGCACAAGGGAAGCCAATTGTCCTCAAGTAAGCTCTCGCAACAGTTTAATTATGATCATGGAAATGACAAAACGAGCCAAAACTAAAACCCAAGTGACGTGTTTAATTCATTGTTCATTAGCGATTGTAGTAGATGAGAACAACTATAAGTGTATTAAGTTTTCTGCAAAAAAATGTTTTGTAATCTGTAAATGTTACGAGTAAACCTGCAGTTTGCAGTAGATAATGAGACGTGTCAACAATTTCTCTTGTACTTTTTCTCTTTTGTTCTATTTGTATCACTTGGCCAATCAACAATAAAACTTATGAAATTTGACCCTGCAGTATTCCCTTGATTAATTAGATACTCTCGCTAGACTCGAGTACACTCGCGAATGCCTCTTATAAGGCGGAAAACTGGTGCTGATTCCTGTACGCTTTTTTCAGTCATCGTACAGTATTCAAACTCTAAGACCCTGACACTATCACAGACCGATGCTCCGGTCCATGTGTTCAATTCACATCGTACGATTGTTCATTATGAAATATATGAAACACGAGGGACAGCGTTTCATCTGGATATCCAAACACCTAAGGTGCTAACCATAGGCCATACCGAAATTGCGCAGGGAACTTGGGCGAGATTCAACTTTTAACCAATCGATAAATTGACACTACTACACAAAGATCATGTTGAAATTTGTCATCTGACCAAGTTTGAAGTTTTTAGGTTGAAGAGACCAAGTTTCGGACTTTGAAACATGGTTTAAAATCCATGCAAACGTCTGTAATTTTGACACAGCGCCCTCCACCGCCCTTTGTAACCGCCGTTTGTTTTCTTTTTCTCCTTCGGTTAGTCGCTAAATTCGGAAAATCGCTTGGCATTATGCAACGGTCTCACCAACTGGATTCTTCCTACAAATGTTAAGCAACACAAGAAGGGAGTCGAAAACAATTCCATGCTAAAAACCGCCCTATCGATAGCCAATCAGAGTGCGAGAGTTCTCTGAGCTATGCGATTCTTAAAGTTAATTATTCCACGAGGGTGCGTTGGATATGAGATGGTAGATAGCCAATGAGACGCGTAGTGCCGAGTTGGCTATAACCATCTCATATCCAACAAGCGCGAGTGGAATAATTGTTAAGAATCGCATAGCTCAGAGAACTCTCGCACTCTGATTGGCTATCGCTAAGTAAATGAGCTCATAGACCATTGCCTCTAAACCAATCAAAACTCAGCAAATGCAATATGCCATAGCTAGTTTGCAATAATGCGTTTTATTAAACACAAACTACGGTATATTGCATTTGCTGAGTTTTGATTGGTTGTACAATTTTGGGTGATTTTAATAATATACCATTGACCTACAAATGTGATACGTGTAATCGTGAAAGAATGCATTTTTTGCAATGTTTGTACAATATTTTTTGGGCGATTTTAATAAAATAATTATTCCACTCGCGCTTGTTGGATATGAGATTGTTTTAGCCAACTCAGCGCTACGCGCCTCGTTGGGCCAACGACGTTGGCTATCCTCTATCTCTTCGCTGTAGAGAGCGTGGGAACGAGTTTGTTTTTTTCATGGGATATTTGGTGTAGGGTATTTCACGTACTAACCGAGAAAAACATGGCGACTTGCCTTCGCGTAATGCGGCACAGGCATTTGTCGTTTTTGAACATTTTCATTATGCAAAACACTCGAAAGCAACTGGTATGTTACAGAAGTTACCACAGGAAAGTAAAAAGACAAAGACAGTCCATAAACCAGGGCAAGATTGACATTGATGGCATTTTAAATGGTTCTGGTGCAGTTTCGTCTAGTGAAGCCGGGAGTAATACTGCTATCAACAAATGTACAGAAGATGTGGCGGCTGCTAAAGACGTTAAAGGCTGGCAAAGTTCAGATGAGAGAACTGAGTTTCTGAGGGAAGGAGAAAAACGGTACGTAGGAACAGTACAGGCATTCATTTTACAAGCGCCTGAAATCGATGATCGGAAACCCAATTGCAATCGATCAATCATACCAATAGCCTGCGAATACAGCCGCCTCTCATTCGCTCCCGCAACTACGTGCGAAACGCGAATGTAATCATTCTTTTCGCGTTTCGCGGGAGCGAATGAGAGGCCGCTGTGTTCGCAGGCTATCATATCAATAGTCCAGTTTCGAGTTAACCAAGACCGCTGAATAAAACGACAATAAAAATTAAAATATTCGCGAATACCAGTGAGAACAGGAAATATGAACAACTTTGTGCATTGTTTTATCTTACGCTTCAGTGCTTTCCTGCTGGTATTTGTGAATATTTTCCATCCGATTGAGGCTAACCCTGTACATGTATACAATAATCATTATGATTATATAATACTCTACCAGCAAGGTTTGTCCTCCGGGTCATTGGCTGTCTTGTTGTTATTATAAACCCTAATATTCTGTTTCTGAATTCATTTAACTCTAGCCATGTATTTCCAAAAATATCAGAGATTTTCATCAGAGATCTTTTATTTTTATTTCATCAGAGATCTTTTTCTTTTATCAGAGATTTTAAATGAGAATCCAAAGGAGGGTGGTCACTTCGCGTGAGAGGACAGTACACAATTTTACAAGAGTGTGGGTTAGAGAGTCGGGCTAACGCTCGAAACGCCAG
The DNA here is from genome assembly GCA_947652115.1 of Blastomussa wellsi. Taxonomy (NCBI): domain Eukaryota; kingdom Metazoa; phylum Cnidaria; class Anthozoa; order Scleractinia; family Plerogyridae; genus Blastomussa; species Blastomussa wellsi. The sequence continues at coordinate 6,702,555 of OX393572.1, read as the reverse complement.
CAATTGAATCTCTTTACGGTGGCCAATTGACATTATCAACCCAGTTGATAAAACCAAATTATATTGTTCAAAACAAGAATGAATAAATGAATGAATGATAATGGATTTGTATAGCACACTTACTATATACATGTTCAAATGCGCTTTTACATTTCTTGTTGGGTGAGATTGGACGTCAAACAACTCGTTACAATCAGGTGTCCGTATTTTTAGTGACTATCAAGGTTTTTCTTAATCAGAATAACTACTGTACATAAATAACGGCTTCAAATCCCTTGTAAGTGAAGTGAAGTAGGTCCCTTGAAAGTGAAGAGCTGATCTTATGAAAACATTTGCATTACACACTACACAAAGTAAACAGATTATGTTTCACTTTCAGCATAATTGTTCTAAAAACCACTTCATATATATTATCTGAACAGTAATGTTAACTGTTCACCTATTCTCAAAAATGTGCATTAGATGACAGGTTTTAAGATCACTGGACTATTCTAATATTTATTTTTTTCAGACTTCCCGTATTTGAGACCCTTCAGAAAAAGCCCACAGCCCACAGCCCACACACGATTTTAACCCTTTTGGTCACACCAGGAAAGAGGAATACTTCAAAATTAATTTAAGAAAACTGCCCTAAATAGTAATGTATGTTAGACATGGAAAGAATGAACAAAAGAATCTTACATTAGGGACTCAAGAAATCTTACACAAGAATGTGTTGAGCACCACATTACTTTGTGTCACATTAGTTTAGTCATGCGGACTCAAGGCAAAAAGGGTTCTTATCTTGGGTTCCCTTTCAATCCTGGGGTTAGGTTTTGCCATGCTTATTCCATTAGTGGGTGCTTTCAGTTGCAGAATCTGAAGTGTGAATTTGTTGAAATTCATAATACTGAACAAAACTGATGTCACAAAAAGTTTATGGCTTACGTGACTTACATGTACATATGGCCGTTACAAACTGACTAGAAAATGTTCAAAATGTCTAAAAAACACTTTTTTTTCAAAAATCTCCAGGAGTCAATGGGTTAAGATAACTTCTTAGTGTGGGAATAAGCCACTTTCGCTATATTAAAAATAAAGTCAGCTTAATAGAGAGGCCTAGCTAGAGGACAAAAACAAAGAAAGTTAATAAACAAGCGTTTTTATTTTCTTTGTTTGTGTCCTCTAGTCCTCGTTACCAAGCTGAATTTTAATATATTGAGAGTGGCCAATTACATGTATACCAGTTAAATAAATTCAATATTTTCTGTTTCTTTAGGGTGGCAATAATTGCATTTGTAATAATGCTGATTGCGTTTGTGGCAATTAAAGCAATGGTGTATGGTAAGACTACATACTCCTGATTCTTATTTGTTTGTGGACCTCACTTAGATTTTTTTTAAGTTTTTGATATGCTCTCTTGGTTGGGCAGCAAACAAAGAAAAAAATTAGGTAAAAATTAACTTGATCATGGGTCCAAAACCTTAGCTTTTAACATACCATAAATTTATTTTTTGACAGAAAAAGCAACTCTTTCATATACCTTCCATATTCTGTGTTATTTGTGGAAGGCAGTACTGTATATTTCTATTGGCTCTTATCTTGCTGAAATGTTTCGTTCATTTAATCAATGTATATACCACATACACTACTCATTTCTCCCATGGGCAAGTAGGGAATGGAATTTCCTTCCAGGTTACTGTACATCTCTGCACATAGTTAGTTTTATATCTCACGTACATGTACAATTGTGGACAGAACTGTTTAGACACTTGAACATGCAAATACCACCAATTGATTTGGGTGCCAGTCAGCTCACATTATCCAACCCCCCCCTCCCCCCCCTCCCCCCTCCCCCCCCCACTCTCATTTCAGTGTTGGCAATTTTGTTTTTGTTCAGTTGTCAGAGCAAATCCGAGTGAATTGTAATTTATCATTCATCGTCATCATCACTTATTTGCCTATGCTGAGGTGACCTCTGTAAACCACCAGGCGTATAGTTGAGGTCACCTCATACATCACAACAGAGCAGGGGGAGAGGGGGATGAAATAGTTTTTACGCACTTATGACTCAAGGTAAGTAAGGTAAAGGTAAGTCTGCTGTCGGGCCTAGTGGCCCATCAGGCCGGAGCTTATCCCCGGTTTCAGTAGCATGAAGCGACAGAGAGTATTTCTACTCCCCCCTGGATGGGATGCTAGTCCATCGCAGGGTTACCCCCCAGCAGTAAATTCGCCGGTACCCATTTGTACACCTGGGTGAAGAGAGGCACTGTGAGAGTAAAGTGTCTTGCCCAAGAACACAACGCAGTGCCCCGGCCAGGACTCGAACCCGGACCGTCCGATCCAGAGTCCAGCGCACTAACCATTAGGCCACTGCGCCTCCCACTTATGACTCAAGACAGTAACAAAAAGTTTGCAATATTTGTTTGTGTCAACTAGTATTGTCCATGATTGTAGCTATGTAGTTTTTGAGCAATAAAATTCTTAGCGATAAAATTCTTCCAGGAATTTAAAGATTTTGTGGGAAATGGGGTGACTTGGGAAATGTCCTGGGAAACATGAATATAATTTTGCGATTTTCTTGGTAACCCTTTAAAAAAAAAAATAGAAACAACGGTAAGTAAATGTGGTTCATTAGATGAATAACTTAAAAACCATTAAAGGGACTGGTTCACGGATCAGTGCATGTGCAAGCTGTTATGCGGCCCACTCAATTCCACTGCCTATGAACCAATGGAATGCGAGTGCAAAACTTGTCTACGGTGTGTCCAGAATAACTCCTATGGGCCGAACATAAATTCGATGTTAATCACTAAGTTGAAATTATTTTGTGTAAATTCATTGACATTTTCCATGAAATTTGTATTTGTGCATCACTGTTTTTGGTTATACACAATAGCTAGTACATTAAAACTACATGTATAAGTGTATAAACTTTATTTGAGCTCGAGTTTTCATGTGATACACTGCAAATGCAATACATGTGGTTGATACTAAAGTAAACAAGGTACTTTAAGCTTCTGTGTCAGAACAAGCAAAAGAAATTCTAATGAGAAAGAACACCACTATTGCCAAGTTGTCGCCGGTGACAGGGGATTAATTTTTTCAAAGACAATTTCCCGCAAACTACAGTCATCTACACATTCCAGTTTCTTAACAATGGAATTGAAAGGCTTGCAGATGCAGGAGCCGTGAACCAGTCCCTCGAAAGGAGGTTAGTTGCAGTGAATGGAGTCGGGGTAAATTTTTCTGGGCAAGAATTTTTTTCACCTTCAGGTTGTGCAAGATATTTTTTGGACTGTGAGCTTTAACATCATCACAGGGTCTGGACAGTAGAAAGTGCTTGCTAGAGTCTTTTTCCATGGCTGCCTTTGACAAATATTTTTTGTGCTTTGTCTAGAGCAGAAATTTTTTTTGGTAATTGGCTATCCCCCCCTCGTCAAAAATAAAATGGTCCACCCCTAAGGGCAGTATATTGATGGATGGGTTTTCATTACAATCTGTGCTGCACTTTGAGTCTCAAAGTCTGTTGTTTTATTTCAGTTTCTGAAAAATGGAATCCTCCCAGTGACACAGCAGTGGATCAACCAGCTTAGAGTGTTACTTACAAGAAGCCCAGGCCTGGTCCTGTTGTTTCGATGCAAGCAGACAATCCTGTTAGATACAATATTAATGGCATATATTGTAGCTTTTTGCAAGCCCTGCAATGGTGAGGAATACTGCAAGCAACAAGTAAATCTCTGAATGTATTGTTAAATCTTGGTCGTAGAAATGATCATTTGTGGCTTTCGTGCAAGACAACGTGCTGTGGAACATTCTGAAAAGTGCAAATCCTAACCGCACACATTGTTATTCATGAACTGGTAATAGACCTTACTCGCTTGGTCGGTTTGTTGCCCCATTGCAGACCATTTGATGATCATGTACTCTTGAGAATTCTTACTTTCAAATTTTTCTAACAGCAACGTGTACTTGCATGAATATTATTTAGCTGAATGAAAGAATAATTCTCAAGATAATATCACGTCAGGTGCTGATCCTCCTAATGTTAGACGCCTCCTCTTGTGGAAGGCGTGGTGACCTAATGGTTATGAACTGGACTCTTGACTGACGTGCTCTTGAACAAATATAATGCTGGGGGGTAGCCCTGTGATGATCTGGCATCCCATCCAGGGGAGGGGGGCCGGGTAGAAATACTTCTAGGCACTTCATTTCTATGCACAGTCATGGTTTGCGAAGTCACTTGGGAGTCTGAGAGCAAAGTTAATTATTTTACTTGGGCTACGACCATTTCCCTACTGAGAGCGCCAAAATTCAGTTTCAATACTTCAAGTTATTCATTTTCCTCCCCAGTGACGTGGTTTAAACTCATTATTTCTTGACTCCATTCCTTGTTTTAGCGTTTCGTTTCTACGTTCGATTTTTGCCGCTGCCTTGAGTCCGGCTTTTGTTCAACCTCCGGGGAGCCTGCTATCGGTACAGTTTGGGTTCGATGCAACCTCTTTCCCAGGGTCTCTCATCTCCGGGAGGGCGGGAAGATGAGAGACCCTGATGAGAGGCGCTGTAGTTAGGCTACAGAAGGGCTACAGTTAAGCTACAGGTTAGTGCGCTGGACTCCGCTTCGAGTTGTCCAGTTAGGAGCCGAGGCTGATGCACTGCGTTGTGTTCTTGGGCAAGACACTTCACTTTCACAGTGCCTCTCTTGGGTACTGGTAAATTTAATGCTGGTGGGGAACCCTCCGATATACTAGTATCACAACCAGGGAGCAGTAGAAATAATCCGATTTGCTTCAGGGTAACCTCCGGCCAGATGGGCCACTACGTCGAACGCAGACTTCACAGAGCGAGTATTTATGATAGAAAAAATGGCCAATTCAATCACCGGGTTCATTCGCCTTCTGCAATTGATGGTACACATCATGGGACCTTACGAAACCACGACGGCGACGCCAACAGAAACATGAAAAACTCGTCGTTGTGGCTCACCTCAACACCACGCAGAATTTAGTCATTTCACGTCGTTTTGCAGAGGACGACTAAGAATTGAACAAAGATGGATAACGCACGTGCAGGACTATTGTTCTGCTCTTTAACTCTTTTGTTTGGCGACGTCCTCGTTGACGTTGCTGTGGCGGTTTCGTAAGGTCCCTCCTGACAAGACAAGACTCTTGACACGAATATGATCAGTTCTCAGTTGATGACTGAGTTTGAGTTTGACACATCTCGACGCTTCATTTACAAGTTTATCAATAACAATACTATTAGTGCTAATCAAAGTTAATTTCCAGCTTAGAATCTATAAAAATTATGCATGGTCTATGGTGAGCGGTTTTATGTTCATTTCACTTACGATTTCCTGGCAGGTACAAAACACAGGTCACAGGTCACATGTCAGAGGTTGGAAAAAGGAAAACTCAACAGTTACAGAATTACAAATTGTCGAGTTTGTTCCAGCCTCTTACTTGTGACCTGTGACCTGCGTTTTGTACCTGCCGACGATTTCCAGGCATCGTGTCACCGAAGCTATAAAGCCTATCTAAATGAGCTACAGTTTTTGTTTACTCAGTCGGTGCAGCACGTGTGCGTTTCGTAAACGGTCGATGCCATCTAGGAGGTTTTTAATCAACATCGAAACGTTTTCTACTAAAAGAAAACGAAAAGCTCTATGTCACTACCCAGCATCGAACTTGTAATCTCTTGCATACAAACACCTCTCTCTTACTACGTAACACTACCATGTAGATCTGGACTCTCCGGTAAAGTCAATTGTAAGAGGTAACTTTCTTAACCCTTTTACTTATAGTATTGCCCTAATCAACAAATTAATAAAAGCAAACCGGAGTGACAATTAAGAACTTGTTGAGTGCTTTTGGTGAATACATATCACTAAATTAGTTACAGCCATCGTTTTCACCTGGTCCAGTCCTAAACTACATACAGTAGGTATGGCATTGTTCATTTCGAAAAACTTTGCAATGACCGCTTACGAAGGGAAATCGGCGTTTCTGGCGAAGTGATTTATGTGTCTCGGCGACTCGAGTAGCCGTCAATTTTGTGATAAACTTCTTTTAATTCGGAGATTTTTGCGAGGCATTTTTCGACATCAGATATTCGATCCATCACTCGTGGAATGTCGCCACTTCTCATAGCCGTATCCTGTTTCCATTTGTCATGGGTATCCTGGTCATCTTGTTTGTGCACTATGAGAAACAGAAAGTTGAAATATTGTTGATATCGCGTCTTAAATTTGCAACTGGAACTGGGTAGCCTGCGAGAGCAGACAATTTTTTCAGCTCTCGGAAAAATCGTCCTGCTCTTGCAGGCTAGGAACTGGGGAGTGTTAAGAAATTTCCTGCGCAAAACAACTGCCCTCCTAGGTATATCTTACACTGTTTTCAAATAAGAATCTTTTAAATAAGAACGTTGAGGTCGACAATGACTATATTTTTAGAAACAGACCAGGGCTGCAAATATTTCTTTCTCGTGAAAGGATATGTGTCCGATTAAGTCACCATTTTGTTTTCAAGACAAAACATCAGTGTTGTTGGACAGAGCTCCTCGATAAAGCGTTTTCAACGCAAAACGTTGGCGTTTGCATTGGGTGGGGTAAAAAATTGTCCGTTCATTCTTTTCGACCACAGTCGGGATTTCATCGGACATTAGTCGGCCACTGTCCGATGTCCGACTGTTATTTGCAGCCTTGTAGCTGCCTCGTTCCCATTCGTTTCCACTCTTACGGCAAGTTGACGTATTATCGCTTTTTTAAATATTTCCGCGCGCCGCCATTTTGGATTTGATGACGTGTTGTAGTTGCCCAATTGTTTTACACAAAAGATGCTGTGCTACATAATAGCGGCAACCACAACACGTCGTCAAATCCAAAATGGCGTCGCGCGGAAAATTTAAAAGCGATAATATTTTCCATTTTTTTGTTGCTATTAAATCATATTTATCCTTTGTCCGGGAAAATTTGAAATTTGGGCACTATTACAAACAATTTAAGGTCAATTTTTCAAAAGAGTGGAGGTTCCCCTTAAACGTTGACATTAAGTATCTAAAAGTATCTACATTACAATTTTTTCTGGATGAGGGAGATACAACATTTCATACTCGTAAAGCGAGAAAAAGATTATCGCTTTTAAATTTCCCGCGCTCCGCAATTTTGGATTTTATGACGTCAGTTCGTTGTCCCATTGTTTCACAGAAAAGAACCTCTCATTAATAACAACAAGAATAACGCACTGACGTCATAAAATCCAACATGGCGGCGCACGGAAATCTTCCGTTTTTTATCATTGTGAAATTCTCCCTTGTCTGGTAAAATTTGTAATTTTGACACTATTTTAGAGTACTTTACGTCAACGTGTTTCAAGAGCCGAGGTTCCCTTTAATCTTTTGGGGTATAGGCTTGAAAACGACTCAATGTCAATCAATCAATCAATCAATCAATCAATGTTTATTAAATAAAAAGCAAAAGAAAAAGAAAAAGAGGAAAAAGTGGAGAGGAGACCTAAAAAACCTTAGGGCTTATACTAATAGGTCCCCTCCTTGATACATGGAAATTCAATTGACGTTACTTGGCGAGACTGTGCTTACATGACAGGTTCAGACATATCATACGTTTGGTAACTTGTCAATTTGTCATTAGTTATATTTTTGAGTTTTGCATAGTTTGATTAATTATTGATAAAAAATCAAGAAACTTTCTTTTGAAAGAAGATAAACTGGGAGAGGAGATAACTGAAGATGGTAAAGCATTCCATATTTTTGGCCCTTGGTGAAGTATGGTGAATCGCTTGATATTTGTTCGACAAGCGTAAGGCCGAAGTTGTTGTTATTTTGTTGTTGTTCGTAAATGAGCAGTATCAATAAATCTAAACCTGTAATCTAACAGCGTAATTAATCCAAATAACAGTTAAGTGACACTTCAACACTACCAGTGACGATTTGTGTGTAACAGATCAGTTTCTGGTCCAGTTTAGGATTTTGAAATCCGGCAAAATCAGCCAGAACATGGATTATCACTGAAAATGGCAGAATGCTAGAAATAACCACATTTTGACGTCATCTGTGATCTGTAACTGAACAAACGCACGGCAAAATGGAAGCTATTTGGCAAGTAGACCATGGGCACCCTAGTACCCAGGGTCGGTCGGGAAACGAGGGATCCTGAAAAGATCCGATTTGAAGTCCGAAAATATCGGACTTCCGGTTGAAATGCGCATGCCTACATTTCAAAAGCTTGACCAAACGAACTACGTGGTATTTTACTTCCGGACATTTTTATTGTCTTGAAAACCAATCAAAATCGATCCTGTAACAGAACTTTCGAGAGTTGCTCGTTTCGTCAAGCCTGCGCAGTAAGAAACGAAGACTCGAGGTACGAGGTTGGACCATGGCATGGGACAAGGTGATTGTTTACCAAAGTATCGATCAGTTTTATTTAAACTCTCTCGCGCCATGACCAGAGTGAACTGTCATACTTTACACGTGTTCTTGAAATGCGAAACTTGTTTACCTTTCTCACTGAATTTGAAAGTACGCCTTTTCTGTCTGGAAAACATTTCCCATAGGAGTCCCACGACGACCAACGCAGCCAAGATACTCAACAAGATATACAGAGTGTGCTTGAAAGCAACTTCGCTGGAGCCAAACAGGTTTAACTGTGTACCCCACGATCCTGATTCTGTGGCCTGTGATAGAGAAGATTTGCTGTAATCTAGTGTACAGCAGAAACTGTCGATGTTAACTGAAAAATGCTTCTGTGTTGGCCCACGAATACAGCCGTCCCTCTTCGGTGCCGGCCCGACGGGCGTTTCTCAAGAAGGACGTCTGCGATTTACCACAGAAAATAGCTACTGATGACGTAAATTTGTCCCGAATATGGTCTACGAACGCTCATTGGTCAACAAAGCAATTTGCATAGTGTATGTGAAATATAACTTCTCATTTCACCAACGAAAATAGAAGCCGGATGTTATTGCAGACTTAAAGTAGACAGGGCGGCAAGATCATGAAGCTACACTGAAGCTATAATTAACAAAGACTATTTTTCTGATTTTTGCTTCATAAGTGTTTTGGAAATAAGAGCAAAATTGCTTTATAAACGACCTCAAAGCTATGCCATTGCGGCCGGTTACAGATAAATATATTTTGACACCAGTGGCTTTTATTGTTGACACAGAAGAAGCTGACAAAAGGAAAACAGAGACAAGGTACAGCCAACAAAATATGGCCAATCTGAACCGTCCTTGAAAAGCCTTTAAAATGCCACCCCCCCCCCCCCCCCCAAAAAAAAAAAAAAAAAAAAAAAAAAAAAAAAAACATGGGTTTTAGTAATGAAAAGCGGGGAAAAGAAGAGACTAAAAGGGCCATTCAAAAAGAAGTGCTACGACTGTTGTGATGTGGTGGTTTCACGGCATGGTCTTCCAAATCTTAGCTGATATGTTACTTGTTCAGGGATTCCGGATATATTTTCGCGATGGAATTGTCCTCTGTTTATGCGTCCTCTAGCGGCTTGACTTACCTTGAAAGTGTTTGCACTCAATCAGTGAACATTTTTCAATGAGTCCTGTGGCGAGCAGTGAGCAACTAAAAGCAAAACACTAGTAATGTTTGACCAACTGCGTGTGGTGTAATTATATTCCGGAAATCTAATTAGTGGTAACGTCATCAGTATGGAATTTTTGGCGGTAAATCGCAGGTTTAGCAGTTTAGTTTCGGCCCTCTCTGAATTTTCTGGATCAGCCCCTGCATTGGCGTACGGGACGCCTACGGGAATTTTGGGTAAATGAGATTTTTTGGGCAGAGTGAGAAAATCTGGGCAAGGCAACTGGAGAGAATTTTTTTGGGCAAATGGTTCACCCCCCCCCCCCCCCCCCCCTGGCAAATAAATGTCCGTACGCCAATGCGCCCCTGACTCCCATCTCGGCCTTTTCACCCAGAGAGAATTAGCCAGAAGAACGTCTTTGCAGGAAGCTGAACAGAAAGTTGATTACTGAATAAATAATTTCTTTAGAAATACAAACGTAACATCAAGAGGTTTCGTTTAGTGTCAATCATGTAAAACAGATACGTACTTGGAAAGTTGAACCTCGGATGTACTTTAACACTGTCGGGTAGATGTCCATTTCAAACATTTCGTCACCTTTTTCGTGGATGCAATGGTACAGCCATTGGTAGCCCTCTTCCAACAAGTCGACCATGTAGATCCCGACCAGGAAAGGAAAATCAAGAATGCGGACCTGTTCCAAAACGTCGTCTGAGTACTTAGAGTGCTTGTTGGAAATGTAGTTAGCAGTAAACACATCCAGCAGGATTCCCTCTACTTCACTGTTAGACAGAGCTGTAGAAAGTGCTTCCAGATCTCTGTACTCTAGTAACAAATACGCGTATGTTATGATAAGGAAAGATATATGGGAACCTAGAGACATTTGTCGCTGCAGCCCCACCCCTCCCCCCCTCCCGCCAAGTCACATCAAAACCCCGGGAAAAAATCTTGTGACAAATGCCTCCACCCCTGAGGTAAATTGAAGAGGTTAATGACGGTCATTCTGTTAGACCATACCCCTTTTTTCTCCGTTTAGCCTCTTTCGACCGACCCAGATTTTCAAGTTTTTCTTTCTTGAAAAAAGTTATGAGGAAAGTAATTTTATCCAGTCGACATTTTTCCCCTTTTTCCGCATTAAATGATTCGATTTAGAGACCTCGTTCCAATAAGCGCCCCTTTCGAATTTGTTTCTATTAGTAAGTGCCCCTCCGTATTCCAGTAAGCGCCCTCATTCTAATAAGCGCCCCTATTGTAATATTACATTGCCGTCGGACTACGTATCAACCTAGGTTCATATTGCTCACACAATGTAATGCCGCATTACAAAAACAGTGGTCTTCGTCTGAGGTTCCCAACTATTATGTCCATGTGAGTGCATGATTCCTTCAAACGAATTATCCCTCCGCGATATTTAGTTACTTTCATCGCGATTTTTCGGCCTCTTTTATTTTCGCGAAAGTTCCCGTGAAATTAAGAAACAACAAGGCACCCAAGACAGTTTAACGAATTTTTGATAAGAAAGGATTCTAAGCGATCTTAATTAGCGTTGTCACGTGACTGTCGCTCCTCCCTAGTCTCCTTCGCAGCCGTTATTAGGGTCGTCATGTAGAGTAGCGTTGCGTGACGACCCTAATAACGGCTGCAAAGGAGACTAGCCCCTTCCTGGTCTTATTCAGTAAAAATTCTAAAATAGAATACTCACGCCTTATGATAGCACCCTGCTTGATTCCTTCTGAATAGCCTTGACTGTCGGCCAACACACCAAGCTGTGCAATAAAACAATGTCACATCACACATAGCCACACTCATTACAATCAGTCAGTGTAGTCAGGGGAACAACTGCCATTTTTGGACAATCTTCGTAGAAGCACTCGAAGTAGTTCCGACTCTACATTTTACCCAGACAAAGCCCGCGAATTCACTGTAAGTGATCGCCCGATCAAACACGTCATGTTACTTGAGCTCGTGGGTATCAAGCTTTGGCTGACAAAAATGAAACGAGTTTGATTAACCTCTTTAGCATCGAGAGCTTTTTGTGTTCCCGTAGAGTGATAGAAGCGGATCGTCCTCGATCTATGGGAACGCTTGCTACACAGGCTGAAACAATCGATCGGCCATATTGGTGGACTAGACCAATAGACTTTCTCTCCTTTGGAATTAAACCCTATTTTTATGCAAATTTTGTGCAACAATTTTGTATTGTTTAGTCCACCAATACGGCCACCTTATCACGTGAGTGAAAACCATCTATACGTTATACTACAACAAGTTACCCTACAACACCTTAATATGCTGCACAAAACAAAAAAAAAAAAAAGCTAAGCGACAGTTTACAAAATTACTGCTTTCAGACGGAGGCCAGAGAAATCCTACCAGAAAAACTCCCTGTGGGGAAAAACTCGGCAAGAAATCATGCCTCAAGCTCCAAATAGTCCATCCTAGGAGGGTATACGATTTAAACCTGCCCAATCCCATTGGATTAGAAGATAAAGGGGCGCGTAAGACAACGAATTGAAAAAAAAGTTAAAATAAGCGACCAAAAATTACCGTTGGCTGAACGAGGTGTCGGCCAAGAATGACTATCCTACGTGATATAGATATAGCCCTCTCCGAAACTCACAATGCACTTGGAAAGAAAAATTTCCAGTCCCTACCGTTCTAATCTAGTGCCGCCAAAAAGTTTTATTTCCGGCTGATTCTCCAGAAATTCCATAATTTGACTGCCTAGTCCCCAGGCGCCAGTCGGTCAAGGCTGGAAAACAGGGAGCGTGGGGTAGATGGTTAGGGAGCGATCGCGCCATCCCACAACACCAGGCAAACCGCGAAAAATCAATCTCAAAATGCCAATGCGCGCCCCGTACGAACAACGAGTGACGCCTGGGGACGAGGCAGTTTACATCCTTGTTGCTCCCCAATTCAGAGCACGTGATTATTCATTTGGGAGGTTACAATTGTTCTTCTCGTAGCTTACTTGCATGAATTGGTCTGTTTGTTAGTTTTATAAATACAGCAACACGTGCAATACAGGTGAATCCATGACATTAGGTGTTTTAGACTACTAACCTTCTTGTTCACTATGATTTTGTGGTCTTTAACCGTTCCAGATGTTAAAGCAGTGGTCATTATTGCAGTAAGGTACGCCATCACAGCCACTCCCATAAACATCCACACTACACTCAGAACACGGGCTAACAAGAACTTTGGTGCCTTATCTCCATACCTAAATCAATTCATTTAGTATAATTCTACTTATATACAGATGCAAAGACTGAAGTCTGATTTGTTTAACGTTTTGCACTATCAACCATATATGCTTTACGTCATATCGTAATCCAAATGATCAACTGTTAAACGCTAATTGGCTACGGTGAGCTCGATCGAGGTTTGTATTGGGCGAGGGAGAAGACCTGAGTCAACTATCAAAGTCGATAGAAACCCGAGAGCATGCCGTCTAATTGTTACCTCCCTTTCAAAAAAAAAAAATAATGCCGTCTAATTGTTTTAGCACAACCCACTCACTGACCGAATATCGCTAAAACTAACTAATGGACGAGTTTGTTTCTCTTTCGTAAACGTTCCATGACATTCCCAACGAATCTGTTCCCCAGCGAAAATGTCGCTGGCTGGCAAAATTTTTCAGTATATATATTTTTTGGAACTCACCACTGAATAATTACTATTTTAGTGCTGACTGGAACAACAATCGACCGCTGACTAAAGAAAATGTTCACGAGGGGTCGAGTCTCGTTGAGAAGAGCGGATTTCAACAGTTTTCAGTGACATTTCCGTGGATTTTTTATTTGTTCTAATTGCTGGCTGGGAAAAAATATGGATCCTGTGCTGGGAAAAAGGAACATTTCAAATTTTCCCAGTAACATTCAAGAACACCTGTAAATGATTTAATATTATATATTTTCATTAATATGGGTAAAAGGATGCATTTTGCCGCAATTTGTTCGTTGGGTGCCTCGATCTAGATCTGGCCATTCTTGGGAAGCTGTTATTAAAAGTGACATAAGTTAAATAATATTATTATCCACATACTTGGCCAAATTGATCGTCAAAACACACGCTGTGTGGGCCGCAAAGGCCGCGAAGTTGATTGGTTCGCGTGATGAATTTAAACCAATCAGATTACGTTCAGACCGTTTTAAGCGGGAAAACCATGGAGGTGCGTATGAGCGAACAGCAAGCTATGAAGTTCAGTTTCACACAAAACGCACAGTTTTTAGAGAGAAAAATCGGTCTACTTGTTATAAATGGGAAGAATGCATACAAACAATTCGGATTTAGACTTGAAGATAGGCTAGAAGCAAGAGCACGATCCAGAAGAAACAAAGAAAGCAAGTTCTTGTCGTCTTTACAAGAAGCGAAACGTCGTTCACGTGATTGGAGTACTGCGGGAATTTTACACCGACGATCAACTGGAAATTGTAAGTTCGTTAAATATATTTTTTTTCGTTAAATATTATGATTATCTATGAGTTCTTAACTCATTGGCAGAAAGTCGTTAATACTCTATTGTACCAAAAATCTAAATGTTAATAGCGCAGAAAACCAAAAAAAAAAAGAAAATAAAGTAGTTAAAATAAGTAACCCCGTGCCAATCAAAACCAGCACAACTGAAAGGTTTTGAAAACAGAAAATTCATTTGTCACTGTACACGGTTTGTCGTGCTTGGCAAATTGAGCCAAGATCAACACCTACCCAACAGTTGTCATGGTGACGAATGCCCACCAGATGCCTTCCAGAGAGCCACGGCAGAAACTTTGTGGAAATTCTTTTGGGTTTGATCTGAAATCCTGAGACACCAAGAAATACCGGGATATTAGTTAATAAAGCAGCTGCGTCGCGATATTTCGGGTCATTTTCAATTCAAAATAAGAATTTACTAAGGGCGATAAATACCAGAGGTGATACTAAAGCAAAAAGGAGCAAGGGTGGTTAAAGAGAAGATTGAGATGGATTACGAATGATGAATTTGAAAATTTTAGGCTAATTATTTCAAAGTGCACAAGCCATGACGTAATGCCTTTAAATGCATACTGTTTGGGCGGTCACTGTTCATAATATGGGATCTTGATAATTAAAAATGTCGTATTGCTATCTGATCTAAAATAATAAGAATATACTAACTTCAGAGCAAAATAGCTAAACTTGAATAATTTAGACCGTTTTAAATTATTCTGTTTTATTTATTTTACGTACTTACACGAATGCAACAAAGTGTTTGCCAAAAATTTAGTATACACTTTTTGAACTTTTTTAACGTTTTTATTGCTTAAATAACAAATTATTATAACAATGTGTTTGGATTTAAAAAACCAATAACAGTTTTTGTGGACACAAGGGAGAGTAGCTGTCAATATTACCATTAAGTTCGAGGCCTCACGACCCAAGTTACGGAGTTTGGTGTCCGTTCCTTCAAGTTTCTATCGTCCCAAATTTCGATGGGCGTTACTTTACGGATAGCTGTTCTGTAGTGTATGATATGGATCATAATTGGATCTCTCCACTGTAACTAAAACTGTTTTTAATATAGCCCTACCGGAGGTTATGGCGGTTGTAAACTGGGGAAAGATTTTGAGGCCGACCTTCAGATACACTACAGTTAACTTCAATTCTCTACTAATCAAATAAACCAGTGCTTCCCTAAAGTAAGCTGATGTCGATCACTTCACTCAAAAGGAAAGGTCGTGAAGATGTTTTACGCCGCATAGCAAAAATTTTTGCCGTGCGCAATGATCCGCGGTCTCATTAGTGGGCTGTACCGAGCAGAGTTTCGCTGTATGAGCATTTATTTAAAACGAAAACTCGGCAACACCAATTTTTCCGAGCATCGCAGGCTGGTAAACACATATAATTCGTCAATTTATGATCAGAATATATCCAAACTTAATCTAGAAGACAAGTTTAACTTGAAATCCCGTATTCATAGCTGTTAACTTATCAGGTCCTGGGGACACTTTTTTTCCTGTCTTCCCATATCACTGACACATAGTTCTTTTATATCAGGAATACACTAAGGCTCCTTTTATTTGGTTTCAGGTACCCGACACAACCCAACAACTTTATCGAACGATTATATGGGAAAAAATTAGCCCTGCCAGCTGATTGAAAGTTGACCCACCTTGATTATTCATAAGAATATAGCTTTTTAATATGATCGACAGTTCTCTCTTCCTTTGATCATGCGTTTCTTTCGTTCATTCGATCACTGGAAGCCTTGTTGAGTTAAATTGCATTTATTTAGTGCAAATTTGTGCCTTAAGACCTGAAATTTTGAAATTACGTGATACTTGGCACGCCGTGAGTTGTTCCGGGTAGGCGATTCAAAGTGTTTATGTGAGAAACAAATGTCCCACCCGCCAGGGTTACCTTACCTACCGAGACAAGACAACTCGCCTGCCTTATTTTCCTCGCCCCCGAGGCAAGCTCGTGATCTTCATATAAACGGTTGTTTGGCCTTTACAACGAAATAGTGGAAGGTTAGCTTGCCCATGGTAACTCGGGGAGAGGGTTTTCTCGGGAACTCGAGACAACTCATTTTATATATTTTATAATTATTATTTTAGATTTTACAAACTAAAAATCCCCCATGTTTGTTCAGTGTCAGATGCGATAGAAAATTGACTGGGACGACAGCTGGTAATAACAAACTAAGAATTACAAAGTTCTAAAAGATGTTCTGCAAAAAGAACTAATTATTAAACTTTGAGATATTTTCACTTAGAAACGTATCCGTAAAAAGGGTTCTTCAGACGGTATGTTGACAGGCTAGTCCACATCAAAAAGTTTCCTGCTCCGAGTTTTAAAAGTCTGCCAAAATCCCATGTCTTGTACAGATCTAATTAAATTGAACCAAGGTTCCAAATTTTATATTAAAATTCACAATTTCAACTTAATAAAACTACTAACAGTCTCTAACCGTAATTTAAGGGAACTGAAGGTAATTGAACCGGACATCAAACGCGCTCTCATAATCTTTGAATAGCCCAGCAAATCTTAATCTGAATATTAGTTTTTGAGCCAGGTAAGTCCCAATTTTCCGCCACCTTAAACAACAATCAAATTCAGCATTGCCTTGGTCTTTTTTGCTCGAGATTTTGTTTGAGATGTCCTTGTCGCAGTTATGCCTAATGTTTCTGGTCTGATATGTATTTTATTCTTAATTATAATTTCACTCACCAATGCCCAGATTAGGATTCCAAATATTACATTTAAGAGAATTGCCAGCACCAACACTGTCCAAGTTTGGAAGAATTCATTTATTACATTCCATTTTGCCCACTGTTCCAATTGTGTCCGATTCTTCAGCACTGCTATGCCAGGCGATCGCAACAGCTCCTGGAAACGAGCTGTATTATAAGGATTGCTTTTAACTTGTTTGCGAAGGACAGGAAAGACGAAATCGACGTCATCAGAGTACATGCAATCATTTATTTCCGAAAAATTTATCGCTCTGCGCGTGTAGTTTAACCAATTGCTGGAATTCGTTTCACAGCACTTGTTGACGATGCCTTCAAATGCTTCATGAAAAATTCCTGTCATCTTTCCATTCTCCTCTCTCATTAGGTATGGCGGATAATCGACCCAACAAACGGAAAAGCTGCGAATCTGCCTTCCGCATTTTGCTTCGGCTGTCGTTGGGTAAATTGTCGTATCGACTGTCGAAGGATGTTCCCTGCTGACTGGCGTAGATGTAATAACTGGCGTGGAATGATATTTTTTGGTTGAATGACCTGTGTTGTGAGTTGACAAGGAAGCTGAGATTGATTGAGTATCAGCTTCAAATAAAAACCAGAAGAAATAGACGATGGTTAACACGCCTAGCCACTGTACTCTTAGCATGATCTTGTAAGGTTTATGAACAGAAAGCTATCCTCGCTTTTTCGTACTAGTATCTGGTAGATGTTTTTCTTTTGTTCAAATGCGTTAACGGTTATATGCTTTTGATTAAAATAATAAATTCACTGAGTTTAGAACTGTCATGTCTGTACGTGTGTGCATTTCATTTAAACTTGTGCACATTAATTTATTGTGTCAATAATCCCCGATTGGTTAACGACTGTGTTATGTTTGTTAGGTCTGACTGCCATTGAAAGCGCACTCTGGATAATTGCTAACAGGGACATAGAGCGCTAATCGACTCTGTGCTGGCACAATTAATAAAAAAAATGATTATTTTGCTCTGGCTGCTCCGATCAATTGTAGAGTGAAGTGAGTCGAACGAAATCTTTCTGCTGCGTAACTGTGAACTTTTCATTTAATTTAACTCGCATCACCTGCCTTTTTTAACCCTAATTGAACAATATTTTACGCCTAACCTAATCAATAAAAACCCCAGCTGCTTTAGATAAATAGATCACGAAAAGGATTTAGAAACTGCTTCAAACTAAAGCGAACTTTTGTGACATAGATCATTGTACTTCAAAGTGTCCCTTTTAAAACTGTTTTAAACGCTGTAAGTGCAGGTAGGTGTGATATTGAATGAGTAAAACACAAAATTAGAAAAGTAAACAAATAACAAAGTTAATAATAGGGTTTGACATCAGGATTTTAAATTTCGCGTCATTAATTTTGGCGACAACCTGTTTTTTTTTTTTTTTTTTTTTTTTTTTTTTTCGCGGGTCTTTAATTTCGTGATACTTGTTTTAAATCGCGAAAATTTAGTCCCTCGAAAATTAGTAGCAATAAGGCACAGGTGAGATACTTTAAGAGACTCGTTGATTAAACAGGACAACTCGGATCAATATTAATCCGTGGATTATAATAGTAATAGATTATAATAGGGTTATTATAATCAGGTAATAGATTTTTATAATCCATTATTATATGGCCGTGTCTCACGTAGACTTGAAACTAGCGAATTCACCAATTTGATGGGCTAAAATGGATATTGACCGCGGTCTAGATTTTCCCATCTAGACCGGCATCTAGACCGGTTACAGTTTGGGGTCAGAAAGTTACAAACAAAACAGGAACACATTGTCTCCTTTTTGTCTAAAAATACTAAATGGAAAATTATAAAAGCTTGAAAAAAAAAAAAAAAAAAAGATAGGACCAAATTTTTGCAAATTTAAGTTAAGCTCATCGCCGTTCGCAAACAAAATTAATGTCAGCGAGAACGAAGCTCACTGCGTTCGGTCTGTACTCACGACCTTGGTCAAGAGTCTCCCGTACAGACCTCCCGCTCGGTTAATAAGAACTAAGTAATAGTTTATTATAATCCAGCAATAGTTTATTATTTAATAGTTTATTAGATTAAGGCACGGCAAAAAAATTAGAAGGATTAATATTAATCTCTATTGTGATCCACATAAAATTCCAGTGAATACCTTATTATAGGAATATAACAAAACATGTTAACAACGCCAACAAAATTTACGCGTTATAAAATTAACGCGAATTTTCGAAAAGTAGTGTTTACATACATTTAATTAACGCGAATTTCCGTGTTGTACATTTAAGACACGAATTTGATATTTTTCGCACTTCTTTCTTTAGAAAACAACAACGTCCAACAACAAAATTTGCTCTTTATTTCCAGCACGGTAGCCATACAAACTAGGGCATGAAATGGGATGACAAAAAATGCGATAGATATTTTGCGCAAGAAAGTTGAAGAAGTGAGTTATCCCCTCGGAGTCTCCGAGTCGGAGAAGGCGATCGGTATACTGACGAATCTAAGGACATTTTGAAGTCAATATTAAATGAAGATGCGTCAACGGACTCTGACGGAAACGTAGATGAATTGTAACTTTGCTGATAAAAAGGTGTCTTAAAATAACGATCCTTTCAATCAACGTCATTTTAATTAACAATGAGGTAAATTAAGATTCATAAAATTAACGCGAATTTTTTAAATTCGCGTTAATTACATGCATTGTTAATTTCCTATAATAAGGTATGCGCCGTGGAGAGCTCGTAGAGGAATTTAAGAAAAAAGTTGGATGTGTCCTATGGAAAACTAAGGCAAATGGATACAAAGAATTTGTGAAAAACCTAAGGGTTGGACAGTTTTTCAGTATAACTTACAAGGCTACATGACTAAAATACTATTATAATTGCATAAATAGACAGATAACTAAGGTAATAAATATGAATAAAAATTAGTAAAATCTAATAAAGAAGAAAAAATGATTAATTAATCAGAAAAAGTAGTCGAACAATAGTTGATCTAAAAGTTTTCACTGAGCCTATAGATTTAACATCATCACTTAGGTCGTTCCAAAGCCTAGCACCACGGTAGGCGAAAGAACGCTGACCAGTGGCTCGACGGCATCTTGGAATGTTCAGTTGACTGCATTGTCTAGTATTCCTGGTATGAATTTGAGAACGCAGAGTAAATTTCCCAACTAAGTAGTCAGGAACAAGTTTATTAACACATTTAAAGATCATCAGAGCGTCGTTCAAGTAATGTCTGTCATTAACATTAACAGGCAGCCAATTCAGGGTTTTGATACCTTGTGAAATGTGATCAAACTTTTTGAGGCCGAGTACAATACGGGCAGCAATGTTCTGTACTAACTGGAGTTTCTTGATGTTATGTTTACTAGTATTTGACCAGACAGTTGAGCAGTAAATATAGATTAATTCATAGAAAGTGCGACGTACGGATTTTTATTCACGAGTTGCAAAACTTTGGAAAACGAACGAGTGAGCGCAGCGAACGAGTGAGTTTTCCAAAGTTTTGCGACGAGTGAATAATAATCCGTACAAAGCACTTTCTATGCTGTAATTTGTTTATTATATATAACGAGTACTCAACCATTGTAAACTAAAAGCGATTTTTCTAGTCTATAATTTAAGAGTTAAACGCAGCGCGAGGAAAACAAAGCTGCAAATGCATTCTGATGGCTTTCCAAGCGAGATCTCTTTTAAATAGAAAAGAAAAATTACGGCGACGACAAGCTATGATAAACAAGAACTTTATTTAAATAGCGGTATAAAA
>OX393572.1:6632072-6677072 GCA_947652115.1 Blastomussa wellsi | reverse complement strand
TTTTGATTGGTTCACTGGATTGACTCCGTCCTTTGTAATTGGCCAAAGTAATTTCTTTGGTTTTGCAAGATAATTTTGTTTTATCAACAGGAAAGTTACCTTGTTATTGGTGGGTTTCTCGTCATACAAATTTCTGGAGTTTACATCTGGAGTTTACTATGGCTCTCTTCGGCTCTCTTGCTTTTCAATGCATTTTCTGGTGTTTGTATACCGTTCAGTTATTAGTCACATGTTTGGGTGTTGTACATTGTTTTAGGGAAGGAAGGTCACAGCCCTCCCCTCCCTCAAGTCCGAACGTGCCCGAACGCGCTGTGTTTCAGTATCGAACTTATATCAATTAGTGCGTGATGAGGATCGTTAAGTTTCACTTTTGCCGTTTGACTCTCCCATTACTATTGTCGATCTCTTTTTTTTAGTCACTGCAGGCAATTATCAAGAGAAAGGATGCTCACATTGGCAATGTCGTGAGATACGCAGAGTAAGTGATTATCAATATAATGTAATGTATAAACACGTTGCAAACTAATCTCGAAAATGTAAATAAACCATGTAATAGAGGGTTTTTTCTGAATGGAAATTCGAATTCGATGGGATGGGGTGGCTAATTAGATGGCTTATGAGATGGGGGAAACTTATTGGACGGAGGTGGCTTATTTGATGGGGATGGTTCACTAGAAAGGGGTGGTTTATTTGATGGGAGAGGGGTCGGCTTACTAGATGAGAGTGGCATATTTGAGGGGGATAGCTTATCAGAGAGCGGTGGCTTATTAGAGGATTCGGCTTATTAGAGGGAGGCTTTCATAGGCTTTAACACTAAAGACAGTTTTCAATTGGTATTGTTTCACATATGTTTGTGAAACAAGGACCCTAAAAAGAGCATTGGATATCTTGGTAATAAATAAGTTTAAAAGAATAACAATTAATTATTATTGGCAATTCTTTTTTATATATTTATATATTTTTTTTGTATTTGACAGTGAAAAACGGAAGAGGGACCACAAAAATATAGAAGCTTTAAGAGCGGAATTAGCCAACCAAGCAAAAGTAAGGCAAAGATATCGATCTTAAAACGTTTTTTCTTTAGGTTCCGCCAGATTATTTCGCGATCTTTTCAAGATTTTTTTTTTTCGATCTTAAAACTAAAAAGCAAGATCGCGAAATAATCTAGCGGAACTCGTAAAATCACAAGTCATTACCGCTCCTGGAAGTAATCCCTTATATGGGCTATACGGGGACTTGCCGCTGGATAGGGCCGGGTATAGCTTTTGACTCTTCAGACCTGAACAATGTGTATAATTCAAGCAAGTCTGTTCTAAAAGGGTATGGAGTTATCTAAGATAGACAGGGTATGGCTTCAATGATTTCCTCGGGTTTAAAGCATATCCGAAATCTGAAACATTGATCGGTATTTATTTCGCAAGTCATCACATATTAGCACTTTATTATCCAACAAATTGTTACGTTACCCATATATGGTCATGAAGCGACTGTTTTCTGTCATCTTTACTTGACAGACATCCTGCGATATATGTTAAGTAACAATAGTCTCAGGAAGTCAGTTAGGACGCCAGTTTAAAAGTCTGTTAGTGAGTCACAATCACTGTCCGTTAGTCCGTCAGTCAGTTACTGTAGTCAATCTACCAATCAGTCGATCAAGCAAGCAAATTACCAAGCGAGCGGACAATTAGCCCGCACTGCAGCTATTGGGAAGAAATTATATTGTGAATCTAACATTGATAATGTACAAGAAAGTAAGAAGATTCTAAGGCTGGGACCGTGACGGAAATGAAAAGATTTATCACAGGAAAATTTTCGGTTTTAAAAGCATTCCAATGACTTCTGAAGCAGTAAAACCCCTTATGACTTCTTTGCAATAAATTGTTTTATGTCCTCTTTCCATCCAGCTTTAGGACCTTTAGAATGCTGATTAATTTAAGGAACATTCTCAAAAGAGAAAACAGCTATTAAAGACATGTGTTAATCAAGTTTTTTTTTATACGATTATGCAGATGGTAGAAGAGATCGGATACCTAAAGAGGTAAATTGTGATCATTGATATACTAATTTAATGAAGACGATAAATGATTACAAATAAGAACTGACATTTTAAAAACGACACGAATGTTATCTGAGAGAGATAAAGAGCACCGTCATTCAGTCTGAGCAATTGGCGATTCCGTTTTGGTCGTTGTTTATCGATAGACCTATTCAGCTTACGTGTTTGCCTCCTTGTTGTTACCCAATTTAGATAATGTGATGATTCATTTGGGAGGTTACAATTGTTTTGTTCGTACATACTTGCATGCAATCGGTTGTACATTACAAATTGCACAATAGGCCATTTCCGAGTTCCCTTGATCCTCTATTTCAAAGCGAGTCTGAGTGATGTGATGGTAATTAGTTCTGCTTTCCATATGAATGAAAACTCCTTTTCATAACATAGAGTTTGCACTTAGACTCGTTTTGAAATAGAGACTCAAGCGAACTCGGAAATGGCCTATTGTAACGTCTCAAATGAATCATCACATGACCTAAATTGGGTGGCAACAAGGATGTAAACACGTTAGCCGAATTCGTCTATTGACGCGACACGTTATTAGTAACGGAGAAAGATAACAGGCCCACTGTTTCCCAACACCGGCCGAACAAACTTGTTTCAGTGTATGACCAAATTAACGGATAAATAAATAAATAAATATTTTTGGGAAATTCTGTTTGCCGAAGATAGAAAAGTATTTCTCAACAAAAAATACTCATTAGCATTTACTTTCTACACGCATTTACATACAATACGACAAAATGTAAATTTGTGTAGAAAGTAAATGGTAATGATGTTTTTCCTTTTCAATATGATAATAGAACGAATGAATGATGGAGAAAATAAACAAGGGGACGATCAGTCATTCATCTATTCAGTCAGAAAGTCAGTCAGTCTCACAGTAAGTCAATCAGTAAGGCAGTGACTCCGTCCATAAGTCAGGCAGCCAGAGTGATGCCATCATGAACAGACGGACAGATAGACAGACAGACAGTCTGACACTAAGTAGGTCCAATTGTAAGTCAAAGGGTAAATCGATCTCTTTATTAATTAATCGACCAGTTAAACTGATTTTCTTTTTTTTTTTACTTCCTATAAATTTCAGAGAAGTGGAATATTTAAAGAAAGAAGGGAAAGAAAAGGAAGAGGCAGTAAGTGATACATAATTTACAGAATTTGCCGCTCGTGATTAAACATGTATTATTCTTGTTGCGTGTACTTTCCTGAACAGCCTTTTTCATTTTTGCAATCTGAAATCCAATCTTGGTGTCGTATATATCACACTTCACGTACATTAGTTTCGGGAAAAAAGAAACGTGTTTTTTGCAAATAGGTATATATCGAAATAAAATGTGCTAATGAGATACTATTTGTTTAACATAATTCTCATTTTATGCAGATAGAGGATGAAAATCGTGACCTCAAGAGGTAAATTAAGATCATTGATATCATGAATTTACTGCTTTTAATAACTGATTTCAAACAAAAACAATTATTTCAAATACTATTTAATTGGCACCTTCAGCATTTCCGCCTCAATAATTGGCGGTGTCATTTTTGAATGTTTTTCGATTGAGGGGACGTCGTTTGAGTCTGTAAGTCAGTCAGTCAGTCAAAGAAGAAACCAGTACATACATACATACATACATACATACATACTTTATTTGTCATGTAGATCAGTACAAGAAGGCAGCTAAAAAGCTGATGTGGAGCTACAAATTTAAGTATTAATATCTACAACAATTCAAATAATAATGTTAACAAACCTAAGAATTATTTACAATGAGTAAGAAAGACTATAATACCAGTAAGATAATCAACAGTCAATAGACTAGCGTTAAAATAAATAAAAATAAAAAAATAACATTAATATATGTAATTCACAATGTCTTTGTTTATTCCTTGTAAACCATCAAATGTTATTTTATCTAAAATGTCAGATTTGGCTTTAAGAGCAGATTTAAAAGAAGAAACGTTCGGTTTGCTCTTTAAGTACATGGGTAAGTTATTCCATAAAAGAGTCGCTCGATGAGAGAAGGAACATCGAAGGAAGTCACTTCTAGGACGTTGTACGTATAGTTTCAGACCGTCCCTGAGATTTCTTAACGGTGATCTTTTAGTAAATAGAGAGTTTATACCAGCCGGAGCTCTATTGTAAAATGCCTGATAACATATAGTTGCAATTCTCTTTTTGTAAATGTATGATAAGGACTTCCATTTTGTCTTTGCCAGGACTTCAGTGTTGAGAGTAGATTCCTTTATGTTAAAAATAAATCTCGCTGCTCTGATGTGAATGTCCTCCAGAGTCTGAAGTGACTTTGAAGATCCCCATAATGCAATTGAATACGTAATACTTGGAATGATACCTTTAAAATAAATTGACTCTAAGATGTGATTGTCGAGGCCTTTTAAATGCTTGAGTTTCTTCACTCTTGCTGAGAAACGTTTGCTCAAAGTTCTAACATGTTGCGACCAAGAAAGTTTATCTTTATCAATCAATCAGCTAAGCTGCTTTTGTTAATTTTTAATTGCTAAATTACAGAAAAGTTGAAGAATTAAAGAAAGAAGGGAAAGAAAAAGAAGAGGCAGTAAGTGATTGATAATTTTCAGAATTTGCCGCTCGTTATTAAACATGTATTATTCTCGTTACGTGTACTTTTGTATTTTTTTAATCTCAAATGCAATCCTGGAATCTTATTACCTTCATGTACATTATTTTGTCGGAAAAAGAAATGGGTTTCTTCTAAATAGCTATCAAAATAAAATGTACTAATAAGATACTTTTTTTAACATTCTCATTTTATGCAGATGGCGGATCAAAACCGTGACCTCAAGAGGTAAACTATGATCTTTAATAACACGATTTTACTGCAGACAATAAGGCTGATTACAAACAAGTCAGAAAAATTATTTTAAATAAGAGTGAATGATTACCTTCAGCACTTCCGCCCGGCCTTAATCATTGGCGATTTCATTTTTGGCTGTTTATCGCGCAATTGAGGCAATACGTTAGCATTAACGTGAAAAGATAACAAGGCCGCTGTTTCCCAACACCGACCGAACAAACTTTTTTCAGTATACGACCTAACGCGTGAATAATTGAATATTATCATTCAGTCAGTCGGTCAGTCAGTCAGTCAGAATAAATGAACGATGGAGCAAATCAACAAAGGGGCGATCAGTCATTCAGCTTGTCACTCAGGGCATGTACTAAAGCCACGAACACCGGAACACCGGAACACCCCGAAACACCAGGAATTTATTGGCATTTTATGGTATTTCTCGTGGTCCGGGGTGTTCCGATGTTCCGTGTTTTGTGGTGTCTCGATGTTCCGGTGGTCCTGGTTTTAGTAAATGCCGTCACTCAGCCAGTCAGTCAATTGGTCTTTCTGTCAGACCGTCAGTCAGTCAGTCAGTCTGTCTGTCAGTCAGCCAGTCAGTCATCAGATATTTCAGCCTGTCAGACAGGCAGTCATCAGTAAGTTAGTCAGTCAGTCAGTCGATCAGTCCGTTGGTCTGTCTGTCTGTCTGTCTCTCAGACACTAATTCAGTCAGCCACTGACTAAAGGAAGACAGACAGATTGTCAGTTAGTCTGACAATGAGTCAGTCAAATCTAAGTAAGTGAGAAAAGAAATGGTCTCATTAAAAAAAAAATCAATCCGCTAAGCCACTTTTTGTATTTGACTTCCCAAATTTCAGGGAAGTAGAAGAGCTGAAGAAAGAAGGGAAAGAAAAAGAAGAGGCAGTAAGTGATTCATAATTTACAGAATTTGCCGCTCGTGATTAAACATGTTTTACTCTTGTTATGTATACTTTCCTCAAAAGACTTTTTCATTTTTTCAATATCAAATCCAATCTTGGAATCTTATTTATAACCTTCCCGTACATTATTTTGTCGGAAAAATAAAATGCGCTAATAAAATACTATTTTTAATATTTTCATTTTATGCAGATGGCGGATCAAAATCATGCCCTCAAGAGGTAAACTATGTGATCTTTATTAACGTGATCTTGTTGCAGACAATGAGGCCCTTTACAAGGAAGAAAAACTATTTTAAATGAGACTGAATAGTTATCTTCAGTGCTTCCGCCACAACCATTGGCGATTACCTTTTTGGATGTTTATCGCCTAATTGAGACGATACGCTGGCATTAACGTGAAAGGATAACGTAGCCACTATTTTCCAACACCGGCCGAACAAACTTGTTTTAGTATATGACCTCACGGATGAATAAATTAATATTATTAGTCAGTCAGGCAGTCAGTCAGTCGATCTCCCTATCGGTCAGCCGGTCAGTTTGCTAGTAATTCTATCAGAGAGTCCGTCAATCACTTAGACAGTCAGCCAGTCTGCCTGTCCGTCAGTCAGTCAGTCAATTAGTTTGTCTGTCTGTCTGTCAATTAGTAAGTCAGCCACTAGCCGGTCAGACAGGCACACAGACAGTCAGTCTGACACTGAATCGGTCAGATCTGAGTAAGTAAAGGAAGAAATGAATATCTTCATCATTTTATCAGTTAAGCTGGTTGTGAATTTTAACTTTCTAAATTTCAGGAAAATAGAAGAGTTGAAGAAAGAAGGGAAAGAAAAAGAAGAGGCAGTAAGTGATACATAATTTACAAAATTTGCTGCTCGTGATTAAACATGTTTTACTCTTGTTACGTATAAAATCCTGAAAACATTTTTCATTTTTGCAATCTCAAATCCAATCTTGGCATCTTATTACCTTTACAGACATTAATATTTTGTGGGGAATAGAAATGTGAATCTTACAAATAGCTATCGAAATAAAATGTGCTTATGAAATACTGTTTTTTCATAATATTCTCATTTTATGCAGATGTTGGATGAAAATCTTGACCTCAAGAGGTAAATTACGATCATTGGTATAGTGAATTTGCTGCAGGCCATAACTGATTACAAATAAGAGCAATTATTTTAAACACGACTGAATGGCTACCTTCAGCATTTCCGCCTTAATCATTGGCGATTTCCTTTTTAACTGTTTATCGATTTAGGCGACACGGAATCATTAACGTAAGAAGACAACAAGGCCACTAATTCCCAACACCGACCGAACAAACTTGCTTCAGAAAACGACGTAACCGATGAATAAATATTTCAATAAGTGCAAAAATGGAATAAATGAACGATGGCACAAATAAACAAAGTGGCGATCAGCCATCATTTAGTCAGTCGGTCAGTCAGTTGGTCAGTCAGTCAATGAATCTGTCAGACCGTCAGTCAGTCTCTCTGTCTGTCTGTCAGTCTGTAAGTCAGTCAGCCACCAGCCGGTCAGACAGGCAGACAGACAGTGAGTCAAATCTAAGAAATTAGTCTCTCCATCAATTAATCAATCAGCTAAAATTGCTTTTGAATTTTAATCCTAAATTTCAGGGAAGCAGAAGAGCTGAAGAAAGAAGGAAAAGAAAAAGAAGAGGCAGTAAGTGATTGATAATTTTCCGAATTTACCGCTCGTAAATAAAAATCTATTACAATTGTTTCGTTTACTTACCTGAAAAGCCTTTTTCCTTTCTGTCATCTCAAATCCAATGTTGGAATCTTTTCACTCTTGTTACCTTGACGTATATCATTTTGTCGGAAGAAGGAAATGTGTTTCTTTCAAATAGCTATCGAAAAAAAAAATGTACTCATGAAATACTATTTTTTAATATTCTCATTTTATGCAGATGGCGGATCAAAATCGTGACCTCAAGAGGTAAAAATTAAATTTTAGTTGGTGTTTTTACATTGATCAGTCTGATCACTGTTGGTTTGGGGAGTTTTCGTGTCTTTCACTGCGACACGCCCTAAAGTGAATGGAGCTCTGCGTGACGAAACCTCTCACCCCTTCCGCCTACTGATTCGGGAAAATCTTAGAGTGCGTTTCTTTGGTGTGATCCGGATCAAGATCAGTAATCCGAGATCATTCAGATCATGGTACATCAAAGGAACCGACGAATCCCGGATTCACCGGCGCCTTTGATGCGCCATGATCCGAGAAATCTCGGATCACTGATCGTGATCAAGATCATCCCAAAGGAACGCACCCTTATATCAAAGAAGAAATTGATTTCTCCAACAATTAATAAATCAGCTAAGCCTCTTTTTGAATTTTGATTTCCTAAATTTCAGGGAAATAGAAAAACTGAAGAAAGAAGGGAAAGAGAAAGAAGAGGAAGTAAGTGATTCATAATTTACAGAATTTGCCGCTCGTGGTTAAACGTGTATTATTCTTGTTACGTGTACATTCCTGAAAAGCCATTTTCCTTTTTTATTTTGTCGGAAGAAGGAAATGTGTTTTTTCCAAATAGCTATCGCAATAAAATGTGCTAATGAAATATCATTTTTAAATATTCTCATTTTATACAGATGACGTGTGAAAACCGTGACCTCAAGAGGTAAATTACGATCATTGGTATAGTGAATTTGCTGCAGGCCATAACTGATTACACTTACAATAATTACCTTACATTCAACTGGAAAGTTACATTAGTCAGTCTGATCACTGTTAGGTTGGGGAATTTGCGTGTCTTTCTCTGCGACACGACCTGAAGTGAATGGAGCTCTGTGAAAAAGAGACTGCCCATGAGTGAGATGATTATATTTAATATAGTTCCCAACTTTTCCTTATTCGATTCCAGGTTAATAGATAAAGTGCATCGAGAATTCGCCATTTATCGTCTTGAGGTAAGGATGAAATTACAAAAAAAGCCCAAAAATGATTCAGTAACCAGCGAAGTGTTAGTGTTGACGGATGGGGCGACGTCTAAGTTGGAAATCAGATACAAACTTTGCACAACCCTGTAAACCGACATATTGGCTGTAGACACTTTTAAAACGCAATGTATAACTCTCATGGTTGTCTTTTGGTTGTCAGCTCGCATAAGCAGACAACCAAAAGGAAAAATCTTACTTATAAGCCTCAATAGCATTTAACATGGTTCACAGTATTTTCCAGCACATTCTCTGTCTTGTAATTTGATGGGTCATTGGGCAATAATGGCGTTCGGCAAACAATTGCCCAATTACTGGTGAAGAAGTTGTGATTTTTTTAACATTACTGATTACTGTAGCAACGGCATGATCTGTTAACAACACCCTTAATCTTTTACTTTATTATATGACAAGGAAAATGTTAGCGTTTTGTTTGCTTCTTTCTTGGTCGGGATTTTGCCATACGTACCGTTTCCATAGAAACGGTCCAAAGCCACGTATTTTTTTTTTCTAAAGTTGGAGAATTTTAAATTTGCAACTTGAACTGCGGAAAGAAAAAGTACATAAATTCCCTAATTAATTAAAGAGAATATTTTTAAAATGGTGGTAGCTTATACTTCAGAGTAGCTCGCGGCATAAAAAACAATAAGGCGGAAAATTTCTGCATTCAAGTCAACGAAAGTGCGTTTTTAATAAGCATGCCTGACCCGAGTGTCATATATTATAACATAGCTATATGCTAGCGCGCG
Source organism: Blastomussa wellsi (assembly GCA_947652115.1). Classification (NCBI taxonomy): domain Eukaryota; kingdom Metazoa; phylum Cnidaria; class Anthozoa; order Scleractinia; family Plerogyridae; genus Blastomussa; species Blastomussa wellsi. Next base: position 6,667,568 of record OX393572.1, on the reverse strand, counting down.
CTCTGATTGGCTAATTTTTTTATGAAAAAGAAATCGATGGTTCATAGAGATGGTTCAGGCTGACGTCATTGTCGGTGAAATTTCTTGCCAGCAAGAGTTTCTTCTCGCAACCTTTTCGGAAAAAAAATTAAATTTAGCAATCACTTATGGCTAGTAATAACCCAACATTTGAGTTAGGGTTTTTGGATGACATTCAAGAGTTAGATAACGTGTCTGAAATGGTTGAAACATCGGAAACATCAGATAAGTCGAGAGATCAACAACTGAGCGAAAGTGCGACTTTTCAGCGTGAAAAATGTCTTGCTATGTTATAAAAGCAATGGACAATGCCTAGCTAGCGTCCATCCAATTCGGGATCCACTTGGATAGTCGGCTGCGCCTCGAGCATCTCTTACGCTACCTTCGTGCTCTCCCAACTATCCGCGTGCATCCCGAATTGGATGGACGCGCGCTAGGCATTGTCCATTCCTTTAATAAACTACTTACTAACCTATCTTGCTCGAGCCGTACGTATAGGTAATCGCATGGGGCGGAGTAGTTTCTGCAACTTCTGAAACACAAGTGATATTAATCCTTAATTTTACGAGGAAACATGTGATTACTTGTTTATGAAATTGAAGGCAAAATTTTCTGGAAACCTTGAAGGCGCGTAGCTAATCTAGCGAGCGGAACGAAAACATAGCTTTAATACTAACATCACGCGACAAAACAACATGATCAAAATACGACAGTTATGTAAGCTGAAATCTTAATGAAAGTCGTGAAAATAAATAAGTTATAAGTGTACACGCAATGAGCGATGATAAGCGTAATTTTATTCACCTGTTTGTATTAAAGCTTTGAAGATTGCCACTGCGAACTGCTTGACATGTTAATCCTTTGACATTGATAGCGAATCCAAACAAGCTAGTACAGATAATTTCGCTTGTTTAAGTTGACCATCTTCCTGCTCTGAACAAACAGTGGGCTCTTTACTTTGGTTGCACGTGGTAAAACCCATGATTTTTGACAGAAGCGAAACGAAGAAGCTGGAAGAAGTCAGTTATGCCGCCATCGCCAAGAATGATTTTCGTCGCAAACTCGCGGTGTCTTGCTGAGGGAAGTTTTCAATGAAAATATCCTTTTGTTTGCCGAGATGAATCTTTCTTCATTTAGTTTTAAGCTACCACAAAGATTCCACTCTTTTTACATCAAATAAATCGGGAAACTGAAGCAAACTCCGAGGCGACGCACAAGCGAGCGCTGTGGTTGAAAATTTTGTTCAAAATCCCGCCGTGCAGCGTGCTCAGCCAATTGGAAACGAGAAATTTTCACGCTCGCCCAATCAGGATCAAGTAATTTTGCCCCGGGCAATTACCAAAATTAATGACAAATGCCCTCTGTCTCAGCCAACAAGAATTCAGTAATTTTGCCTTCTATGTCATAATGTGGAATATTGGCCCTCGTTCGTTTTGGACGGACCTCGCTGCGCTCGGCCGGTCTGTGCGGCCACGACCTCGGGCCAATATTTCCCAGTACGGCCCTCTCGCTCGGTTAGTAAGAGTTTAGTATATCAAAATGCATAAAAAGCAACCAAATAGTTTGTTAGTTTCTCGATAAATTTCCATATTTTAATTTCTTTTAGATGAAAATGGCTGTAAACGACAAGGAGAAGTAAGTACAAAAATAGCAATAGTTGTATGAAAATTTGCATAAACAAGTCATACCATACTCAGACAATTCCAAACCAAGTGGACAGTGTTTCTCTTTTGAGCGTTTTCAGGCAATTGACCAGCGGCAAGATTGGTTTATTAAAGGGGCACAGAAACCATGAACAAAGTCAACTTTGGCAATGTATAAAATTGGCTTCAAATCAAAAGAAGTCTTGAAATAGTAGTTTACTAAGGTAGAAAAACACCAAAGATGCACCAATAAACTAGGAAGAATCAAGGATGGCTTTGAATGAGGAAGATTGAGAAGGATTGCAATTGATAAATTTGAAACATTTAGGCTAAACTTGTATTCCTGAATTCTCAGAGGACAAATTTGGTACCCCAATATAATATGGCCGCCATTTCATGTTTGGAACTCCAGGATGACTGTAGCTAAGACGACAAACGAAAACGTTCTGTACAGATTTATCTATTTCCATGGCAAACAGATAATGGACTCTCTTCTAGATTGGCGGGGATTCGCAGAGTGAAATTTCCTCATGTTGTTTTATAATTTACTCGACATCTAGATTACTATAATTCGTTGTCCTTTTCTTGCAGCGAGATTTACGATATAACTCAGACGTGCGATGAACTAAATATGCGTGTGAGTATTAGGAGAAGTTTTACCTAGCGAAATAATTGGATAAGATAAGAGATAGTTATTTGATGATAATAAGCTATAATTCTACACAAACGTTTAGCACAGAAATGTAGCGCGGCTGATTTTCGGAGATATGTTAATTAAAGTCTGGTTTCGATCTTTAAGTGGCCCACAAGACCTAAGGTTATCCTCGGCTTGATTGCTTACTATGAAGCGGCTAGGAGTATTTCTACTCCCCCCGAATGGATTGCTATCTTACCCCACAGCATTGAATTCTCCCGTATCTGATTATACACCTGGGTGGAGAGAGGTATTATAAGGGTTGAAGTGTCTTGCACAAGAACAAATAGTGTTCCAGGGTTCGATCCGAAGTTCGGCTCACTTACCTTCAGGCCATCCCATGATACACGCGACCGGATCACAACATACACAGGCACTAGCAATTTAGCCCAGGGACATGCCCTGGCTGCCATGTATACACCATGCAGGCATCTTGCACCATGTTCCCGCTACTTTCTCGCCATTTTAACCCTGTAACATGTCCTCGTCTTTACGGACAGTTATAATCTCCTTCGATGGCTTATTATCTCATTTCTCTTTTTCCTCAGCTCGCCTTTCTTGAACTTGAACGAAAACGTCCCTCGAAGGGGAGGAAGATCAGAATTTTTTTTCGTCGAATTTTTCGACGGCAGTGACTAAATTTTAACTTTTTCTAAACCGGTATTGATGTATATATTTTTTACTATGAAAACAAAAAAAAAATGTAATTTAATTTAAGTACTCATTTAATTTTCAATTTTACTTTTTGAAGTCGTGAGCGAACCTTTCGAGGTAAGGAGGCTTCGATCTCTGTAAAAAAAAATGTTATATAATTACTTATTTTATTTCTTAAACCATATATTAATTTGTATTTTTGAAGTCGTGAGCGAACCTTTCGAGGTAAGGAGGCTTCGATATCTTTGCAAAAAATTATGTTATATAATTATAATTTCTTTTTTCTTAAATTATTTATTTGTATTTTTGAAGTCGTGAGCGAACCTTTCAGGGTAAGGAGGCTTCGATCTCTTTGTACAAAATTATGTTATATAATTTTTTTTTATTTCTTAAATTATTTATTTGTATTTTGAAGTCGTGAGCGAACCTTTCGAGGTAAGGAGGCTTCGATCTCTTTAAAAAAAAAATGTTTTATATAATTAAAATGTTTATTTGTTTTTCTTATTTGTATTTTTGAAGTCGTGAGCGAACCATTCGTGGTAAGGAGGCTTTAATTAAAAAAAAAAACAGTTGAAATGTTTTGAAAATTTTATCTTTGACTACTTTTTGTGAGTACTGGATTATAGTATTTATATTTATGAATAAAGGTTGTCAAAAAAAAAGAGTTTTGCGTGATTTAATTGGGTGTGTGCATCTCGAAGAACGAAATCCGAGTGGGGCCTAATTTTTACTCTGATATTGCTGGGAATCTTCTAAGAGAAAAAGACAGCCTCGCTTTAAAGACGAAGTATGCTACAACAAACAGGCTTAAATTTAGTTTTTTTAATCGTATTGGAGACATAGAATTCGCTTACATTTCACGTTTGATCAGCTTCTAGCATCTCAAGATTTAGGCGTGATGTGATAAATTTCTCAGCGAACACCAACTTAATAAGCCAATTAGTTATAAACTGACATAGTATATTTCAGTAGATCTTTTTTATCCTTGTATATTTATCATGTTTACTTTTTAGATTTATAATTTTTTCCTTTTGTTCTTATTTGTACTTTTTAAACACCTCTCTGTAACAGACCCACTGAAACCCAACCCAGTGTATTATTTTCCCCTACCCAGCAGAAATTTAGTCTCCCCAGTACCCAGTGAATATTTTGATTTTACCCGGTGACTGTGCGGTGTTACCCAGTGTAGTTTGTTTGCAAAAAATAATAATAAATAAAAAGAAAAACGAGCGACCCAGTCGGAAATTACCCAGCCCGGTGACTGTTTTCCCGAATACACAGTGAGGACAAAGATTCCACTGGGTCTGTTACAGAGGGGTGTTTTTAATAGCTGGGTGGTCTGTCTGAGAATGGGGTCATTGACTCTTTTACAGGCTATCCTTATGGCATTTTTTCTTTATTTTTTTATTGTATTTTTGGAAGTTGCCATTAAATTCTAATAAATAAATTCAGGAGTACTTAGCTACCCCCAGATCATTTGTAAACTTTTCAATCCTACTGGACGTCTGTATACGGCTGGCAAGTCCGACTGACAATAATGCCGACTCGTCCGCAGTCGTCTCTTGTCATAAAACATAACAGTAATGTTCAGTTCATCCAACCTTGGGGCTCCCCCAGCTTGTCGCCCGTTTTATGGAAGAGCACTGCGTGGAAATCTAAATAGTCTCTTCTCTGTAAAATCTCCTCGTTAAAATGCATCAATGCGTGGAAATCTAAATAGTCTCTTCGAAGAGTTTTCAGCTTGGTTAACGAAGTTACCAGACTTGTAAGCCTGACTGAAAACGAAGAAGACGTTCTTGAGTATTGCAACGGGAGGTTGTAAAATCTCCTCGTTAAAAGCGTCAATCCTTTTTCAGCTAATTGACGAACAGCAATACAACAGAATTATAGATTCCATACAACACTTTACTCAGTTTCTAACCCCTAGCGCTTCTCTCGCTGTTTTTTTTTTTTTTTTTGCCCGCGCACATGAATTCTTTGCGTTGAGAAATAGAGCGGCTGTGAACATTCTACAGTTTATGTTGCGGTCACGTTTTTCAAACCAGAGAAAAGACTATCGATAAAACTCAGTATATAACGTTCCAGATTGGGAGGCCAAGATACGAAATTTCTTTTAACGAGCTATCGTGTTTAGTCGGAGAGAAATTTAACACACGAAGAATCGCAGATTGCTTTGGTGTCAGTGTATCAACGGTCAGGCGGAGGTTGCGTGGCAACGGTATTTGGTATTTGTTACGCTGCTCTGGTCTTTTTTTCTATGTAGTCTACATATTACTTTTTACGATGCAAAAGGAAACGACCACGAAGGGACTCGAACCCTCAATCTTCCGATCCGAAGTCGGACGCCTTATCCATTAGGCCACGCGGCCTGCCATGGAATATTCCTATGAAAAAACCTTTCTTCACTGAAGGTTCATCGCCACAAGCAGGCAAAATCACAACATGCCTGGCAAACTACTTGTAACTACTTACTACTACTTGTAACGAACAGGTTGACTCTTGTATTGTTTGACTCTTTCTAGCCGGATATGCTGGTTTTTAACACTAGGCTGCCAGATATGTGGGCTACTAGCTGTTTGGAGCAATTCAGGTTAAGAAATTGACTCGCAGATTGCTTTGGTTTCAGTGTATCAACGGTCAGGCGGAGGTTGAGTGGCAACGGCATTTGGCTAGATGAAAGCTATTCGTCTATTTCTGATGACGAGTTAGACCTACCAGCGTGGTTGTTGTCGAAGCACTGCAAGTATGTGATTAAACGGGAATAAACATCGATCCCTCCAGCTTTGACTAAGTGGCAACGGACCAATGAATGGCGCGTATCAATGAGTCACAGTGCATTTTGTATGCATCATACACATTATATCGCCTTCTAACGTGAATCTCGGACCATCGTGTGTCCGCACCTGCAGGACCCACCTTGCTCATAGCCACATGTGCTCTATGTCTTTGAATCCTTATGTTGCAATTAGCTTCTAGCATCGCACACATTTGACGACATCCAGTTCTCGGGAATTGTGATTTGATGTTAGTTATTAACTGGTCTAGCTCGGCATCAGAAGTAGAGGAATCGTTTTAATCTAGCCAAATGCCGTTTCCACGCAACCTCCGCCTGACCGTTGGGAAACTGACACCAAGGCAATCTGCGATTCTTCGTGTGTTTAAATTCTCTCCGAAGAAAAACGATAGCTGGTCAAAAGTAAAGTAACTCGTACCTTTGCCTCTCAATCGTGGGGTTATGAACAGAGGACCGTTGTATGCTGATAATATTTCAATCCCTCCACTTATATCTTATTGTAGATCAGTTAATGGGAGTACTGTACAGACCAAATGAAAATGCATAATACATCTTGTAATCGCAGCCTTTTCAGGCTCCTTAGTTCTGCTCCACGTGCTTTTGCTACGTTGATCGGGTCGATACTTGAGTCTTCGCTGGCAGAGTCTTTCGAGGTGGAATATGTTTCGCTTGAACTAACATTAGCCGCCATTTTTAAAACGTGTACGCATGGATAACGCTGACCGTATATCGCTACAGAATCACACAGGTATAGTAATCCGTGATCACTACACAGCTAGCAGGAAAAGCCTGATTATCGAATTAAACATTGACATTTAATGTTTTTTTAGAAGATGATGCCTAAAAGGCTTTTTCTTACTTAAGAGGGATATATTTTCACGAATTGAAAGAAGTTGCCTCAAAGTTGCTCGAATCCAAAAGTTGCTAAAAAGTTGCTTGAAAAGGCAAAAGTTGCCAAAAAGTTGCTAAGCAACTTGTGTAAAAGCCTAATAGCTTTTGTGCAGCGGAACACCTGTAGCAGTTATAACGAGAAGGTATACGTGCTACTCAAGGTAAAATTCATGCAACACGAAAGCGCAAATTTGAATTGTGTCCTTCCAATAAGAGCCTTCACTATTTTTAGTCTCCGGCAATCAAAAATGTCACGTGATTTTGAAAGTGGGCTATAGGCTCAGGGTTTAAAGCGTCTTTATATAATAACCAAATCAATGCGCGCGCTCTGATTGGTCAATCAGCTGTGGTTTATTGTGCCAGTAAACTCATGGCAAAATCGCGCGTCTTCTGCGTTAAATTTCCCGCTTTGGCCACGCCCAATGAAGTTGACCATGTAATCGAAGATTGGTGACGAATGACGTCACTTCAGGCAATTCCTTTCTCTGAGTCAGCAGTATTTGAACACGTCACAACAACACATTTATCAGACATATTATTCGGATAAAATCCCTAACAATTAATTATATTTCTAAATTAACATTGAAATGAACTAGCAGGAAGATTTTACGCTTCCTGACATGACGTCAAAGCCCATTCTATAACCAGGACTCTTTTTTTGTAGCAACTCGCGGTCACCTTCAAATAGCGCGGCGACGCGGGAACTTTGAAACTCTAATTTGTAGCGGAATCAAAAAAATAAAATTGGAATACTTCCTTATGCAATATAAAGATATCAAAAGAATAAAAAACCCGCACAGACACTTAAAGAACCTTCGCGGCACACACCGATTCGAAATTTAAGGTAATAAAAATGTTTACAAATGCACCTTTAGCTTTAAAAGCAGTCACGTACAGTATTAATGCGTCTTTCAACATTGAGCAACCACAAGAACAATCTGATAAAGTGCAGACAGACCTAAACTTTGCTGTCTTCGAATTATTCTTTCCTTCAGTGTTTTCTTCATTGTCACGCAAAACATATTTATCACAAGGCAACATTATCCTTTGTGGTGCCCAGTGCTTTTAGTTCACTGTGGTTCACCGTGTACTGGGTCCACTCTGTGGTGGTTACGCAGTGGTGGATGAACGTTCCAAACCTTTGTGAATCTCGCCGCCATCTTGAAAGCAGAGTATACACTGGGAACGAGGTTGGAAGCGCGCGCTATCAGCTCGAGCGATAACGGTAAGTGTTTGAAAGTTATGGCGTCATTTGTTTCAGCTATGTAATAACGAAGTACTCTTAACAATGTTCGGAATCATTTAGAAATGCGTAAGTGTAACTTGTTAAAGTCAGAAAGAATGGAAGAACCTAACAAGACATCGTGGAAATAATAAATGTGACGCAAAAAATTAAACATGACGTCCTTAACAAACGTCACAAAGGTAAATGAAATACTTGGTCGCATCAGATTGCAGCTTGCTGAATACACTGCAGTTCATTCGCGAAAATTACTTATTGGTGAACGCATGGCTCAAGCTAAACCGTCAGCAAGTAAGTTAGCAATTTGATTTACACTTATAAACACTACTGACAATTACCCGACTAGGAATTGGGAAAATTTAAAGTGCTTTCCTTTTATTAAAATCTTTGCGTAGTTTTCCACGGATGCGGTAAGCACCTATAGATGTTTACACCATTATTAAAAATAAACGCTCTGTAGAACTAATACAGCGATAACAAGTTAACTTTGAACACGCTCAACCTTAACAGGTATTCCAGCTCAGCTTCGGCAGGAAATACAGGTACTTCGTTTTAGTATCCTTCTTTTATAGAAAATTTTATAAGGCGCTGCTAACTCACACCAGGCTAATACAAACGGGTACATGTATCTGGAGGTGTTACGGAAAATGAGAGAACAGGAAGCAGTGGCTTCATGTTTTACTCTGAATAGTGTTGAACACTGCGCATGTTTCAGTTAGATGCGCCTTTTCTTCATTGGACGCGGAACTCACGGGGCTTCGGTTGTTCAAAGCGAGCATGATAACGCCACCCACGGGACAAATCACTTTCTCTTTTCCAAAGGGCACTGTAACGAATCCTGCAATCCGATTGGTTGTTATTGCGGCCCAGTTTTTCTTATCCGCCGACGGTGAAGGAAACGCAACCGTGATAACAAATAATTTCGCGAAGAGACTTATGGCCGAATAGGAACACAAGGAAGTTTTGTTGTCCAAAACGCCATTTTATTTTGAATGTCGTAAACCAAAACCTAGGTAATTAGAACAGTTCTCAATTGAGTTTCGGAAGTAATTAGAAAATTGCTCTGGTTTTGTAGTACTACGCGTAGTCATTGGTTTAAAATCTAGCTTTACAATGATCATATAAGTTATTTATAAATAATTTTCTTGTTTTGAATTAAACACTAGAATTAAACCGAAACCAATCGTAACTCGCGTGTGCACGCTTTCCCGCGCTGTTTGTCAGCTGCGTGTGATTGGCTCGGGTTTTGATTGGTTCACTGGATTGACTCCGTCCTTTATAATTGGCCAAAGTAATTTCTTTGGTTTTGCAAGATAATTTTGTTTTATCAACAGGAAAGTTACCTTGTTATTGGTGGGTTTCTCGTCATACAAATTTCTGGAGTTTACATCTGGAGTTTACTATGGCTCTCTTCGGCTCTCTTACTTTTCAATGCATTTTCTGGTGTTTGTATACCGTTCAGTTATTAGTCACATGTTTGGGTGTTGTACATTTTTTTAGGGAAGGAAGGTCACAGCCCTCCCCTCCCTCAAGTCCGAACGTGCCCGAACGCGCTGTGTTTCAGTATCGAACTTATATCAATTAGTGCGTGATGAGGATCGTTAAGTTTCACTTTTGCCGTTTGACTCTCCCATTACTATTGTCGATCTCTTTTTTTTTAGTCACTGCAGGCAATTATCAAGAGAAAGGATGCTCACATTGGCAATGTCGTGAGATACGCAGAGTAAGTGATTATCAATATAATGTAATGTATAAACACGTTGCAAACTAATCTCGAAAATGTAAATAAACCATGTGATAGAGGGTTTTTTCTGAATGGTAATTCGAATTCGAAGGGATGGGGTGGCTAATTAGATGGCTTATGAGATGGGGGAAACTTATTGGACGGAGGTGGCTTATTTGATGGGGATGGTTAACTAGAAAGGGGTGGTTTATTTGATGGGAGAGGGGTCGGCTTACTAGATGAGAGTGGCATATTTGAGGGGGATAGCTTATCAGAGAGCGGTGGCTTATTAGAGGATTCGGCTTATTAGAGGGAGGCTTTCATAGGCTTTAACACTAAAGACAGTTTTCAATTGGTATTGTTTCACATATGTTTGTGAAACAAGGACCCTAAAAAGAGCATTGGATATCTTGGTAATAAATAAGTTTAAAAGAATAACAATTAATTATTATTGGCAATTCTTTTTTATATATTTATATATATATTTTTTTTTTGTATTTGACAGTGAAAAACGGAAGAGGGACCACAAAAATATGGAAGCTTTAAGAGCGGAATTAGCCAACCAAGCAAAAGTAAGGCAAAGATATCGATCTTAAAACGTTTTTTCTTTAGGTTCCGCCAGATTATTTCGCGATCTTTTCAAGATTTTTTTTTTTTCGATCTTAAAACTAAAAAGCAAGATCGCGAAATAATCTAGCGGAACTCGTAAAATCACAAGTCATTACCGCTCCTGGAAGTAATCCCTTATATGGGCTATACGGGGACTTGCCGCTGGATAGGGCCGGGTATAGCTTTTGACTCTTCAGACCTGAACAATGTGTATAATTCAAGCAAGTCTGTTCTAAAAGGGTATGGAGTTATCTAAGATAGACAGGGTATGGCTTCAATGATTTCCTCGGGTTTAAAGCATATCCGAAATCTGAAACATTGATCGGTATTTATTTCGCAAGTCATCACATATTAGCACTTTATTATCCAACAAATTGTTACGTTACCCATATATGGTCATGAAGCGACTGTTTTCTGTCATCTGTTCTTGACAGACATCCTGCGATATATGTTAAGTAACAATAGTCTCAGGCAGTAAGTTAGGAAGTCAGTTTAATAGTCTGTCAGTGAGTCACAATCAGTCCGTTAGTCCGTCAGTCAGTTACTGAAGTCAATCTACAAATCAGTCGATCAAGCAAGCAAATTACCAAGCGAGCGGACAATTAGCCCGCACTGCAGCTATTGGGAAGAAATTATATTGTGAATCTAACATTGATAATTTACAAGAAAGTAAGAAGATTCTAAGGCTGGGACTGTGACGGAAATGAAAAGATTTATCACAGGATAATTTTCGGTTTTTAAAAGCATTCCAATGACTTCTGTAGCAGTAAAACCCCTTATGGCTCCTTTGCAATAAATTGTTTTATTTCCCCTTTTCATCCAGCTTTAGGACCTTTAGAATCCTGATTAATTTAGGAACATTCTCAAAAGAGAAAACAGCTATTAAAGACATGTGTTAATCAAGTTTTATTTAATACAATTATGCAGATGGTAGAAGAGATTGGATACCTAAAGAGGTAAATTGTGATCATTGATATACTAATTTACTGAAGACTATAAATGATTACAAATAAGAACTGATATTTTAAAGGCGACATGAATGTTACCTCAGAGAGATAAAGAGCGCCGTCATTCAGTCTCAGCAATTGGCGATTCCGTTTTGGTCGTTGTTTATCGATAGACCTATTCAGCTTACGTGTTTACCTCCTTGTTGCTACCCAATTTAGATAATGTGATGATTCATTTGGGAGGTTACAATTGTTTTGTTCGTACATACTTGCATGTAATCGGTTGTATATGACAAATTGCACAATAGGCCATTTCCAAGTTCCCTTGAGCCTCTATTTCAAAGCGAGTCTAAGTGATGTGATGGTAATTAGTTCTGCTTTCAATATGAATGAAAACTCCTTTTCATAACATAGAGTTTGCACTTAGACTCGTTTTGAAATAGAGACTCAAGCGAACTCGGAAATGGCCTATTGTAACGTCCCAAATGAATCATCACATGACCTGAATTGGGTGGCAACAAGGATGTAAACACGTTAGCCGAATTCGTCTATTGACGCGACACGTTATTAGTAACGGAGAAAGATAACAGGCCCACTGTTTCCCAACACCGGCCGAACAAACTTGTTTCAGTGTATGACCAAATTAACGGATAAATAAATAAATATTTTTGGGAAATTCTGTTTGCCGAAGATAGAAAAGTATTTCTCAACAAAAAATACTCATTAGCATTTACTTTCTACACGCATTTACATACAATACGACAAAATGTAAATTTGTGTAGAAAGTAAATGGTAATGATGTTTTTCCTTTTCAATATGATAATAGAACGAATGAATGATGGAGAAAATAAACAAGGGGACGATCAGTCATTCATCTATTCAGTTAGAAAGTCAGTCAGTCTGTGAGTTACTCAATCAGTCAATCACTCAGTCAGTCAGTCTCACAGTAAGTCAATCAGTAAGGCAGTGACTCCGTCCATAAGTCAGGCAGCCAGAGTGATGCCATCATGAACAGACGGACAGATAGACAGACAGACAGTCTGACACTAAGTAGGTCCAATTGTAAGTCAAAGGGTAAATCGATCTCTTTATTAATTAATCGACCAGTTAAACTGATTTTCTTTTTTTTTTTTTACTTCCTATAAATTTCAGAGAAGTGGAATATTTAAAGAAAGAAGGGAAAGAAAAGGAAGAGGCAGTAAGTGATACATAATTTACAGAATTTGCCGCTCGTGATTAAACATGTATTATTCTTGTTGCGTGTACTTTCCTGAACAGCCTTTTTCATTTTTGCAATCTCAAATCCAATCTTTGAATCTTATATATTACACTTCACGTACATTAGTTTTGGGAAAAAAGAAACGTGTTTTTTGCAAATAGGTATATATCGAAATAAAATGTGCTAATGAGATACTATTTGTTTAACATAATTCTCGTTTTATGCAGATAGAGGATGAAAATCGTGACCTCAAGAGGTAAATTAGGATCATTGATATAATGAATTTACTGCTGTCAATAACAATTATTTCAACGACTATTCAATTGGCACCTTCAGCATTTCCGTCTCAATAATTGGCGGTGTGATTTTTGAATGTTTTTCGATTGAGAGGACATCGTTTGAGTCTGTCAGTCAGTCAATCAGTCAGTCAGTCAGTCAGTCCAAACCTCACTCCGTCAGCCAGGCAGTCAGTCACTAGCCAGTCAGTTGGGCAGAGCGACAATCAGTCAGTCAGTTTGTTCAAATAGTAATTCAAAGAAGAAACCAGTCTCTTTAGCAATTAATCAGTCAGCTTAGCTGCTTTTGTTAATTTTTAATTCCTAAATTACGGAAAAGTGGAAGAAATAAAGAAAGAAAGGAAAGAAAAAGAAGAGGCAGTAAGTGATTGATAATTTTCAGAATTTGCAGCTCGTGATTAAACATGTATTATTCTCGTTACTTGTACTTTTTTATTTTTGTAATCTCAAATGCAATCCTGGAATCTTATTACCTTCATGTACATTATTTTGTCGGAAAAAGAAATGCGTTTCTTCTAAATAGCTATCAAAATAAAATGTACTAATGAGATACTGTTATTAACATTCTCATTTTATGCAGATGGCGGATCAAAACCGTGACCTCAAGAGGTAAACTATGATGTTTAATAACACGATTTTACTGCAGACAATAAGGCTGATTACAAACAAGTCAGAACAATTATTTTAATTAAGAGTGAATGATTACCTTCAGGACTTCCGCCCGGCCTTAATCATTGGCGATTTCATTTTTGGCTGTTTATCGCGCAATTGAGGCAATGCGTTAGTATTCACGTGAAAAGATAACAAGGCCACTGTTTCCCAACACCGACCGAACAAACTTTTTTCAGTATACGACCTAACGCGTGAATAATTGAATATTATCATTCAGTCAGTCAGAATAAATGAACGATGGAGTAAATCAACAAAGGCGCGATCAGTCATTCAGCTAGTCACTCAGGGCATGTACTAAAACCACGAACACCTGGAACACCACAGAACACGGAACACCGGAAAACCCGGAACACCCCAGAACACCAGGAATTTATTGCCATTTTATGCTATTTTGGTGTTGCGGGATGTTCCGATGTTCCGTGTTTTGTGGTGTCTCGGTGTTCCGGTGTTCCTGGTTTTAGCACATGCCGTCACTCAGCCAGTCAGTCAATTAGTCTTTCTGTCAGACCGTCAGTCGGTCAGTCTGTCTGTCAGTCAGCCAGTCAGTCATCACATATTTCAGCCAGTCAGTCAGACAGGCAGTCATCAGTCCGTTAGTCAGTCAGTCAGTCCGTTGGTCTGTCTGTCTGTCTGTCTGTCTGTCTGTCTGTCTCTCAGACACTAATTCAGTCAGCCACTGACCACAGGCAGACAGACAGATTGTCAGTTAGTCTGACAATGAGTCGGTCAAATCTAAGTGAGTGAGAGAAGAAATAGTCTCATTAAAAATCAATCCGCTAACCTACTTTTTGAATTTTGACTTCCCAAATTTCAGGGAAGTAGAAGAGCTGAAGAAAGAAGGGAAAGAAAAAGAAGAGGCAGTAAGTGATAACTAATTTAAAGAATTTGCCGCTCGTGATTAAACATGTTTTACTCTTGTTACGTATACTTTCCTTAAAAGACTTTTTCATTTTTTCAATATCAAATCCAATCTTGGAATCTTATTTATAACCTTCCCGTACATTATTTTGTCGGAAAAAGAAAATGCGCTAATAAAATACTATTTTTAATATTCTCATTTTATGCAGATGGCGGATCAAAATCGTGACATCAAGAGGTAAACTATATGATCTTTATTAACGTGATCTTGTTGCAGACAATGGAGCTCTTTACAAGGAAGAAAAACTATTTTAAATGAGAATGGTTATCTTCAGTACTTCCGCCATAACCATTGGCGATTACCTTTTTGGATGTTTATCGCCCAATTGAGACGATACGCTAGCATTGACGTGAAAGGATAACGTAGCCACTATTTTCCAACACCGGCCGAACAAACTTGTTTTAGTATATGACCTCACGGATGAATAAATTAATATTATTAGTCAGTCAGACAGTCAGTCAGTCGATCTCCTTATCGGTCAGCCGGTCAATACGTCATTCGGTCAGTCAGTCTTAGAGTCAGTAAATCATTCAGTTTGCTAGTCATTATATCAGAGAGTCCGTTAATCACTTAGACAGTCAGCCAGTCTGTCTGTCCGTCAGTCAGTCAGTCAATTAGTCTGTCTGTCTGTCTGTCAATTAGTAAGTTAGCCACTAGCCGGTCAGACAGGCACACAGACAGTCAGTCTGGCACTGAGTCGGTCATATCTGAGTAAGTAAAGGAAGAAATGAGCCTCTTCATCATTTTATCAGTTAAGCTGGTTTTGAATTTTTACTTTCTAAATTTCAGGAAAGTAGAAGAGTTGAAGACAGAAGGGAAAGAAAAAGAAGAGGCAGTAAGTGATACACAATTTAAAGTGCACCTAACCCCAAAATATTTTTGCGTTAAAATAAACCTTTGCACCAGTTCGAAACGCATTGCACCTTTCGTTTCTCCTTTTTACCAAATGCTGACTATTTATAGCATTAAAAAGTTACGAAAAACTGTGAGTTATTTGGTTCACGACCGAGTAAGAAGGGGCGTGGGTCTATTCCTGGGTAGACGTCACAAACTGATTTGCATGCATTTTTACAAAGACTTGATGGCATGTAAATCAGTTTCTGACATCAACCCAGGAATAGGCCCACGCCCCTTCTGACTCGGTCGTGAACCAAATAACGTACAGTTTTTCGTAACTTTTTAATACTATAAATAGTCAGCATTTGGTAAAAAGGTGAAACGAAAGGTGCAACGCGTTTCGAACTGGTGCAAAGGTTCATTTTAACGCAAAAATATTTTGGGGTTAGGTGCACTTTAAAGAATTTGCTGTTTACTCTTGTTACGCATACTGTCCTGAAAACATTTTTCATTTTTGCAATCTCAAATCCAATCTTGGCATCTTATTACCTTTACAGGCATTAATATTTTCTGGGGAATAGAAATGTGAATCTTCCAAATAGCTATCGAAATAAAATGTGCTAAAGAAATACTATTTTTTAATAATATTCTCATTTTATGCAGATGTTGGATGAAAATCTTGATCTCAAGAGGTAAATTACGATCATTGGTATAGTGAATTTGCTGCAGGCCATAACTGATTACAAATAAGCGCAATTATTATAAACACGACTGAATGGTTACCTTCAGCATTTCCGCCTTAATCATTGGCGATTTCCTTTTTTAATGTTTATCGATTTAGGTGACACGGAATCATTAACGTAAGAACACAACAAGGCCACTATTGCCCAACACCGACCGAACAAACTTGTTTCAGAAAACGACGTAACCGATGAATAAATATTACAATAAATATAAAATTGGAATAAATGAACGATGGAGCAAATAAAAAAAGTGGCGATCAGCCATTCATTTAGTCAGTCGGTCAGTCAGTCAGTCAATCAATCTGTCAGACCGTCAGTCAGTCAGTCTGTCTGTCTGTCAGTCTGTAAGTCAGTCAGCCACCAGCCGGTCAGACAGGCAGACAGATAGTGAGTCAAATCTAAGTAAGTAATTAAGAAATTAGTCTCTCCATCAATTAATCAATCAGCTAAGCTGGTTTTTGAATTTTAATCCTAAATTTCAGGGAAGCAGAAGAGCTGAAGAAAGAAGGGAAAGAAAAAGAAGAGGCAGTACGTGATTGATAATTTTCCGAATTTACCGCTCGTAAATAAAAATCTATTACAATTGTTTCGTTTACTTACCTGAAAAGCCTTTTTCCTTGCTGTCATCTCAAATCCAATGTAGGAATCTTTTCACTCTTGTTACCTTGACGCATATCATTTTGTCGGAAAAAGGAAAGGAAATGTGTTTCTTCCAAACAGCTATCGAAACAAAATGTACTAATGAAATACTATTTTTTAATATTCTCATTTTATGCAGATGGCGGATCAAAATCGTGACATCAAAAGGTAAAAATAAAATTTTAGTTGGTGTTTTTACATTGATCAGTCTGATCCCTGTTAGTTTGGGGACTTTTCGTGTCTTTCACTGCGACACGCGCTAGAGTGAATGGAGCTCTGCGTGACGAAACCTCTCACCCCTCCCGCCTACTGACACTGATTCGGGGAAATCTTAGAGTGCATTCTTTTGGGGTGATCAGGGTCAGGATCAGTGATCCGAGATCACTCAGATCATGGTACATCAAAGGAACCGGCGAATCACGGATTCAAAGGCGCCTTTGATGCGCCATGATCCGAGAAATCTCGGATCATTGATCTAGATCAAGATCACCCCAAAGGAACGCACTCTTCTATCAAAGAAGAAATTTATTTCTCCAACAATTAATAAATCAGCTAAGCCTCTTTTTAAATTTTGATTTCCTAAATTTCAGGGAAATAGAAAAACTGAAGAAAGAAGGGAAAGAGAAAGAAGAGGAAGTAAGTGATTCATAATTTACAGAATTTGCCGCTCGTGATTAAACATGTATTATTCTTGTTACGTGTACTTTCCTGAAAAGAAATTTTCCTTTTTTATTTTGTCGGAAAAAAGAAATGTGTTTTTTCCAAATAGCTATCGCAATAAAATGTGCTAATGAAATATCATTTTTAAATATTCTCAATTTATACAGATGGCGTGTGAAAATCGTGACCTCAAGAGGTAAAAATTAAATTTTACGTTGACAATAATTATCTTACGTTGACAATAATTACCTTACATTCAACTGGAAAGTTACATTAGTCAGTCTGATCACTGTTAGGTTGGGGACTTTGCATGTCTTTCACTGCTACACGACCTGAAGTGAATGGAGCTCTGTGAAAAAGAGACTGCCTATGAGTGAGATGATTATATTTAATATAGTTCCCAACTTTTCTTTATTCCATTCCAGGTTAATAGATAAAGTGCATCGGGAATTCGCCATTTACCGTCTTGAGGTAAGGATGAAATTACAAAAAAAGCCCAAAAATGATTCAGTAACCAGCGAAGTGTTAGTTTTGACGGATGGGGCGACGTCTAAGTTGGAAATCATATACAAACTTTGCATAACCCTGTAAACGGACATATTGGCTGTAGACACTTTTAAAACGCAATGTATAACTCTCATGGTTGTCTTTTGGTTGTCAGCTCGCATAAGCAGACAACCAAAAGGAAAAATATTACTTACAAGCCTCAATAGCATTCAACGTGGCTCACAGTGTTTTCCAGCACATTCTCTCTTTTTTAATTTTATGGGTTATTGGGCAATAATAGCGTCCGGCAAACAAATGCCCAATCACTGGTGAAGAAGTTGTGATTTTTTTCAACATTACTGATTACTGTAGCAACGGCATAATCTGTTAACAACACCCTTAATCTTTTACTTTATTATATAACAAGGAAAATGTGAGCGTTTTGTTTGCTTCTTTTTTGGTCGGGATTTTGCCATACGGACCGTTTCCATAGAAACGGTCCAAAGCCACGTATTTTTTTTCTAAAGTTGGAGAATTTTAAATTTGCAACTTGAACTGCGGAAAGAAAAAGTGCATAAATTCCCTAATTAATTAAAGAGAATATTTTTAAAATGATGGTAGCTTATACTTTCAGAGGTTCTCGCGGCATAAAAAGCAATAACGCGGAAAATTTCTGCATTTCAGTCAACGAAAGTGTGTTTTTAATAAGCATGCCTGACCCGAGTGTCATATGATAAACTACTTTACTAACCTAGCTTGCTCGAGCTGTACGTATAGGTAATCGCATGGGGCCGAGTAAAATCAAGGATTAATATCACGCGTGTTTTCAAAAGTTGCAGAAATTGCCCGAGTCGTGCAGCGACGAAGGCAATTTCTGCAACTTCTGAAACACAAGTGATATTAATCCTTAATTTTACGAGGAAACATGTGATTACTTGTTTATGAAATTGAAGGCAAAATTTTCTGGAAACCTTCAATTCGCGTAGCTAATCTAGCGAGCGGAACGAAAATATAGCTTTAATACTAACATCACGCGAGAAAACAACATGATCAAAATACGACAGTTATGTAAGCTGAAATCTTAATGTAAGTCTTGAAAATAAATAAGTTGTAATTGTACACGCAATGAGCGATGATAAGCGTAATTTTATTCACCTGTTTGTAAGCTTTGAAGATTGCCACTGCAAACTGCTTGACATCTTAATCCTTTGACATCGATAGCGAATCCAAACAAGCTAGTAGAGATAATTTCGCTTTTTTAAGTTGACCATCTTCCTGCTATGAACAAACACTGTGCTCTTTACTTTGGTTGCACGTAGTAAAACCCATGATTTTTGGCAGAAGCGAAACGAAGAAGCTGGAAGAAGTCAGTTTGTCGCCATCGCCATGAATGATTTTCGTCGCAAACTCGCGGTGTCTTAATCAGGGAAGTTTTCAATGAAAGTATCCTTCTGTTTGCCGAGATGAAGCTTTCTTCATTTAGTTTTAAGCTACCACAAAGATTCCACTCTTTTTACACCAAATAAATCGGGAAAATGAAGCAAATTCCGAGGCGACGCACAAGCGATCGCTGTGGTTGAAAATTTTGTTTAAAATCCCGCCGTCATGAACTCAGTGCAGCGCGCTCAGCCAATTGGAAACGAGAAATTTTCACTCTCGCCCAATCAGGATCATGTAATTTTGCCCCGGACAATTACCAAAATTAATGAAAAATGCCCTCTGTCACAGCCAATCAGTATTCAGTAATTTTGCCCCCTATGTCATAATGGGGAATCTTGGCCCTCGTTCGTTTTTGTACGGACCTCGCTGCGCTCGGCCGGTCTGTGCGGCCATGACCTCGGGCCAATATTCCCCAGTACGGCCCTCTCGCTCGGTAAGTAAGAGGTTAGTATATCAAAATGCATAAAAAGCAACCAAATAGTTTGTTAGTTTCTCGATAAATTTCCATAGTTTAATTTCTTTTAGATGAAAATGGATATAAACGACAAGGAGAAGTAAGTAAAAAAATAGAAATAGTTGTATGAAAATTTGCATCAACAAGTCATACCATACTCAGACAATTCCAAACCAAGTGGACAGTGTTTCTCTTTTGAGCGTTTTCAGGCAATTGACCAGGGGCACAGAAACCATGAACAAAGTCAACTTTGGCAATGTATAAAATTGGCTTCAAATCAAAGGAAGTCTTGAAATAGTAGTTTACTAAGGTAGAAAAACACCAAAGATGCACCAATAAACTAGGAAGAATCAAGGATGGCTTTGAATGAGGAAGATTGAGAAGGATTGCAATTGATCAATTTGAAACATTTAGGCTAAACTTGTATTCCTGAATTCTCAGAGGACAAATTTGGTACCCCAATATAATATGGCCGCTATTTCATGTTTGGAACTCCAGGATGACTGTAGCTAAGACGACAAACGAAAACGTTCTGTACAGATTTATCTATTTCCATGGCAAACAGATAATGGACTCTCTTCTAGATTGGCGGGGATTCGCAGAGTGAAATTTCCTCATGTTGTTTTATAATTTACTCGACATCTAGATAACTATAATTCGTTGTCCTTTTCTTGCAGCGAGATTTACGATATAACTCAGACGTGCGATGAACTAAATATGCGTGTGAGTATTAGGAGAAGTTTTACCTAGCGAAATAATTGGATAAGATAAGAGATAGTTATTTGATGATAATAAGCTATAATTCTACACAACCAATTAGCACAGAAATGTAGCGCGGCTGATTTTCGGAGATATGTTAATTAAAGTCTGGTTTCGATCTTTAAGTGGCCCACAAGACCGAAGGTTATCCTCGGCTTGATTGCTTACTATGAAGCGGCTAGGAGTATTTCTACTCCCCCCGAATGGATTGCTAGGTTACCCCACAGCATTGAATTCTCCCGTATCTGATTATACACCTGGGTGGAGAGAGGTATTATAAGAGGTGAAGTGTCTTGCACAAGAACAAATAGTGTTCCAGGGTTCGATCCGCAGTTCAGCTCACTTACCTTCAGACCATCCCATGATACACGCGACCGGATCACAACGTTAACATACACAGGCACTAGCAATTTAGCCCAGGGACATGCCCTGGCTGCCATGTATACACCATGCAGGCATCTTGCACCATGTTCCCGCTACTTTCTCGCCATTTTAACCCTGTAACATGTCCTCGTCTTTACGGACAGTTATAATCTCCTTCGATGGCTTATTATCTCATTTCTCTTTTTCCTCAGCTCGCCTTTCTTGAACTTGAACGAAAATGTCCCTCGAAGGGGAGGAAGATCAGAAATTTTTTTCGTCGAATTTTTCGACGCAGTGACTAATTTTTAACTTTTTCTAAAACGGTATTGATGTATATGTTTTTTACTATGAAAACAAAAAAAAATGTAATTTAATTTAAGTACTCATTTAATTTTCAATTTTATTTTTTGAAGTCGTGAGCGAACCTTTCGAGGTAAGGAGGCTTCGATCTCTGTAAAAAAAATTGTTATATAATAACTTATTTTATTTCTTAAACCATATATTAATTTGTATTTTTGAAGTCGTGAGCGAACCTTTCGAGGTAAGGAGGCTTCGATCTCTGTAAAAAAAATTGTTATATAATAACTTATTTTATTTCTTAAACCATATATTAATTTGTATTTTTGAAGTCGTGAGCGAACCTTTCGAGGTAAGGAGGCTTCGATATCTTTGCAAAAAATTATGTTATATAATTATAATTTCTTTTTTCTTAAATTATTTATTTGTATTTTTGAAGTCGTGAGCGAACCTTTCAGGGTAAGGAGGCTTCGATCTCTTTGTACAAAATTATGTTATATAATATTTTTTTTATTTCGTAAATTATTTATTTGTATTTTGAAGTCGTGAGCGAACCTTTCGAGGTAAGGAGGCTTCGATCTCTTAAAAAAAAATGTTTTATATAATTAAAATGTTTATTTGTTTTTCTTATTTGTATTTTTGAAGTCGTGAGCGAACCATTCGTGGTAAGGAGGCTTTACTTAAAAAAAAAAAAAAAAAAAAAACAGTTGAAATGTTTTGAAAATTTTATCTTTGAATACTTTTTGTGAGTACTGGATTATAGTATTTATATTTATGAATAAAGGTTATCTAAAAAAAAGAGTTTTGCGTGATTTAATTGGGTGTGTGCATAGAAGAACGAAATCCGAGTGGGGCCTAATTTTTACTCTGATATTGCTGGGAATCTTCTAAGAGAAAAAGACAGCCTCGCTTTAAAGACGAACTATGCTACAACAAACAGGCTTAAATTTAGTTTTTTTAATCGTATTGGAGACATGTAGAATTCGCTTACATTTCACGTTTGATCAGCTTCTAGCATCTCAAGATTTAGGCGTGATGTGATAAATTTCTCAGCGAACACCAACTGAATAAGCCGATTAGTTGTAAACTGACACAGTATATTTTAGTAGATCTTTTTTATCCTTGTATATTTGTCATGTTTAATTTTTAGATTGATAATTTTTTCCTTTTGTTCTGTTTTGTTATTTTGACCCACTGAAACCCTACCCAGTGGATTATTTTCCCCTACCCAGCAGAAATTTAGTCTCCCCAGTACCCAGTGAATATTTTGATTTTACCCAGTGACTGTGCAGTGTTACCCAGTGTAGTTTGTTTGCAAAAAATAATAATAAATAAAAAAATAAATAAATAAATAAAACAGAAAACGAGCGACCCAGTCGGAAATTAGTCAGCCCGGTGACTGTTTTCCCGAATACACAGCGAGGACAAAGATTCCACTGGGTCTGTTACAGAGGGGTGTTTTTAATAGCTGGGTGGTCTGTCTGAGAATTGGGTCATTGACTCTTTTACAGGCTATCCTTATGGCATTTTTTCTTTATTTTTTATTGTAATTTTGGAAGTTGCCATTGAATTCTAATAACTAAATTCAGGAGTACTTAGCTACCCCCAGATCACTCGCTCAGTCGATCATTCGTAAACTTTTGAATCCTACTGGACGTCTGTATACGGCTGGCAAGTCCGACTGACAATAATGCCGACTCGCCCGCAGTCGTCTCTTATCATAACACCTAGCGGTTCGCTCGCTGTTTTTTTTTTTGTCCGCGCACATGAATTCTTTGCGTTGAGAAATAGAGCGGCTGTGAACAGTCTACAGTTTCTGTTGCGGTCACGTGTATAAAACTAGGGAAAAGACTATCGATAAAACTCAGCATATAACGTTCCAGATTGGGAGGCCAAGGTACGAAATTTCTTTTAACACGCTATCGTGTTTAGTCGGAGAGAAATTCAACACACGAAGAATCGCAGATTGCTTTGGTGTCAGTGTATCAACGGTCAAGCGGAGGTTGCGTGGCAACGGCATTTGGCTAGATGAAAGCTATTCGTCTATTTCTGATGCCGAGTTAGACCAGTTTATAACTAAGATGAGGTTAAAAAAAAACATTGCACAACTGTACCAGCGTGGTTGTTGTCGAAGCACTGCAAGTATGTGATTAATGGGAATATCTCTTTCAAGATTCAAGGAATCCAAAAGTTATGTTTGGGGTGGTTTTTAATATTTTGAGTGATTTTGGGTTTGTTTGGGAAGGTGTAATTTTCCTCAAAGGATTTGTAAATATTAGGTTTAAAATTAGAGTGAAAAATAGTAGCTGGACACCAAAATCACTGAGAACAGTCCACTACTACTACATATTTTAAAGTGGCTCATCTCAGTTTTTCAGAACCACGCCAAACCAGCCTTTAAAAGCTAATACTTCAATGTCTTGGGTCGCTCGGGCAAGATTTTTGGCACATTTACTAGAGATTGAATAATGTTTCCAAAAATGTAGATTTCATTGGCATCGGTGTTACCTTAGCAACGAAACGATGAGGTCATGGTTTCTGAAAATCGACATTTTCCTCGATATCGAGACCTAAACTTTTAAAGCGAATCAACGTCCCTTGTAGTTTTGATGTAGGTCATCAGTATCTATATAATAAATGTGGGTCTTCAATACTGCAAAGTTTGAAAAAATTATATGAGAGCGTTTACGAAAAAAACGCGAGTTGAATATTTTGCAGTCAAAATTTAAAAGTTCAATTCAGTATCTGTTAGTTCGTTGATTCCAGCCGCTTCCTGCAGATTGAAACACTGTCCTTTCCATGTTTTATACCTTTGGCATAGCACAACTTTCCTGAAAGGTTGCATCCAGTTTGCTTCACTAGATCTTTCTCTGCGAACTCAAAAGTAATGTCTTTAAAATTAACATTTTTCTCATAGAAGGAACGTCTTTGATATGGGAGCATCGATGTAAAAACTAGTCGATAGAATTTTTTTAAAATATCTATATCGAAAGTATAACATGTTTATGTGCTTTCCCTGAAAATTTCAAAGGCATTGAACCATTTTAAGAGCGCGAAATAATGATAAAAATTTATGGTACCTTTGCTTTTGTTACGGAAAGTTTCGTTATGAGTCTTTTTGTTGACAGCTGGTATATTTCAGAAGTTTTCCTTTTGTCTATATTGTACATATTTATGTGCTATGGAATCTGCATTAATACTAAGGCGTAGTCTAGCTTCATATTGCTTTTTACGATGCAAAAGGTAACGACCACGAAGGGACTCGAACCCTCAATCTTCCGGTCCGAAGTCGGACGCCTTATCCATTAGGCCACGCGGCCTGCTACAGAACATTTCTATGAAAAAACCTTTCTTCACTAAAGGTTCATCGCCACAAGAATGGAAAATCACAACATGCCTGGCAAACTACTTTTGTAACGAACAGGTTGACTCTTGCATTGTTTGACTCTTTCTAGCCGGATATGCTGGTTATCAACTGCGCGCAATGCCCCGCTAGGCTGCCAGATATGCATGCGGGCTACTAGCTGTTTGGAGCAATTCAGGTTAAGGTATCAGTATACCTAAATTTTACTCGAAAAGTCTAAAACGTTTTTTTCAATTACATGTTAGGAAATTTTATGGCCTTTCTTTTGAAAAAAAAAAATCGAAGAGAAAAGCTTTTTCGGTTTCCGAGATAAAAGAATTTTAATCACCGCCAACTGCGTGTTGACAAGTAGGTGTCGTCGCTTATTTATTTACCGTCAAATGTCACATAAGCATCGCGGGAAGCTTTTCACACGATATCCCTTCGATTCTCTGTTAATAGTTTTCAGGTTCTTCGTTTTGCTTTCTGTTTGTACGTGTTGTTCCTTTAATTTGATGAATTCACGGAAACAAAAAGTTCCGTCCCCTTGCTCGTGAAAAGAAGCCGAAAAATGTTTCCGCCCTCGCTCGAAGGCTACCGATTTGGCAGAAAGCAATCGGGGTTCATATCATGAACAAGAAACGTGGCTAGACGGGCACCGTTGTAACTGCATGAATGATAAAAGCCATGATAAAAATCTTACTTTGCGTTTTACCTCTGGCGATGTAAATGAAATTACTTTTGTGTGATGCAAGCCAAATGGAGGTGGGCTTAATTTAATGCTGCGTCGGACTGACATGGTTACTTCCACCAGTTTACGATGTTCTTTGCATCCTGCATCTTAGCAGTATGCTGCTCGATTTAGCTTTCCTGGAAAATATAGTCACAAGCGAATTACGGTGCCGTGAACGCTTCTCAGCAAAAATCCGAGGACCAAAACAGAAAACTTACGGCCTCCAGTGAACTAAAAACCACACATGGCCGCGGGATCTTGATCTTTGATGTTTCCCACGAATTTATGGATGTTCAATGTAGATTCACTGTCATCAAGGCCATAGTTACGGTAAGTTGATCCCTGAACTAATCTGTCAATACATGATTAAATCTAACACTTTACGTGTTATCGATCACCTAGAATAAACAAAACCAGAAAATCTTTTCGCGTCCGTATCTCGAAAACAAATATTGTCCGAAATGCGCAAGCCACTTTCGACCGATTTCGCTGAAACTTTGTTGAAATGTTCCCAGGTAGCTGCTCCACAAAAGCGTGTCTCCGATTTTCGAATATTGTTTTCGTTAAAAAGTTATGGCTTTGTTGGTTAAAGGATATCACAAGCTCTCGATCATCAAACTTTGGAGTGGTATAAGAAAACAGAGTGATGTTTGAAAAATCGGAGACACGCTTTTCAAGAGTCATGTGTAACGAATAACTTGCGATGTCAAACCCGTTGTCGCGGTTGTTGAGTCGTGTAAACGAACTTTGCAAAGAGGAAACGGGAGACATCGCTTTTCTGCGCAAAATTTCGAAAGCTTTTTTTTTAAAAAAAAGGAAAAACGCATTCGAATTTGTAATTTATTAAGCTTTCAGGAAATGTATACTTTATAGGGGTTTACTTTAACAGCGCACCACGAAAATCAGTTAACGTTATGTCGTCAATTGAGGTATAATGATACCTTAAGAAATTGGCAACGGCATTTAGGTAGATGAAAGCTATTCCTCTATTTCTGATGCCGTGTTAGACCAGTTAACTTACAAAAAAACATTGCACAATTGTACCAGCGTGGTTGTTGTCGAAGCTCTGCAAGTATGTGATTAAACGGGAATAACCATCGATCCCTCCAGCTATGACTAAGTGCCAACGACCAATGAATGGTGCGTGTCGATGTGTCACAGTGCATTTTGTATGCATCATACGCATTATAACGCCTTCTAACGTGAATCTCGGACCATCGTGTGTCCGCACCTGCAGGATCCACCTTGCTCATAGCCACAAGCGCTCTATGTCTTTGAATCCTTATGTTGTGATTAGCTTCTAGCATCGCACGCATTTGACGACATCAAATTCTCGGGAATTGTGATTTGATGGTAGTTATCAACTGGTCTAGCTCGGCATCAGAAATAGAGGAGGGTCCTCTCTTTTTTCGCGACGCGTGAATGGGCAATGTTTTCTTTGCATGAAGCGTGAATGAGGATCTTTTTTCCGTGATTCGTGAATCTATATCTTTCCGTCCTCGGGAAACTGGTTTTCTATTTTGTCGTGATCCGTGAAATATGCATTTACCTTCGCGTGTTTGTGCACCAACGACTTTTCCGGGAATAATTTTTCACTTTTTTAGAGATTTTCGCTCAATTAAAGCTCGTAAACTACACCAGACTAGATTTAAAAAGCCCACGGCCTGTACATTCCGGATAGAGGACTGAGAACTAACCACAGCGACAGTGAACCAGGAGGGCCTACATTCTCGTCCAAGAACCACTTGTCCCTCTTAGCCGGGTGGGCCTGGGGTCACATGATTTGATTCGCTGAAATCAAACAAAGGGAGTCCAATCACATGAGCCGTTTTAAAATCCCAAATCAATCGTTTAAAACGGTAGATGTAATTGGACTTCCTTTGTTAGATTTCAGCCAATCGAATCATGTGTCCCCAGAGCCATTTGTTTCCTCGTGCACAGGCCCAGCCGGCTAAGAGGGACAAGTGGCTCTGGGGACGAGAATGGAGGGCCTAGTGTTAATATGTCTTTTAGTTGCTTATTTTACAACTGCGAGAGTCAGAAATTACCAAAAGATGGCACATTCAGTAATGTGAGGTAAAATGTTTAAATACATTTTTGTAATGATTGTATTTGTACATCGCATTTTTACGTGAAACGTGATTGCTTGCTTTTTCCGTGAACTGCTTCTCGAATTTTTCTTGATGCGGAAAAGACCGATTATTTTTGCGTGAAACCTTTTTCAGAAGTGGTATAGGGGACCCTCATAGAGGAATAGTTTTCATCTAGCCAAATGTCGTTGTCATGCACGCAACAGTGACAGTGACACCAAGGCAATCTGGTCCGGAGCTCTATGATTTACCATTCCCGTGGAACTTTGATCACTTTAATCTAATTATTTTTTTAATCAATCAAAGTGAACGTCTCCAACTGTGATGCTTATAGCAAAAATTGAAAGCAAAATTATGAAGTTGGAAACTGAAAGTTGTCAAAACATAAAGCAATATACCAGAATAAATCTTGCCTATTCCGGGGTTTCTTCAAAAAATGACAAAATCTTCATATTTATATCGTTTTGCCGCATTGTCGGTCCGCAGGTACGTCATCTTGCTTCTTTAAACTTGGACCAATCAAAAGTCGTTTACAAGAAGCAATCAGAATAAACATCCAATCAGAGATCGTGTTAGTTTCTGTTTGCCGGAGTTTCACGGTTTCTCCCGCCACAGCAGAGATGGCCCTGGGGACGAGTGGAAAGTGAAGAATATCGGAGGTCAGTTACACAACGTACATTCACGTTCGAGCCTTCGTTTACAACTGCTGACCACGAAAGAAAATAGATCGCAAAAATTGATCTCAAATACATTTAAAAAAAAGTGGTGATATTCTACTCTGTTCACCATGAAAATGCCGGTATTTACGGTAAGCATGAAGTCACTCATTAAACTGGTACTTAATTTATGAATTTGCTTATTAAATGAAGCGTTTTCTAGGAGCCGGACGCGGATGAAGTTTTTGTGAATAACCTTTCTTCTCCTGAACAGGATGACAGACTTCAGGCCGTAACGTGAGTGCACAATCTGGGTTAATTTAATTTATTTCATGAAATCAAATTACTGGTAATGAATAACTACTTTGAGTAGAGATCTGTGCCGATGAACTGCTTCAAGTTTTGTGGTGGCCAGCTGGCTTTAAAAAGTTTACATGTCAGCGAGAGATCGCATGGAAAGTTGTCCTTGTGACCTGTTACAGAGCCTGCCGAAATATTCTGTCAAAGAACTAAGCCGACAAAATTGAAAGTTTATCTTTTACAAGATAAACTAATGCACCCATCAATGTAAATCCCACAAGGTGGGGGCGGGGATGCGGGCATAGGGTGGGGATTTGAACTCAATTGCTAGTCAGAAGAGTCGCTAAAAGTCAATAAAATGTTGCTAGAAATGCCAATAAAACGGTACTCCCCTCTCCTCCTTGACATTGATAGGTGCATAACTGAGTATGGAGGTAGTCCTCTATTTGGACTATAAGGGTACATGCCACTGGATTGGGTATGATTTCTGTCCCCTCATTTCTGAAAAGGGTACAATGTATATGTATATAATTTAAAGCGAGTCTGTCCCAATCAGGGTCTGGACCCGTCCTAGGGACGTATAGCAATCTGAAATCAGAAATGTTCAACAGTATTTAATATTATTATTTTATTTAAGTAGTCATCAGTTAACATTAGATCATTCTCATGGCTAGATATTAGCACTATACTATAGTGTAAAAGATGTTGTCCTTTGTCCTAAATAGGATAGATGTTTCTAAACAGAGTCACGGTTTCAAACCCCCATGGATACCTAAATAGGATAGATGTTTCTAAACAGAGTCACGGTTTCAAACCCCCATGGATACCTAAATAGGATAGATGTTTCTAAACAGAGTCACGGTTTCAAACCCCCATGGATACCTACACACACCTCCCCCCTACTTGTAGGGAACAATAGGCCACAACTGACACAATGTTGCAGTCATACATGTAGCAAAAATGTATGTAGTATAGTATTGATTGACTTCAACTTTGACTTTAACTCTTTTTTATTTGTCCAGGAATATAAAAAATGCAGTCATTGGTAATAAAGCTAAGAAGTCATCATTTATCAAACTTGATATCATACCAAAGATAATCGAACTTCTTGTGCAGGATAACAGTGGCATTGAATTTGTTGTGGAGTCAGTTGTGCTGTTAGGAAGTCTAGCAAGAGGTACATGTGGGGCTGGCTTGTTTTGTGTTCAAGCAATAGGAGGGAGGGGGAGGGGGTGGAGAGGGGGTGGAGGGGTGGAGGGTGATATTTAATAGCTTTTGGTGGTATGCACTTAACTCCAAAGCAATGAAGCAACACCATCAAAACAAAATGAGCCAAACAACTGCCGCCTGGTTATTTATTAGCTCAGTTGGTAGAGTGTCAGTCTGCTATGCAGGAGGTTGAGGGTTCGAGCCCCAGAGCGGACCAACACTCAGGGTCTTAAAATAACTGACCAGAATGTCCTGCCTTTTAAATTATATTTGCAAATGGTCCGATGTTCAAGTCTTCTCGGATAAGGACTATAAATCGTAGGCCCTGTCTCCTTCATCTTTAGTGTTCCCGAAAAGAGTAGGGCACGTAGTTCCCAGTGTTGTGGTCAACCTTTTGTGGGCTGGGTGGGTAATAAAGGAGTTGAAATCAATTGGCACGCTAGTACTGTTTCATCTCCTGGCACGGTGTTGATTCACTGTCACAAAGTTAAATAATTAAACAACCAAAATGGAACTACTGCTAGAACTACAATAAATGGCTGAAATGAGTGAATTAAACAACATCAGTAGCAGGGAATTTTGTTGAGTGAAGCAAGCAGAGTGTGGCCTGTGGGTTCTTTCTCCCCAGGCCACTCTGTTCGCTTTGCTTGCCAAATGATTTTTTCTCCGATAGCCCCACTGGGGAACCTGTTTGCAGGCTACAATATCACCAAAATAAGTAAAACCATTGCAATAAATGAGTACTTCAATGGACAACGTAACCATAAACAGACTGACTCAGGAGACTGTGCTCTTCAGGCTAACCAGAATCTCTAATCGGATCTTGCACTTTGCACTCGGGCTAGTCTAAAATACACAGTTACCACTCCGGTTAGCCTGTGTACAGATCACTCTCAATAATTTATTGGTAATTAATGGAATTTGTTAATTGTTTGACAAATTTTGTATGGTTCTTCTCATCTCAGCCATTTCAGTTGTTCTGTGCTCTTGTTTTGGGTTTTTGACGACATGCAATTTTTAGTTGGGGATTCTCCGCACTCTGCATCTGCTACTCTCCAGTGGAAAATGTGCTCGTGGTTTATTAACACTTAAATAAACTTGATTAACAACATTCATTACAATTAGAGGTCAGGTGCCTCGGAGGATGCCCAAAGGGTGGCCCGTATACCAGCCGGTTCCCGATGTAACCACCCACGTTGGACTCCCTCCAACACACGCCTTGGCACCAATCACACTGAATAAAGATAAATTCAGCAGAAAATATGTAATAATAAAGTAATAATAATTATAACAAAAATACTAACAGAAGTGAAATAATAATAACCCACCCTCGCTAACAACAGACCACAGATCCCAACAACACCTAGGGAAGGGAGCGCGGGAGAATGCAAAGAACACTTGAACGCTTGAACCCAACTCTACAATCGAAGAAGAGATGCAAAGTATGTTTCAGCACATGATTGGAGGTGAGCCTGCTGAGAAGACTGCTGACTGTTGCCAACAACCCCTTACAACCGAGCGAGCAGTGAAGCCTGATATTGTCAAACACATGCAAAAAACACTTGTGGATTAACATGCTATAAATATTAACAACGCTAACTAACGTTAACAATGCCAACGCACCTATGCTATATGAACACAATTAAAACAGAGTGAGATCCGCTACACACAACCAATGCTTGCTCCTTGCAGTGAACTAAGTTAAATTGCATTTAACTAAATTAAACTTGTCCCACCAAGACTACAAACAGTTGTAACCTTTTGGTTCTTGATGATCTTAATTAATTTAATATGTTTTAACAATTAGATGGTGAGATTGAGGTTTCTATGGGAGATAGTTGGCGAGGGGTGAAGCCCCCAGTCAACTATCAAAGTCTATAGAAACCGTGAACAAGCTGTCTACATGTATTTATTTTAGCATACACTGTAACCCACTGTGACCGTTTTTTCTTCCTTAGTGTCAGCCACAATGCAGTGCGCACTGCTGAAGCCTACTATCGATTATTAGTAGAAACCCAGCTGTGTTCGATTGGAAATCCTTGAATCTGATTGGTTCAATGACTGTTTTCTATTCGCCGATAGAAAACAATCGCGCGCACGTTGCTCTTTGATAGCAAGATTTTTCTTGATTTTCGGCTTAAAAATCCATAAACCGTTTAGCTTTTGGGATGCAATCCTTTAGAGTTTCTACTAAAACAATTAGACTACTCGCCCTCACTATCTATGAGTGATAGTCAACTCGGCTGTGCCTCATTGACTATTTGCTCATAGAAAACTCTGGCTCATAGTCTAATTGTTAAATATTAGGTGCCTGTACTAGCTAATCGGATTGCTGGGTTATATGCTAATAGTAACAATAGTCTTTAGTTTCAAACGCTGAAAGTCATCTTAGTTTGCAAATTTCCTGTCTTTCTTGATTCTTTAAACTTGCTAGAAAGTGATTTAACTCCCAGTATTTCTACTGTTAGCAGGTTCTGCTGAGAATGTTCAAGTTCTCTTGGAAGCGCGAACACTAGAAGTGTTCTTGAAAGGTATTGTACATGTATATCCTAAAGACTTTATGTTTGTTATGTGGCGCTTGGGTTGTGCATGATTCTTAAAAACGTGGCGACTTTAATTCAGAGGTTTTCCACCATAACTTGTTTTGATGCCATAAACAACTCAGAAAAACAAGGTACCACGATTTTTAATTAGAGTATTTTATGTATGGTTTATTTCTGCATTTCTAGTTGCAAATTCTAAGTTATCCAACTTAAGAAAAAATATGCGGCTTCGGACTTTTCCCATAGAAGCGGTCCGTGTGGCAAAATCCCGACCAAGTAAGAACCAATCAGAACGCTCGGATTTTCCTTGCCATATAATAAGATTTCATATTTTTGTTTCCTTCAACATGTGGCAGGCATTTGTCATTCAGATGCTAGGGTTGTTGCCGCATCTGTTAGATCCTTGAAGACGCTTTACAATTCTTCTCTTACACCGTGTGGTCCAATCTTTGACGTAAGTAATATTCCAGAAAGTTAAGCCTTCTTTTTTTAATAAGAAATAAATTATGTACGTGCAACCTTATCCATCAATCACTGGCCGAAACCTAGTCAGTGTCGGATGGGTGGGTTATTTAATAGAAGCTTTTAGTTGTATACAGGAACTCCTTCAATTGTATACACCCAGCCGCAATCTTAGATCCTCTAATAGAAATTTATTAGTTAAACCCTATTTTAATCTCAATTCGTATGGAAAACGAGCTTTTTCTGTTGCTGCTCCGGAACTTTGGAACAACTTACCCGAGGATATTAAATCTGCAAACTTGATTGACGATTTTAAACGCAAACTTAAAACATTTATTTTTACGTGTGCTTATGATCCGTGATGTTTTTAATTGTTAGCGTCTAGTTTTAATGTCAATTTCTTGTGATTATTTTTATTTTTTAGTTTCATCTAATTTTTTTTTTGTAAACAGTGCCTTTGAATCTTGTAGAAAAGGCGCTATACAAATGGATTATTATTATTATTATTATTAGTTGTGTGTTGTGGTTTGCGTAAACTAGAAAATGCTGACCAGTTCTCCTAGCTCAGTGGAATGTTATCAGGAACCATATAATTGTATTAATTATAATTTTGTGTTTGCCTCACTTTTCAGCATCCAAATATAGTTCCACAATTAGTTGAACTGTTGTCAAGTTCTTTATCTAATGCCGAAGGAGCAGCTTCAATCCTTTCCAAATGTTGTCAGGTAAGTAGATATAATAATTGTTAGAAATCAGTGATTTCAGAACCCTGTTGCTTTGGTGCAACAAAAGCAGCTTCCAGCTGTATGAAATAGTGTGGATGCTTAATAAATATCCCATAGTAACGGGAGGACAAAATTAATAATAACTATTACTTAGCTACTGTCGGAGGCATGGTGACCTAATGGTTAGCACGCTGGACTCTGGATCAGATGGTCTGGGTTCAAGCCTTGGCTGGGCACTGCGTTGTGTTCTTGGACAAGCCACTTTACTCTCACAGTGCCTCTCTGCACCCAGGTGTATATTAAATGGTTATCAGCAAAATACTGCTGGGTGTAACAGTGCGGTGGACTAGCATCTCATCCAGGGGGAGTAGAAATATTGCTAGCTGCTTAATTCTACTGAAACCGGGATATAAGGAGCCTTCCTCAAGCCGTACACACTCAATATATCTATTCAGGGCTTCTGATATTTTGTGCATATTTCGCGAAATTCACCTATTTCCACGAAATCCTGCGAAATTGACAAAAACGCGTGAAATACCACGAAATTTACTATAAATCCTACCAAATACATCTCAGCACAACATATTTTAAACTTATCTTAACTATTGGGGCTGTTTACATGCAGTAAACTTGTAAATTTATCTCCACTGCCACAAGTAAACAATGGGCGTTCTTAGAATAGATTAATGTTGCGAAAAACGGGGCACTGGACAATGTGAAGACTTTTCGTTGCCACTATATGGAGTGTAAAAGGAAACTGCTGTCTGTAGTAATTCAGGCACATGTTTACTCGTTGACTTCACAAATGGATTTGAACCTTCAATCACGAACAATCTTGCCTTGAAACTACAAAGCAACACAAGACAGTGAGGAAAGAAAAGAAATTTATTGCATTGCTGTTTTCGGCTTCAAATTGCAGCTGAAAAAGGAGGATAACCAGTCAACGTTTTTGCCCCTCGAAACAAGAACAGTTTCCTTCAGAACTGTGAAGGATGAACTTTTGTGTTTTCTTTCTTGCCCTGAATTTGACATCCTGCAGTATTTTTTCTTGTTTGCTTTTTAGCGAAATTTTCCCCAAAAACTCCCGCGAAATACCTGCTAAATCGGCCATTTTCTCCGCAAATTTGACTCTGCAAATCCTGTGAAATGTGACTTTTTTCCCGCGAATTATCAGAAGCCCTGTCTATTGATATAAGGACAATATAAGGACGTGGCAGGATGTATATGGTCCGTATAATGATCAGTATATTTCAGGGTTGGCCAGCAAAAATACCAGGATCAGTATACACTAGTATAAGGAAACCGAGGTATACTGTTCATTATACAGACCTTATATACCCAAAGTTCAGTATACACCAGTATACCATTCTGTACACATTATGTATTTGGTCTCATTATACCTCCGTATACATGCCATTTCATGCAGTGACTATTTCTTTGTCAATTATAGCTAGCAGAGTGTATGAAGAAAGAAACGAAATGTACAGCTTACCCTTCAGACAAGCAGCTCTCGAATTTAATAGCTTGTCCAGAGCGGACAAGTCTTGCCTGGGCTTTTGCTCATTGGACAAATGAGCGTCATGTGCACAAAGGGCCAGAAGCTGTTGCGTTAACTTAAAATGCTTGCAGAACTTAATGGTCGGTGACCCCCACATTTTTCCATGAACAGATTTTATTTACAATTCTTGACAGATTGTCAAAAATGGAAAAAAAAATCCATTTGCAAATTTTCTGTACACACAACATCAATTCCTGCTATCTTGTGGCTATAAGGCAAGCGAAAATGTAGTTGCTAAACTAAATGGGAATATTTTCTTTCAGGAACATCTCCAATTCAATAAATTCTTTTAATATCAGATCGGTATGTTAAACAATATTGGGCTGAGAAAATTTCATTTCAGAGATTTACCGGTATTTGTGATATTTTGGACTTACATGTACAGACACTGTAGCGGCTAATGAAGCCCAATTTTTCTGGTTATTATTTTTTTTAGTGACTGTTCTTCCAGGCATGTTATCTCCAAATATTTTAGGAACTCATTTTCTTACAGTGGTGAAAGTCTCAGAAAAAAGAAACTACATGAAAAAAATTCCACACAAACGTCCTTAAAATAACTTGAATGGCAGAAAAATCTCCTGCTAACACAATTTCACCAGAAAAGCACTTTTTTGAGCCCTGCAACCTTTTGAGCCCATGTAATGCTTGGAAATACTAAAGAGACATAATTTTCACTTGAAACTTGTTCTGCCATTTTCAGGGTCCTGCTCATCAAGCACTATTGTGCAACATGGGCGCAGTGAGTGCCTTAATGCCTCTCTTGGTGTGCGACATTCCCAAGATACAACACCCAGCATTACAGTGTTATGCAGCCATGTCCTTTCAAAATGGAGCTGTGTCATTGGCCATGAAATCAGGTATCGTTTAAGAGACTGTG
>OX393572.1:6592072-6627072 GCA_947652115.1 Blastomussa wellsi | reverse complement strand
AAGGTGAGCAGCTGATTCAAATCTTTACCAGATTGTTGTCAAGAGACAGACCAGATGAGGTTCAACTTGGTGCTGCCAAGTGGTAAGGGGTTTTTTCTTTGTGGCTGTCTGTTTGTACCTCAGTTTGTGGGCTAAAATGAAGAATTCAGCTGGCATAAATATTATATTTTACTGGCCTTATTTCCTGTTCTTCTATTTACCTACTAGAAGATGTTTATCCATGTTATATAAGAAAATAATGCCCGCTTGAGGTCTAGAAAAGCTACTAGTGGATGCCCGAGCCGTTAGCCGAGGGCATTCAACCGCTTTTCTAGACCTCAAAAGGGCATCATTTTCTTACAGCACATTGGGAAACCCATCTTCTAGCCGGTTTAGAATATAGCAATTCCGGGGTACCGGGCTTCTATAGTTTTTGCCCATGTTCTATTAAAAATAAAGCCCGCCAAGATTCCATGGCGAGCATACAGGGCTATATTCTAAATATGTCTATAAATATAGTATAATAGTAATTTAAAGAAATGATCCATGTAAGAAGTGGGCAGAGCAAATGCATGGAATGTGGTAAGATGATAACTCTTAAAATAATTATTCAAGCAGTTAAAATGGCAGTCGCTGATTGGTTAAATACTCCCAAAACGTCCAAAAAATTTCAAGGAATAACTTTTTAATAATTATTAATGCTATTTTTTTTGCTATATGGATTTCCAGGAACCTCTGTTTTTTCCATGGTTCCCCATATGCCAGGCTCTTGAAACTTTATTTACACTGTATGGGTTGTTCTTCTCAATACAGTAAAGCACAATTTGTTACAATTGACTAAAACGTGTGCATTGCAGTGATACAAATAAATTCAAATTTCACTCTCTTATATACAACAGCCAATGAAATGTGTGGAATTTTATTCAAAAACATTTTGATTCCAATGGAAGACTTTGCATCCGTGTGGCAATTCCTGCCTACCGTTACTTCTTTTTTGGAAAAAGATATTTCTTAATAATGGTAAAATGACTGAGTGGAGTCCAATACGTATACTACGTAACCGGTTTTGAGTTCGATTTGGAATTAATTTGCACGAGTGAGTTTTTCAAAAAGCAGCTCATACAATGTCAGCCTTTTTTATAAATTAACTGGTGTAATTTAATTCCAAATTGAACAAGAAAAACCGTATGATTACTTATTAATAATATAGACATCAAAAAATTTGCCTGGAGGAAGTGGCAGAAGATCTTTTTGCAGATAAGAAGTGAGCATTTGACATGGATTTGACGCTTAATATACTGATTGGCTGACGAAGATCAGCTCATAAAGCTACAAATTTCAATCCGTAAT
Source organism: Blastomussa wellsi (assembly GCA_947652115.1). Taxonomy (NCBI): domain Eukaryota; kingdom Metazoa; phylum Cnidaria; class Anthozoa; order Scleractinia; family Plerogyridae; genus Blastomussa; species Blastomussa wellsi. The sequence continues at coordinate 6,625,743 of OX393572.1, read as the reverse complement.
TTGTACTGGTGAAACACGTTTTGTACTGCTCTCAGCCAATCAGAATCGAGTAAATTTTTCATGTATTTTATTAAGTCTGTAATCATACAGCACAAGTGATAGGCGGCAGGATTGCGATTTGTCCACAAATATGAATACAGACAGCATCGGACAACACAAAGCCCGATTAATCGTAACTATAACAAAATTTGAGAAAAACTTTGGCAAAGCGAAACCTGTTCATTTGTGATAAGGAACCAAAGAAAGAATACACACCTTTGTGCTAAGAACCAATCAGATTCAAGAAATTGGTTATAGTTATGATTATAATACATGCAGTAATAGAGTATTGTTGCTATTGTTGGGCGTAAGTATGTTTTTGCCCTTTTTACAGCTTAACCCATTGACTCCTGGAGATTTTTGAAAAAAGCGTGTTTTTAGACATTTTGAACATTTTCTAGTCAGTTATAGTCCAAATATGCTTCAAATGTCTCCAAAATACATTTGCAGAATGAAGGCATGCCAGGTTTTACACTAGTATCGCATTTAACGATATTTTAGCTCGGGCATGCACACAAATCAAAACGTCTTTAGGCTTTTCGATTTCTTTATTTTTATTTTTCGCTTTTCCTTTCTCCTTTCCTCGTATCTTTTACATGCTTTTGTTGGCCTTTTACTGGGCCTGCTTTCGGTTCAAGAATTGCCACGAAAGCATCATTGAGACGGGAAATACTCAACATGGAGTAGCCAAGGGTAAGTGAGGGAAATTTTCCTCCTAGTTTTAGGCGGAAAATTCTGAGCGTTTTCCTGCATATTCCAAGCTCCATTGGCCCAATCAATATCATCTGGGTATCATTTGAAAGCTCTTTTCCTTTTGTAGAACTGGGATAAATGGGATTCCTATTTTGGTCAAAGCTGATGACGTCAGAAGCGGAACAAAGGTCAAGGTCCGTCACGGCCGGTTACGGCCAGTTTAGGAGTCAATGGGTTAAAAGCACTTGCCTGTGGCTCGGGCTGGAATGAGTCCGAGTCAGGCAAAAGTTGTTTTTTATTTACGCGCACAAACATTGTCCCAAAATAAATTAATTATAAATTATTATTATTTTAGTGCAGCACATGTCCATACTAAATTGTCAAAATTATACACTATTTTTATTTATTTACATGTATTTGATGTTTGTTTAATCTGATTGCTTTTTCATCTCTTTCTAGTTTAACAAATATGCACAGAGCAGGTGCTATCCCAGCTACAGAAAACCATTCACTGTTGATCAAGGTGTGTGCCATACATGTATTACAGCCGCGTTACACAGAACGTTGTGCTCTCTTTTCCCAAAGGTCATTTTTATAGTAATATCACCGGTACCCATTTATACACCTGGGTGAAGAGAGACACTGTGCTGTGAGAGTAAAAGTGTTTTGGCCATTATTTAGATTTAGATCTAGATTTTAGAACACGACGCTGTGCCCCTGCCAGGGCTCGAACCCGGACCGTCCATTCTGGAGCCCAGCACACTAATCATTAGGCCACCACGACTCACATACAACCCAACATTTACAATTATTAAAACTAGTTATGGTGTATTGCATTTCCTGAGTTTTGATTGGTTTAGAGGCAATGGTATATGAGCTCATATACCATTGAGCTACAAATAGGGTACGTGTACACGTAAAAGGATGCATTTTTCGCAATGTCTGTACAATATTTTTGTGCGTTTTTAACAGGAGTTTCAAAATGTTTTGAAGTAGGTGTCGTCGACTGGAAGAGTAAGCGGCTGTTATAGGTGAGCTTTTTGGTCGCAAGCTGATTGCTATGTCCAGAGTAGCCGGTGGCATAATAGTCAAGTAGCCGGTGGAACTCTGGCAGTCGCTGCCTTGTTTTGAAACCCCTGTTTTAATAAAACAATTATTCCACTCGCGCTTGTTGGATATGAGATGGTTATACACGCCCCGTTGGCTATCTACCATCTCATATCCAACGCGCGCTCGTGGAATATTTGTTAACTAGATTGTATAATTATATCACTTTGTTTCTTATTTGTGACTTATTGTGATCAGGTTCTTGCCACTGCAGTCAGAATGTGTAAGTGGGACAAAATTCTCACAGTCAGGGCTGAGGCAGCAGAAACGTTAGGTAAGTGGCAAACATTTCCAGCTACAACATCAGTCATTTACAGCTTTCATCTTCCACAGTTTACAACTGTTCTAAACATTAGTTGTAAGTGTTGTTTATACTGACACTTGTTGATAATACATGCACATGACTTTTGGTTGTCGGGTTCAGTGGCCTAATGCAGGGTTTTTATGGGTCGAGGATATCTGGAAAGTCATGGAATCGTAGATTTTCCTCGTTTTCCAGGCCTGGGAAGTCATGGAATTTAAGTGTGGGTCATGAAAAGTCATGGGAAATTATGTTTATTAAAAAAATGAAAGAAATGGTGAAATCAAGGTCATGGAAGACTTGGAGAAGTCATGGAAAAGGTCATCTAAATTCATGGAATTTCAAAATCTCGAAAGAGTACGAACCCTTTAATGGTTAGTGCATTAGATTACAGATTGGTCCTGGTTTGAGACTTCCATCATGTTCTTGGGTAAGACTCTTCACCTTTACAGTGCGTCTCTTCACCCAGGTGCAGAGATTCCAACCCTTTGAAATGGTAAAACGTGAAACATTTTTTTTTTTTTTGTAAAAACACGTCTCTTCTTACAGCGTGAAAAGAAAACACTTTACTGCGGTGTAAAGCCGACGGAACTCGGTGTAAATGTCTATTTTACGAAGCTTTACGGCACCTTTAAGTTTTTAAAAGCTGACCTTCACACCGGCTTTACACTCACATTTAAAGCTTGCGTAATGAGACTTAAGGACGTTCGCGCTAATTGTTTCTGCGCATCATTACTGTGCACGCATTTCGTGTTGCGGTATCACGCCACGTCACGCTTAGAGCGTGAGTGCTTAAGAAAAACAAAGGGCCAGAAGCCGCTAACTCTAGCTAATTCTAAATTTTGTCTCCACTTCACAACGAATGAACACACAGCTGATAGGCAAATAAGTTTATTTGGGGAGGGCCTGGCAAGAACCAACCCGATATATAACCGTTCATCAGACCTTTATAAGCTGCTATCGCCGACCACTCGTGCAATCTGCCATCGTGGATTCTCGTAAAAAGTTCATCTTCAGAGTAGACGTGAATACAATATGTATTTGACGACTGAGTACATTTATTACACGTAGGACGAGCACAAACATAACGCAGACTAAACGACTGACCGCCATTATGGCTAGAGTGTCCACTAGTTTGGACCAAAATCTCCGGCGTATACAAAAAATTATTATAACGCGTTGAAGATTACAGAGCAAATAAATTTGTACACAGCTAACAGACAGCCTGGTTTGTCCACAACTTTGGACCAAACCACATTTGCAAACGCATCATGCCAGTTAGGCTGGGGAGTCCACAACTTTGGACGAAAATCCCCGTACACAACTACTATATCACGCCAGTTAGGCTGGGGTGTCCACCACTTAGGACAAAGATACCCCATGTACAAACGTATCATGCCAGTTAGGCTGGGGAGTCCACTACTTTGGACCAAAAGCCCCCATGTACCATGCCAGTTTGGCTGGGGTGTCCACTACTTTGGATCAAAACACCCATATACAAAAACAACATGCCAGTTAGGCTGAAGTGCCTACTACTTTAGACCAAAAACCCTATATACAAACACGTCATGCCAGCTAGGCTGGGGTGTCCGGTACGTTGGATAAAAGCCCCATTGAGAAGCATACCGTGCCAGTTAGGCCGGGTCGTCCGCTACTTTGGACAAAAAACCTCGGCAATATACAAAGATGTCTTTATATTTAGGCTAGGAAACTAGTTATGCAAATTACAAAAGAAGAACGCTAATTCAAACGAGGATAATACTAACGGAGCTGAGCAACCGCTAACAACAGGAGTGCGATTAGAACGGAGGCCAGAAAAAACCTGCTGTAAAAACCCATTGGGAAAAACAAAGCAGGAAATCTGGGTAGGAACCATGGCTCAAGCTCCAGCGATTGGTAGCCTTTCCTACGGAGGCTTTACAAAGGTAAAACTGATGATAGCGCAGTAAAGATACCTGAAAAACTAAAGTACAAAAATTAAACGGAGCTCTGAACAGGGTTGATTCAGAGGCCTAGATGACTATCACGTGCTACACTCCCCCTTATATACCTCTTTCTTTCTACCCATGATGCTCCGGCCTGGAGCCCAGGCCCCGTTGTTTCCCGTGCCGGCAAAATAGTTATTTCGGGCTTCTTCGCAAGCTCATTCGTCAGAAATAACATTTCTGACTTGTACTTCTTAAATGGTCGCCAACTCCTACATGAACAAAAAATCAATGTTTAAAAATTTTCAAGTTTTCTGCCCACATGACACCGAATTCTGTTATCTTGCGGCTGAAAGGCGAGTGAAACTATGGTCGCTAAATGCGCAATATTGAATAAATTCACTAAGTAGGCGCACATAAACAATAGTTGACTGAGAAACTTTCACTTCAAAGATTTAGTTGCAATAGTTTTTGGGCTAACAGACGCTGTAGTCATATTCGCTAACGAAGCCCAATTTTTCACATTTAGGGTGTTCCTCCGGGCATTTTATCCCCAAAACGAAGTCGGTGACCGCTAACTTTTTTCATATTTCTGACATTAGTAGCTCATTATCTTACAGTGGTGAAAGTCTCAGAAAAAAAAAAAAAAAAAAACAGTGTTAGAAAATTTTTGCGCGAACGTCCTTAAACAAAATTTACATTGCCGTATATTTTCTTGAATGTCATCTTTACGCCACGGGTTTACAATCTTTACTGAGCTTTACTGCATAGCGGAAAGTTAAATAACCAACTTTACGAACATCTAAGCTAGTTTTGATTTTCCGTAAATGTCGTTTTTCTTGCTGTCTTTCAGCATTTCTTATTGAAGAAGATACAGAACTACAGAGGACAGCAGCCATCTCGGATCACTTAATAAAAACACTGACTGGCTTCTTGGTGAAAAGTGATTTGGATGACAGCTCGTATGCTCTCATGAGAGAGGTTTGTAGGAAAACTGGTGGGAGGGGAGGGATGGTAAGGACAGTTACAGGAGCTTGAACAGACAAACGGGAGGGGTGTGATGATTCGAGGCTGGATAGAGGTTGGGGCAGTCACTACAATAAGGTACAATCTGGAAGGACTCTTGAATACCAACAACATTATTGGAATTACCTTGCCTTAAAAATGCAAAGTCAATTGTCAATTGCTGTTTAGTGTTTAGGTTGTCGGCAATTGCAAGAGCTAATACTGTGTATGCCAACTGTGTTGTGTTCTTGGTTTTTAATCAGAGTGCTTTTAAAGCCCTTGCTTCAGTTGGAGCGAATGATGAAGACATCAGAAAAAAGGTTTGTGTGTCTGTTGTTATATAAAAGGATTCTGCAGCTGAGCCAAAAGAATTTAAAATTTGATGCAGACAGTTGTGTTTATGTCGTCTTCCAGATAATAGAGATTGAGTGCACAATGGATCACGTGGTATCTGGTCTGGAAGACCCCAACACCAACGTCAAATTAGCGGCAGTGAAGTGTCTCCACAGTTTGTCACGCTCTGTCCAGCAGCTAAGAACAAGTTTTCAGGACACGGCGGTTTGGAAGCCTATTATGAAGCTACTACAGGACGCCTCTGACAACATGATGACTGTGGCCTCTTCTGCACTCTGTAATTTACTGCTGGAATTCTCTCCAAGCAAAGAGGTAAAAAAACTATACTAGATAAAATTTATAAAGCATTGCTTCGGTGAAAGCCTTTTTATTAGATAAATATAAAATTCATTTTTCTGGAGAAATCAGTTGAAATCCTAATTAAATGCAGTGGCTCCGATTCGCTTCAGAGTTCTTTCTACTGTTTTTCATATCTTTTGTAGATATCGCTTGGGAGAAGTAAAGTGTTAATCACGGTTATGCTAAGATGAGCTACAGAGCCACAATGGGAACAGCGTCTGAGTACTGAACTCCCATTACAATATGAAACCAAAAACCCATTAAAATCTTGTGAATGTTTTAATGAGAAAATCACAAGATTTTCATGCCGTTTTAACAGGTTTTTCCTGGTTTAATTCATGGGTTTTACATGGGGAAAATTGGTGTATATTTTATGGCCCATTCAATTTTATTTGGGTTCATATTCATGCACTTTTCATGGCCATGAAAACATTTTTTCATGACCCATTCAATTGAAGTCTGGTTAGTTTCCGACTTCCTTTTCCATGAAATCAATTTGTATTTCTTTCATGCCCCATTAAATTTAACTTTGGTTATTCATGAATTTTCATGGCCATGAAAACAGATGTTCTTGACCCATCAATTTCAGTTCTGGACCATCACTGACTTTTCATGGCCATGAAAAGATTTTCATGAAAAATTAATGGCTTTCAATCAGGCCATGAAAATTGGGAAATGCAATATTCATGGCCCTGAAAAAAGATTCATGGGTTTTTCATAAGTATTTCATGGGATTTTCATGAAACTGTAGTTGGTAGTGAAAAGAGCAGTAACCATTTCTTATTACTTTTGTTTCGTATTTTAGCCGATATTAGAAGCAGGTGCTGTGAACTTGCTCTCAAATTTGACCAGACGTGAAGAGACGGCGCTACGACTGAACGGAGTCTGGGCTCTAATGGTAGGTAGAAGAGACAGCCAGGAGAAAACGACAGGGACAGACTACTGACGAATTCTGATTGGTTTTCTAATGCTTTGCATAAAAATAAAACCAATGTTTGATATCAGAGGCAATCGCTATGATTGTTAGAAGTGTGCAAAAGGGAAAACGACTCGCAACTCTGCACTCAGTTTACGAAAAACACTGATTTATATGTCGTGTGAAAAAACATGGAGGATTGCTGCAATTCCTGTTTTGCTGAATGTTTTAAAGTTATAGACCATGCGACCACAAAATTCCATGTCAAGATAAAAGAAGCGTTACATATTTCCTGGGAGCAACCTTCTTTAAACAAACAATTATATCATGTTAATTTAACTGTTTCGTTCTAATCTTTATTTCACGCTTGTTATTTATCATTGTTTAGCAATTATATATTATAAATTAACAAATGTAACTTCAAAATAATTCTACTTTCAACTGAAGATGGTTGTTGAACGACCGAAACATATCTTGTAAATTTAGATTCAAATGTGTCGTCCTCTTCATAAAAAAAATATGAAGTGTGGAATGGTCACTCCCGTGTGGGAACGGAATATGAAGCGAAGATTTGTAACCTGGTGCCTAGCGTAGGAAAGATACAAGCAACCAATCATAGCGTGAAGGAAGACATGTATTAATTGGTGGCAAGGTTACCTTAATACATTTTGGTTCTGCACCTGGTTAAAGCAAGTTAATGCACGTCATCATTTTCTTGAATTTAGGCTGGATTACACATTAATGTCATTTTCCAGTCACTTTACATGCATGGGTTCACTGTTGTTGTCTTGTTCTCATTTCAAGTCTTCCAAAATCTCTATGCTCAAATCATGAATCTATAAAATGGTGTTTCTTGGTGTTTTGTAGTCTTGGGGTGATTTGTAGACATGCTGCGAGGAAATCATAGTTTTTCTCAAAGGCGGGCTTGTAAAATGTAGAGAAATATTTATGACGTTTTGAAATTAGATTTTGAAGTCAAATTTAGTAGACTGACACCAAAACAGTCCACTAGCAACATGGAGTGTTCTCGTGTGGTGTCAACAGTCCGATGGCATTCCAAAAATAAGTTGTTGAATTCCCTAGCCCTTCTTTATACCTTTTTAAAACATTTTATTAAAATTGAGGTGTACCCCTGCCCTCGCTACAGCACGCCCAAGAAACGCACAACCAAAGTAGACTTTGGACTGCCCACTTACTTTATAAACTGAATTTACTGGGAGCTCGAGTGAGCAAGACTGGAGTTACGTAGCGCGTGAAGCCGGAACGAAGGGTTACTAAACTGTCTTCTCTTTTTTCTTTACTCAGAACATGGCTTATCAGGCAGATGACGTAACCAAAAATAAAATCCTGGAGGTGTTGGGACCAGAGCAGTTGTTTAGGTAAGAACATTGTTTTGTTGAAAATTAGCCAAGAATGTCCACTGAAACAAGTGGTTTCTCCGTACAGATGGAAATCGCTCTTGGCCGTGGAAAGGCATTGTACCAGTAAATTGGAGAGCTGAACACGGGCGATTGTTCAGTCCGAGGTTGTTGTGTAATCCCTCAAATACGTTATTTCAAAGTGGCGGAATTTAATTTCAGTGGGTTTCGGCATTGATCTGTTCCTTCACGTTCATATTTTGTTGGCAGTCTTCTTGACGATCCCGACACTCAGGTGACAATGAAAACATTGGGACTGATGAGGAATCTGCTGTCAGGAAGAGAGGTATAGTCTTCTGGTTTGCTTGTTTGCCATGCAGAAACAACAATAATTGTTAACTTACTTTAGTTCAGAAAGCATTGAGATTTGGATCTGTCTTCCCTTCAATATCGAGAGACAAACGCCGCAAGTTCCTTCCTGAAACGTCCGTTATTTTTTGTACGTTTATTTGGTTAAGGGCCCCGAAATAACGAATTGGAAATAAGCTACAGAAGGTTGCCGGGAATACTTGATTCTTGCACAGGATTCGCACAAGGTCACAGGGTCCCACCAGATTAGTATGCCATCCTTGTTGTTTGCACTTAACAGCATTCCAATTTGGTTAAGAATTCAGTAGCATATCGCTGAAAACGATGTCTGTTTGAGACTTTGATTTTCATATTTGTGTTTTATTGTCCTGACTATTTTCCGGAATCCCGCGATACTGAACAGCTTTTATAATATAGATAGGACTCTGCGCGTGTATAAAACATAGAAAAAGAGTGTTTTATTGTTTTTAGTCAGCTTTACTCTAGTGATGGCGTCGAACATTTTCTTAAAGTCAAGCTGCAGAGATTGTCGAAGAAGCTTCTAAGTTCGAGATGAAAGTAAAAGAAGCGAAATTAAATTGCTTCAGTTTATCGATCGTGCGTGTTTTGGTGTTTTTACTTGCGGCGTATAAAATCTATATCATAAAGCAAATGAAGAAGCCTAAGCCATGTATTATACTATAAAACACTCCGGAAATTTGAGAACACACGAGAAATTTTGAAAACACTCGCCTGTAGCTCGTGTTTTCTACATTTCCCTCGTGTTCTCAAATGGCCGTCGTGTTTTATGACAGTATAATACATGGCTTAGGCTTCTTTATTTGTTAAATAAAGTCACAATGTGTACGACTCTCTGTATACTATATTACTGTTCTCCTTGCGTAAGTACTGTTAAAAAACCTAATTATCTTGCAAAACATTTCGGACGATTTTAATTCCAGACCAAACAAGTGTCTAAAAATAAAACCGTAGGAAATTTTAAGCGTCCGAAATATTTACAGTACGCGCAGTATAAAATGTTTAAGTACGTATTTTCTTGGGCGACGCCATCATATATATTGAATGCTGATAGACATGATAGAGCTAAAACTCGCTTTAGGCTTTCTCCGCTATTATCAATAGAAATGATTTTTTTTTCGTATATCAAGCGTAATGGAGATATATATTCGTGTTTTATAGGCGCAAATCTACTTTAGATGTGTTTGAGCTATGGTACGATTGACGTCCGAATTTTTTTTTTTCAAGTAATGTCTGTAACAAAACTGTGTGTTACATATTACGTCAGCAATCGTCACACACTGCCCAGTTCCTGGGGTATTCTTTCATTTGCTTTATCGTTTAAGAAGGCCATAGTTCGATAAGCTGTCAGTGTATAAGATTCACTCCAAAATAACAGTTTCCTTCAGATATGCGCCATTCTTGAACACTGTCTCGGTGGAGCATTCTAAACCAGCATTTGAGGAGGTGCTTGAGAGATTTCTGGATCGGAAATCTCCTACAGTGCTCTGTGGCATGGCGTAATACAATTTCTCCCAAAACCACTTATTACTGACACTGAGGTACGTTTTAGTGCGCATGTATAGCTTCATTTCGTCATCCAGTTCATCCACGTTGACGTCATCAAACAGAATAATTATCAGATAATTCATGCGTTCCTCTAACACCTTGCGGTGTGCGGCGCGAAACTCCAGCAGACACCACTCGCTCCTTAAAAAGTTGCGTGATAACACCATGAGCATGCGCTTACTCTGGTCGACGCTGTTCAGAATGTTTTCCTGGATTGGCGCACCCACTAGAAAGTCCCTTTCATGAATACATAATTTGTAGGGAGGGTCGTGATTTTCGAGTCGCTGTTGCAAAGTGCTCACAACCCACTGGTAGTCGCTACCGTTGTACGATACGAACGCGTCGTATATCTTGCTTGGGTCCGAGTCATCTATGCGGTCAAATGGGTGCCAGTTGAAATGGGTGTACATAAAAACTTTCACTTCTCCACTAAACTTGTAAAGAAGAATGAACACGATGAAAGTCAAAACTAGCAAGCTTCCGAGAGTCAGGGCGATTATTCTGAAAGTCTTTTCCTTTATTATAGATTGTGTATTAGACTTGTCTTCCATATTCTGTTTACAAACGAATTCCTCATCTGGAATAGTGTAAATTGGTTTCCCCTGAATATTTCCCTCAGTGTTACAAAGAACGTTTTCAATGTTCTTTATTTGCCTCGCTTTCCTCCGTAGCCAATTCTTCATCCATTTTGTTGTGCAGTCGCATTTGAAGAAATTGTGGTGTAAAGCGAGACTGGTGAAGTTTACATTTTCGATATTCCTCGGTAAACTGGTCAGTTTATTAGAATCGATAAACAGAATTTCAATTCGCGTAAACTTTCGCACCGTGGACTCGTTTAACATTTGAATGTTGTTGTGCGTTAAATACAGAGCCGTCACGTTTTCCATATAAGGATGGGGTAGAATCTCCCGGATGTCATTTTCTTGCAAATTAAGCTCTATGCGACCGCGTGGAACTCTGGGAGGCACTGAGGTTAGGTTTTTTTCTTTACAATCGATGACCACAGTTCCATCGAAAGCGCGTACGAAACACAAACATTCCCCGGGGCAGTTTTCCAGATTTCTTTGGCATTTAAATTGATCTTCGTCGACGGATAAGATCGGTTGACCTTTGAGTTCATTCGGAGAGGCGCATTTCCAAGTTTCAAACTGTTTATCTCGAATGCGCGTGTACCTTAGCACCACAGCTCGCAGCCAGCGAGCCAAGATCAAAATTTTACAGTCACACAGTAGGGGATTCCCAGTCATGTCGATTTTGTAAACCTGTAGAAGAAACTGAAATATGACTTCCTCTGTTCTGTTGAATGCTTCGATGTTAATCGTGTTGAACTTGTTGTTAGCGAAGTTAATATTCTTTAAACTCTCTTGCATTCTTACTTGAGGCGAGCTTACCGAATCGCGATGCTGATACATAAATTCGTCATAATCTAATTCTTGCAACACGCTGTTAAGATCTTGAAAAGTCAACTGGTTAAAAGACAGATCAGTTTCTACGGCACCCCGTTGCAGTAATAGTGAGGTTGGAATGCGGCTTAGTTTGTTGTTTTGGAGGTAAATTTTTTGCAGTGAGCTTGAATCTACTGGGAAAGCTTTGTCGTCCACTAGCGTGATTTGGTTATCTTCTAAATGCATAATTTCCATCTTTTTTAACTTGCTGAACGTTTCTTTTGGAATATAACTTAATTTGTTGCCATTCAAGTCAATTCGTTTGATTTGCGTCACATATTTAAAGAGTTTGTTTGGTATCTCTGAAATGTTGTTGTGATCAAGCCGTAATTCGAGCAAACTATCGAGTCCTTGGAAAAGCTGTGGTGGTAAGTCATTCAACTTATTCTTGCTGAGGTCGATCACATGTATTCCCGTCAAATTTCGAAAACACGTTGGTCCAATGACTTGCAAACCGTTTCCCTTCAAAGACAGTTTATTCAGCAATCCGTTAAATTCGTGTGTCGACAAATCTTCGATCTTGTTGTACGACAGATCGTAAAATCTTCGGTAAATCTTCGGATGCACGTTAGTGCCGAATTGATAGTGATGGTTTCCGGTTGGAGTTCTTCGTAATCCTCGTGGCAGTTGCAGGGTTGTGTTACACCAAGGGAATGGTGGTGGTTCGGTGAGCTTATTGTATGCAAGCTCGAGTGATTGCAGTAACGGCATGGTTGTATCAAGCTCTGCAGGTATCGATGCAAGCTGTAAATTTGAGAATCCAACCTCTGCCATCTTAGGCCACTCGTATTTACTAAACATGCTGGGAATTTTTCGTGGTTTGGATTTGTCAAATAAAAGAGAACCAATATTTTGTAGTACCCCCGGGAGTACCTGACGAGAGTTATTTCCCAATGTATAATTTCGTTCGAGTAACGTCGCGTTTTCGAGGACGTACAACACTCGAAAGTCTGTTGCTTTTCCCCAGTGAGAAATGTCTTCGGCTGAAACGCTACAGTGCCCCATAAGTTGCAAGTAAAATATGACATTTTTCTTAGTGATGTTTAACGAATTGTAGAAAACAACTTTCATCGGAGTGAGACATATCGCAGCAAAGTACAGCGTAACATCTTGATTCGTTGTTAGTGTTTTCAGAATCGTACTGATATCCACGCTACATTGGTCATGCGTCTTGTCGCTTTTTAGCGCACATTTTACACCTTTCCCTGGTACCGTTCCTTTATCTGTTTCGAAGAACGACGATATCTTTTTCAAAATACAGCGAGATGCAGCACACAGTTTGAAGCTGGTTCCTCTATGTCCAGTCACCTTGATCGCAAAGAGCAGCAAGCAGCTGAGTATAATAAGATAGCGTTTCATATCAAACACGAGTGGCGTCGCGGGCGGGACTCTGTGAAGTCTATTTAGCACGTAGTCGATTTGATTTTATTCAATTTTTATCGCCCATGTTGTTTGTGTCTTTAAAAACACAAATTACCCTCCTCCTTCCGGGTTTTGCTGCAAGCTACTCATGTTTCCTGTGTTTTTCCGCCAAATACTCCAGAAGGTTTGAGCGTGAGGCTTTTGTGCGGTTTCGACGTGAAACGACACACGACCTTCGTTCTTATCCTGCGCACTATACTGGCAACAATGCTTCAACCATGCCAAGTCATAATAAGTGTTCATGACCTCTTATCGCATTATGAAAATTCACATCAATGGTTCCATTTCAGAGGGTCTCAGCACGACTCAGATCCTACTGCACTGCATGCAGTGCAAGCAAATCTCTATTATTAGATGTTTACCACGATATTTTTTACTTCCTGATGTCACGCCACCTTTGCAGTTTGTAGATCATGCCATATCCAAGACAATACCCTGTTGTCAATTTTTTTTCTGGGTCATGATTTTGCATTCGATTTTTTTTTTTTTCACGATAGAAATCTGAAATAGACGACATTGTGTTTCTATTTTCTTCTGTAATTTAAAAAGTGATTTCCATTCAAGTAAAAATAAACGCTTTCAACACTTATTTCTTATATCGAAAACACAGCTTCAGATAACAAACAAAGATAATCCTTTCTTGGCACCAACAACAATAGATGAAATCATCTGTAACGTCGCTGTTAGCATGCATGGTAATCTCACCCGGGGATTCCCCCACCCAATAAAGCTTCGCGGCAAAAAGATGAATATATTACAGTCAACTCTTCTTTGTAAGCTTTTATAGTTTTTGAACATGTCGTTTCTGGGAAAAGCGTTTTCTTGCTACCAAGGGCGGCTACAAAGTTTTTAATTCTAATTTTTTAATCGCTGAAAAATTTCGCTAGCAAATTTCGCTATTGATTGAACAGACAGACCACCGGCGCTAGTTTGTAGCAATTCTGGATTTCTGTCTATTGTATCTTTTATTGTCTAATGTATCTCCATAAGCTTCAAACTTTAAAAAAAAAGACCTTATCCATTTACGCATCAAGACAAATAGAGTTGCTGTGCACAGTATTAGGAAGCAAACGGCACAGGTGAAAGAAAGTATCAACTTCACATATTGCGTGGTAACTCGGAATCTCTTAAACATTGTAGCGATTGTAAAGTAAGTCGAGTTCAAATATAACATCTTGCCATAATTTTGGAGTTAGATTGTTGTTTATTAATCCAAAATGGACAAATAATATTTGGGCAGAAGAAACTCGACAAATATTGAAAACTTGATCACTGTGTTATTCAAGGGCTGTCGATATTTCGATTGATGATACAGGGTATCTAATATAATCCTGCATATCAGTACAGGTGTTCCCATTGCATGATTATTTCTCCTTATTTATTAGAATCCGTCTGGCTTTACCCGCGTAATACGCTCGTGGCCACAAATCAATCTGATAGTAATTTCCAATTCGTATTGAGCTTGGAAGTTAGCGAATATTGTTATTTTCTCTTTTGTAGGATATCGATCGCATCATGCTTCTTCACGGCGCTCGTGTGATGGAAAGTGTGAAGCCGATACTGGACAGTGAAACTCCCACTGAGGATGTCAAAGAACAGGTAAATACGATCAATGAAAGACGTGTGAATCATTGGGGGGGGGGGGGGGGTTGGGGGATGGCTAGTGGGGAGGGTTAAGGGGGATTGTGTGGGTAGGGGGGGGGGGTTGACGAGAAGGAGCTTGACCGGAGAAAAGTGGTAGTGACCTTGTCTGTACCTGTGGTTTTTTTCCACAGTAGTCGCTTAGCAACTTTTACAGGTCCGGTTGTTCCAAGTACGATTAAGGTAATTCAGGATAAGCCTTCTCTGTTAGGTTTTCTGATATCTTTATTTCTGTTTGATTAACATTACACTCCAAGAAACACGAGCAATTAAAACACTTCCAAACAAGAGGGATTTCAGTTTATCTTAAGGTGGCTCATCTCAGTTTTTCGGAACCACACCAACCCAGCTTTAATAGGCTACAGCTTCGCTGTCTTACGTCGGTCGGGCAAGATTTTTCGCACATCAACTGGAGATTGAATAAGGTTTCCAAAAATGTGCACTTCATTGGCATCGGTGTTACCATAGCAACGGAATGATGACGTCATGGTTTCTGAAAATCAGCATTTTTCTCAAAATCCAGACCTAAACTTTTAAAACGAATCCACGTCCCTTCTTCTATACATTTAGATCTTCCACACTGCAAAGTTTCAAAAAACTCTATGAGAGCGTTTTTGAAAAAAAGCTAGTTGAATATTTTGCTGTCAAAATTTAACATGTTCGCCTTAGTATCTGTTTGTTCGTGATTCCAGCGGCTTCCTGTAGATTGTAACAATGTTCTTTCCATTTTTTATACCTTCGGCATAGAACAACTTTCCTGAAAGGTTTCATCTAGTTTGCTTCACTAGATTTCGCTCTGCGAACTCAAAAGTAATGTCTTTAATATTCACATTTTTCTAATAGAAGGAACGTCTTTGATATGGGAGCATCTATTTAAAAACTAGTTGATAGAGTTTTTGTAAAATCTCTAGATCGAAAGTCTAGCATGTTATGTGTCATCCCTGAAAATTTCAAAGGCATTGAACCATTTTAAGAGCGCGAAATATTTATAAAAATATAGGGTACTTTTGCATTCGCTGCGGAAAGTTTCGTTATCCGATTACTTGTTGACAGCTGGTCTGTTTCAGAAGTTTATCTTTTGTCTATATTCCACATATTTGTGTGCTTTGGGATCAGCAAGTTTGCCATGCTTGCCGCGCTTGATTACAGCCTGGACGATCGTGCAAATTTCATTCTTCATACAATAGCAATTAGCCAGTCGGGCAATTAGCACTGGGCTGTGGTGACGCCTGTGAGACTGTGATGAGCGATGCAGCAGCTCTCATTTTTGAAATGGCAATAAAACAAGCAACAGGAACGATGCCCCTAGACCCTAAAACAGTAACACCTAACTAGCAGTATAATTGCAAGCTTACGAGGGGGTAAGTTGCTAAGGAAACTGTGGTGCTGCGTCGGTGGGAAGTATAACAATATAATTTGGTTTTATCAACTGGGTTGATAATGTGAATTGGTCACCGTAAAGAGATTCAAGAGCTGACGTTTCGAGCGTTAGCCCTTCGTCGGATTCGCTCCGAGTTGATAAAACCAAATTATATTGTTATTCAATCTCTAGTTGATGAGCGAAAAATCTTGCCCGACCTACGCAAGACAGCGAAGCTGTAACCTATTAAAGCTGGGTTGGTGTAGTTCCGAAAAACTGAGATGAGCCACCTTAAACATTTAGAAGTTTAATTTCTCTTACAACCCCTCCATCAACTTTTAATCTTTACTCTTTGTTAAGGTGGCTGAATACAGTTTTACCGCGCGCTCTGCAGTCAACATTGCTGACGCGAGGCAGCGCGTGCAATAAGAATCGCGAACAGCAAACATGGAACCGAATGAGCGATGATTTTTGGGGAAAGCGCTTTTTTGGACATTTGTGACATTTTGTAGTCAGTTATGAGCTAAATCTGCTTCCAACTACTCAAAACATCATTTGTAGCACAAAAACAGACCTGTTCTTCCACAAGCATCGCGTTTTATGACATTTTTGCTCGACCTCTTAAGGTTTCTTCGTTTTTTCCATTTTTTTTTTCGCTTTCCCTTTTTCTCCTTTCCTTGTCGTTATGCTACAGTTGTTGCCTTCATATACTGGGCTTGCCTTCAATCCAAACATTCCCGAGAAAGCGTCACTCAAACAGGAAATTCCTGCCATGTAGTAGCCAAGGGTAGTCGAGGCAATTTTTCTTGCGAGATTTTCGCATTTAAGCATTTCCGTGTGTATTTCATGCTCAATTAGCTCTGTCAGAGTATAAGTGATGGGCACCTTTTTTGGTTAAAAATGATGACATCAGAAGTGGAACAGCGGGCGATGTTCGTCCTGACCGGTTTTGGCCGGCACAGGCGCCAATGGGTTAATACCGGCTTTATACGTGCCATTTTTCTTCTTGAACTGACAGTCTGTTTAAGGATGTAGTCTTTTGTTAGAATGGTGTGCCAAAAAAATGTAAAACTCGAACGATCCAGCAATTTTGCAGGTTATTTGTCGTTACCTTGAGAACCCAGTGAGTTTAAATACATGCGCCAGTTGAGATTGAGTGCTTTTGGGACTTTCGGAAATGTGGCTTTTACTCCGTGTACCGTATGCAAATGTTAGACGTTGTTTTACCTTCTTTCTTTATTTTTTGCAGTTTGGGCAGCATTGTTTCTCATCTTTTGTTTCTTTTGTGTCCGTTACACGAAGAAGGAGCCAGAAATGGGCTCATTTCTCGAGAACCACTCACTGAAATTGTATAAAATTAAGCAGCAAAATACTAAAGTAAACAGGCGTGTAGTGGATGTTTTGCAAAAAGTTTTCATTTAACATAGGAAGTTCTAAATAATCCAGTTAGCCTTTAACAAAAGGATAGCTAAAAATCTGTCTATTAAAATATTATTGGAACAGTGTTAATATGCGAGCATTGTTTATTTTATTTTAATTTGTTGTTTATTCAGGCGCTGTGCGTGATCGCTAACATTGCCAATGGTTCTTCGGCCAAGGGATTCGTGATGAGAGATGAAAGCCTACTGAAACGACTTATGCATTACATGATGAACGATAGCGTCAAGCTACAAATGGCCGCTACATACTGCGTGTCGAACCTTGTATGGAGCACGGAGGACGGAGCTGTGGAAAGACAACAAAAACTGCGTGATCTTGGAGTGCAGAAACTTCTACAGTCCCTACTTACCACATCAGACGTCAATTTGTTTGAAAGGTAAAAAAGTCTGCATACGAGCCCAGTGGCCCATCAGGCCGAGGCCTATTCCGGTTTCTGTAGCATGAAGCGACAAGGAGTATTTCTACTCCCCCCATGCTAATCCGTCGCAGAGTTTTCCCCCATCATTATTTTGCCTGTATCCATTTATAGACCTGGTTTAAGAGAAGCACAACTGACGTAGTTTTCCGGCCTGGGCTCGAACTCGGACCTTCCGACCCGGAGAGCAACGCGCTAGCCATTAGGCGACCGCGCCTCCTACACGTGCAGTGATTTATTTTAAACCTGATTTTGAGAAGCACGCTGAAGGATTTGAGGACGGCGGGGTAGGGGGGGGGGGGTTGAGGTCACATGTAAAAGACGCGGGGATGCTGCTTTGTCTCACGTGAGGTGTTCAGGACAGAATGCCAACGTTTTCAGCTTTCAAGATATCTATTATGGTCGCCTGGCTGGTCGCTCCTAGTTTCCTTTATAAGGCTTTAATTCAAAACTTTTGCGAGCTTCCCTTCCTCTTTGACATTGACCATTTTCGCATTGCCCATAATACATCTTGTTTACCCCCCAAAATTTTGCATGAGCATTGTCTTCAGATTCTCTTAAGACGACTGTAATACCCAGGAGAATTGGAAAACAAAGGTTATGCAAAATTTTGGGGGGTAAACCCCGTCCCTCCCCCGCGCCGAGCCATCGATGTTGGTTTTAGTTTGTAGAGGAATACTCAGCAAAAGTTACAGGAACCCACTAGCAAAGCTGAAAACTCTGCAAGGCTTGTGATTTTGAGTTTTCTACCCATTCGGTGGCTGTTAAGTTGATTTCTTTCTGGGAAAAATAGATCATGAAAGAGTGAAAATCGATCTTTGCCAGCAAATTAGGAGACAGCGAGGCCGAGTGCTTATCACCCGCTTCGGAATCTTTTTTGATTGATCTTTTTTGATTAATAAATTATAGCTGATCTCATTGCGCATAAAACAGAAACTTCCAAACATTGGTTAAACCTATGACAGAAAAGAAAAACTATGTTCGATGTGAAATAGAAAAATAGCTAACCGCGCTTCAGTTGTATGTTTTACTGTCACCGGTGAGGGTTTTGGGTCGTTTGATAAAAATTTAGGTGAAAAACCACCCAACTGCTACCACGTTGACTTAGGTTGCTCCACGATCAATGACATCCACTATGTCCTGTGGGGGTGTTGTTTCAAATCTGTTGTAGTTTTAAATTTTGGGCCAGTTATTTCATTTGAGGTCAAATTGTTCTTACGTCTGGAGCCAGTTAGTACAGTCGTGTTCATTTGTTACACTTGTGGCCTCAACAGGGTCAACTGCCTGTTCGCCTTCAGAAAAATGATTTCCTTTTTTCTATCACTTTTTAAACTTCTAAAAAGTTCATTCAAATTGATGTGCACCCTCGGTTAGTTTGCGTAGCAGGCGTCAACAAACGGTGGGGGAGGGAAAGGAAGAAAGAGGGAGGGGGAAAGGGTGTCCCTTTCCCTTTCCCTTTCGTGTTTTACCTTCCCCTCCCCTTTTACCTCTGCTACACAGGCTATGTGTATCCCCCGTCTTACGATTTGACAAGTTTTCTCTCAAGCAGACACTAGTTAAGTAAGTAAGAACTTTATTTACAGCGCGACGCGCCTTAGTGTGGCCACCCAACAAACTTTCTTGTCAAGTTAGCCAATCAGAGAGCATGAATTTGTTTGAGTTGTCCTACAACCTTGTTTACAATTGCGATTCGACATGTTTCGTGACGACAGCTTTGAACATTGCAAGGAGGCGGGACAGCTCAAACAAATCCGCGCTCTCTGATTGGCTAATTATAACTTGTCAAAAAAATTTTGTTGGGGTCAATCTATTTAGCCCAATTGGGGGCACTGTATTAAAGGAGCTACGTCACGATATTTTGAGTCATTTTTCTTCGACAATCTAAAAATAACCCTTAAATTGTAGGAAACCTAAAAGCTAATAGCTAGCTGAAGAAGAACAACACCAAAGGTGTGATACTAAACCAAAAAGGAACAAGGTTGGCTGAGGATAGAATATATTGAAACGGATTGGAAATGACGATTGTGAAAAACTTAGGCTAAATTTTTCAAAGCGCACGAGCGATGACGTGGCTCCTTCAACTACATCATTAAAAGTATAATTATAAAATTCTCCTAAAAAGATAGGATAGAAATATTGTTCTATAAAAAATAAAATAAGAGTATGTTGTCCTTTGTCGTTAATATACTTTGCCTTTTTTTCTCTCTCCATAGGGTAAAGACGGCACTGCAGCAATTCACGTGACATTCGTAACCGAAGTCCTTGTATAAAGTCACATCATGTCAATAAAGCCATCAGCGTACTCGTTCTTAAATTCTTTGCAGCAAAATACCTAGTTTTCTTCTCGTGTCTAATGTGGAAAATAAATGCACGATGGTACTGTGATAGAGATCTACTAGCACCAGGGCGTTACTATTTTTCACAGTTTTTAAACGCGTAAAAATGTGAATATTCGATGCCCACTTATTCTCAGACAGTACCAATATAAAGCGTTCGTTGTGATCTGTATTTCACACCTAAATGTTTGTCATCCGCTGTTAAAGAGCACCTAACCCCAAAAATTATTTTTCGCTAAAATAAACCTTTGCGTCAGTTCAAAACGCATTACACCTTTCCTTTCTCCATTTTACCAAAGTTCGAAAGTTACGAAAAACTGAGCATCATTTGTTGCACGACCGAGTCAGAAGGGGCGTGGGTCTATTCCTGGGTAGACGTCGCAAACTGATTTACATGCATGTTTACAAATACTTGATGCGATGCAAATCAGTTTGCGAGGGTACCCATGAATAGACCCACGCCCCTTCTGACTCGGTCGTGCAACAAATGATGCTCAGTTCTTCGTAACTTTTTAATTCTATAAATAGTCAGCATTTGGTAAAAGGAGAAACGAAAGGTGGAATGCGTTTCGAACTGGTTTAAAGCTTCATTTTAGCGAAAATGATTTTTGGAGCTAGGTGCACTTTAAGGATCTATCTGTCTTGTAGAGAATTCATTTGAGAGAAGTGCAGCGGCGATCGAGTCCACTTTGCGTATGTTCGGTTTTTTGGTGTGTCAGTAAACTGATGCTTTAAAATGAAACGCCTTATCTTTCAACTGCTTGATTTCGCCACGACTGAACTTCACATCTTCACCAAAGACACAAAATGGCGCCCAGCTGGAGATACTTTTGAACTCTTCTTTTCCCTGCATTGTGATCATGGTCTGCTGTAAAGCCTCACACACGGACATGTTTGCCATGAGGTGTTTGTAGAACAGTTCCATAAAAGTCAAAGTTGCGTTGTCGTCAATTGCCCACAAAGTCACCACCACTGCATTGGCACCAGCACCCAGGAACGAGCGGGCTATACCAACAACCCCTTCGGCCCGGATATCTCCTTGCGCAGTTTGGCAGCAGCTGAGTACAACCAAACGAGTTCGCAGGCTCAGCAAAGCGATGTCGGTGCATGTCAACAGGTATTCTTCCTCTGTAGGCAGGCGGTTTCCTCGTGTGGAGTCTGGTCCAGGAGCAAGAACGATCTCTCCTTTAACCGGGTCCCCGTGAGCGGCAATGTGAACTATGCTAGCTTTGACAAAGTGGTTAATAGCACGTGATTTGGTGGCCATTTGCCGCGTGAGAGCTGTCGTGTATAAACAAGCCGCCACTTTCTCTGCTTCTTTCTGTGCCCCTGGCAGTTCGCATGGCGTGACTTCTTTTCCATTTCGTCGGACACGCCCAACCATTGGGTTGCCAATCACAAGTGCTCCGCCCACAAATTCTCTTTTGCGACGCTCAGATATAATCGCGAGGGTCTCCAGCGACGTACAAACCTGAATGCAAAACTTCTTCGAGAGAAAGATTCCTTCTTCGTCCAGTAAGGCGGAAAATGGAAGACGATAAAGCGCTGCCTCAGGGATGATCAATAACTTTCCTCCTTGAATGAGATGCTCGACTGGTTTGATTAAAAAGTCGTACAACTGATGCAGAGTGGGGTCTGGGTGGGAGACATCGACTGGCTTTGACAACATGCTTCGAGGCAGTTCTTTTCTGGTGCAATGTACACCAGACGCTATAGAGTTAGCTGTTCCCTTTTCCGCAAGATTCCACGGCAGTGATAGCGATTCTTGGGAGGCAAAAACATCTTCGTAGATCTCCGTCTCGGAGTCTGACAGTAATCTATCTTCGACCAAGCCATGCTCTCTGACTCCTTGTCTGATATCATCGAGTGAGGTTTGCACAAGTTCCATCAAGGCCCAATACTTGTGGCCTTCTTTCTCGGACCATGGTCTTACGCATTCCACGTGCGATTGGGAAACAACCCACGTGAACATTTGTCCGTTAAAGAACGAGAACAGTAGAGTAGTGAGATCTGGCTCTTCCCGCAGTTTATCAATAAACTTGGGAACGCTTTTTGCATATTTTGAGGCACCCTCTGTTCCTATGTACGCTGTCTTCACCGCAAGCCTGTGGTAAAGAAGATCCTTGAGCGCCATAGCTCGACCTCGATCTTCTGCCAACATGGCATCTTGGAGTAGACCAGCGTGAAGCATTGTAAAGGAAAGAGCTTTGTACACTATGATGTGCAGATCGCCGATTGAAATCTTTAGGTTTTCTTGATTTCCCAGATGCGCTCGTATTTCTTCGTATTCAGTAATACACGTTTGGTAGATAACTATTGCCGCTTTGTAATCCTTCAACTTACGTAGACACTTCGCCTTAGCTAACGTGGCGTGATACGCTGGGAGCCTCATGCCAGCTTCCTTGAACAGACGCTGGGCTGTTTCGTGATGTTCAAGCGACTGTCTGTACTTTTCAATGAACGACAGAGCAAGCCCCAGACTATGCTCAGCACGAGCGATCAACGCCTTATCTCCGATTTTTCTTGCAAGATTTGCGTTTTCTTGAAAGAAGGGTGCACCAGCTTTGAAATCACCCAGGGCACAATACGCGTTACCAAGGCCCCCACTGGCGATAAACTGACCTTTAAGGTCTCTTAACTGCGTGGCCAATTCAAGATGTTTCTTAGAATAGTTCAAAGCTTTACCTGGGTCTCCAAGGTACCTGTACACGTTGCTCAAATTTGAGTATGCACCTCCTTCGTCTTCCTTACGGCCCGTTACTATAGCAACAGCAAGTGACTTTTCATAACAATGGAGAGCTTTGTGGTATTCTCCAATGTCCCGGTAACAAAGCCCCAAGTTTGTGTGTGCGTGAAATTGTAGATTCCTGTCTCCTGTTACTTCGGCAATTCGAAGCTCTTTCTCAAGGCATTCCATGGCTTGTTTTATATGCCCGAGACTTCTGTGTAGAGCGCCTATGTTGCCGAGAGCCATTGTTTTCCCGCGCGTGTCTGCTAGGTCTTCGCAAATTTGCATGTATTTTTCAAAATATTGCATGGACTTCGTGAAATTTCGCAGCTTACGCATTGCGGAAGCAATCGACGAATATGCATCTCCTTTTATTTGCTGATGCTTTCTGCTCGTGTTGGAGTCTCCATCCCTTTTGTCGGCTGCATTTTCATCAAAATTGTTCAACAGTTCTAAAGCACGTTCATAAGTGGACACCCCGCGTGCAATGTCATTTGACGCTATGTAAAACATGCCCAGACATCCAAGTGATGCTGCGATAGAAGTTGGGTGGCCTGTGCTTTGGGAGATGTTGAGGCATTCTGTGAAGATTAAGTATGCTTTCTGACGTTCGTTGTTACTAAACAGTGATTTTCCGTAATTCAGTGAAATATCAACTGCTTTGAAGACCACAGTTTCCATTCTGAATATCTGCAAGATGGAAAAAGAAGTGCAAAATCAACGATATTCCACTACCTGATGACAATTTCAAAAGATGAAAGATAAATGCAAGAACGAGTAAATGCTAGCCTGCAAAGCAGGCGGTTTTTGTGGAGGAATGCTTCGAAAACGGTGAAAGACCGGCCACTATTTCCAGCGCGCGAACACTGGGGAGAGGAAAAAAAGAGAGGGGTAGGGGGTAGGGTGGAGGTTTTTCGTTATCGCTGTTTTCGAAGCATTCCCCTAACAAAAACCGCCTGCTTTGCAGGCTAAGTAAATGCAGACAACAAGTGCAAGGAAACGTTGCTGTAATCTTGCAATATTTCGATATAATTCTATATTTACCTTTTTAAATTGTAAAAACCGCTATCTTCTACTGTTCTTTTCAATTTCCCGAGCCAGCAATGAAGCAAATCGAGCCACTGTTTTCGGTCGCCCAGTGCAAGCTATGCGACCGTGCTCCACACATGACATGATATCCAGAATTGACCATTTTCGCATTGCCCATAATACACCTTGTTTACCCCCCAAAATTTTGCATAAGCATTGTCTTCCGATTCTCTTGGGACGACTGTTATACCCAGGAAAATTGGGAAACAAAGTTTAAGCAAAATTTGGGGCGTAAACAAGGTGTATTATAGGCAATGCAAAAATGGTCAATAGGCCCTTTGCACGACCCAGTCACATGATACAAAATAACACCCTGCTGGAGAGCAAGCTACGCTCTGGGACACGAAGTGGCTTTGTTTTGGATGTCCCAGCGCGTAGCTTGCTCACCAGCAGGGTGTTATTTTGTACCATGTGACTGGGTCGTGCAAGGGGCCTATTATCTGTAGCTCAGGGAATAGGGATTGAGACATCAGTGTATAATAATAGCATTAACACGTGACCATCACTGAACAATGATGGTCTTTCAAGCCATCGTTGAACAATGGGCCTTGATCACACGGCGGCCATGTTGAGTCCCAAGGGATTGAAAACTTGTTTTGCCACGCGGAAACTCGTTCCGCAACATTTCAACTCGAGGCTTAGAGTACAAAATCTATTGTCTATCGCCAATATGACCGCCACGCTATTAATGCCCATGGCTTGAAAGCCAAACGTTGCCTATTCTCACGACAGTGTCATGTTGATGCTAATGTACCGTCTTTTGTATGCTAATTTAGGGACCGTCCTTTTTCTATGAGGTAAGGGGGAGCTGGTGGAATTGAGGGGAAGGGGGGGGGGGGGGCATGCCCAAAAAATTGGCCTTAAAGTGGGGTACTCTGCAAAAAACGGTAGGCTTGAGCCCCCGTAGAAGGTTTGTTTTTCAAGCCGAAATATCAGGCAAATACATTGTACTTGTTTTAATGTGATTTTATTTCTGTTTTAATTTCTTCTCTTCGCCGTGGGGATCAGTCTACCGTTTTTTGCATAGTATCTTTTGATTTAAACTGATCCAGGTCTACAAAGATCTGGCACCATTCAGCATTGGTTTGTCGTTGTGGTCTTGCCGATATTAGAAGATTTCTTTGCTTAAAAAGGGGGCCATCAAAAAATAATATTGTCTGTAAGGGGGGGGGGCGGGGGGGGGGATGGGGATCACTCCAAAAATTGCGCTAAAATGTTGTAAAGACAACATCTATGATGGTGCAAAATTTTCTACCAAAATACCCTAATATTGCATTTCGGAGGTTCTAAAAATCTAAATTTTCCCAGGGGAGCTTTTAGTTTGTAATGGATGGAACATCATCGACTCAAAACCACTTGATAAAGTTCACTCCCAATAACAAACAGCACCTAGTTTGTAATGGATGGAACATCATCGACTCAAAACCACGTGATCAAGTTCACTCCCAATAACAAACAGCACCTTGTTTGTAATGGATGGAACATCATCGACTCAAAACCACGTGATAAAGTTCACTCCTAGATAGGAATGTATCCATTTCATCGAGAGGTTTAATCAATAAAGACGAACATTCTCGCCAGAGAATGACAAGAACACGTACAAAGTACAGCGTGGTACAGACAACTCGCACCAGGCCCCTATCGGGCGAATCATATCTAGTGTCCAGGTCCCTATTTTATTGTAGCGTTCTGCTCTATCTCCCCCCAAGTCTTTAATGTTCCGCATGCTTGCGTATGGGGGATGGTGAAGACTGACAAAATCACAAAATCACAAATGTTAATTTGAAACAAAAGAACAAAAAAGAGTGTCACTTGTGTGTCACTAACATGTGTAACAGAACAAATCTAGAAAGAGTGTCACTTGACTGTCTCATAGGTTTGGTGACTAAGTCATTTTTCCAAGAGTCCTTTTGAGTTAAAGTCCTGTAGCCGCCGCAGGGCTAAGGGAGGTTTCTTCGGCCGTTCTGGGGGTTTTGGCGGGCTCAACGGCGCCGATAGATCTGCTGGGGGGCTGGACTGTGTGCCGTGTGTACTTGGGAGTGTTGGTGCCAAGGGGTTCCCAGTAGGGGGGGAAGGTGTTTGGTTGCTAGGTGGCAGCTGTGGTACACATGGCTTTGGGCTGGGGCTGGTGTGGTCTGGGGACATCACTGCTGGGGTTGGACCAGTTAGTGGCTTCACAGGGGGTGGTTGCGGTGGCAGCTCTGCTTGTGCTGGAGTGGAGGTGGTTTGCTTGAGTGGTCTGTGTGGCAGCATGGCAAGGTGTCGCAGGTCATCGTCGATGGTGAGACGAGGTGGTGCGGTCTGTACTGGAAGGTATTGCCTCAAGAACTTGCGGTTGCGGGTGGTCATCCTTCCAGAGCCATCAACGCGGATAACATACTGGTCGAATTGGCGGACCTCGACCACGATACCCGTCTTATCCCATTTAGTGGGGTATGGGCCTGTTTGGTTCTGGATGCGCACATGGTCACCCATAGCCAGTGGTAGGAGTCTCTTGGTGTGCTCAGACCATCTCTCTGCAGCTTTCATGTGGCGGTTCCTGAGGGCTTCCTCTCTTGTGGCGAGGGTGTCACTCCAGGTAGGGTGGGGTTGGTAGCGGCCAGGTAAGATAGGTATGAAGTCTTTGATGGGCCTTCCGAAGACACACTGTGCAGGGGACAGCTGAGTATTTGGATCGGGTGTGTTTCGATATTGAAGAACTGCACGCTGTAGGGAGTCGGTGTCAAGGCTACCATTTGGGGTAGTGTTGTCGGTTATGATCCGTTTGACTGACTTTACACCAATCTCCGCCCTGCAATTTGAGTGTGGGAACGCCACGGACGACAGACGGTGGTGTACGCCCCACTCTTTTAGGAATTGGCGTGTGGCTGTTGCCTTGAATTCAGGGCCACCATCTGTTGCGATTTCATCTGGGATGCCGAATGTGGCAAAGGTTCGCCGCAGGCAGTCAATCAGTCCTTTTGATCCCTCCCGTGCGCGCTCAACGATGGGCCAGTTGGAGTAGCGATCGACGATGACAAGGTAGTTGACCCCTTTGTGGTGGAAGAAGTCAGCACAAACACATTGGAAGGGGTATGCTGGGGGTACAATTGGGGAGGGCGGTGCACTCGGTTGGGAGGGTGCCATGCGGTTGCAGTGGTTGCAGGTTTCCCGTAGGGCAATGATGGCCGGGGTGATGCCTGGCCAGAACACTGTGCTTGCGGCACGTGCTGCCATGGAAGTCACGCCTTGGTGGGCTGAGTGCAAGACAGTCAGCACATGCTCTCGGAGGGAGGGTGGTATGACTATGCGATTCTTGTAGAGGATGACGCCATCGACTGTGTAGAGGTGTTGGCGGAATTGATAGTACTCCCGAAGGGCAGGTGGTAGCTCAGGGCGGGACTTAGGGAATCCAGTCTCGATGAGATTGATTAGCTGGGTCATGTCCCCACTGCTGGTCGTGGCCAACTTGACCCTCTCCCATGTGACTGCCATAGTGCTCAATGCTGATGAGGCCGAGGAAGCTAGCTGGTCATCAATGGTGATGGAGCAGTTGCCGGGTTGAGGCTCACCGTGGCGGATGCCAGCTAAGAAGGAGCGTCCAGGGGCATCCAATTGTGGGAGAGCGGCCAGATTAGCTGTGGCCGCTGCTATGTCATCTGGCAAGACTAGTAGGTCCGGTTTGGTGGTTCCTGTAGGGTGGCGGGAGACGGCATCAGCAGCTTTGTGTCGCACACCGGGGATGTGTACCATGCGGAATCGGTAACGTAAGGTTTTCTCCTTAAGGTTGCGGAGCCGGGCGTTGGTGATGTCTTCAAGGGACCGGTCGCCAAACACTTTAAGTAGGGGCTTGTGGTCTACAGCAATGATCAAGTTGCTGCAACCCAGGACAAAGAATCGAGCTTTGTCAAGAGCGTCTGCAACGGCTAGGGCTTCTCCCTCCACGGGGCATAACGTGATTCGGCAGCGTGGGTGAAGCGGCTCCCGACCAGGGTGATCTTCCAGCCCGTGCGACAACAGAAGGGTTCAGGGGAGGAACACTGGCAGTGTTTCTGGAACAGCCAGAATCCGATGCCGCCTTTGGACCAGTCGGTTGCTAGGCAGGTTGGTTTAGACTTGTCGAAGATGCGCACACCCTCCTCAATTTCACTGATGATCACTGATTTAGATTCTTCGAAGAGTGTGTGGAGTTCGTTGGTCCACTTGAAAGGAGTGCCTGGCTGGAGGAGCTGGCGGAATGGCAACATGCGCTCAGTCGCTGCAAAAGCATAGGAGACTTGGTTGATCAGGCCAAACCAGGAGCGGACATCAGTGATGTTGGCTGGTATAGGGAAGTTGCGGATGGCATCCAGGTATTTTGTGCATGGCCGCACATTGCTGGGGGTGATCTCAAATCCCGCGAATTCGACAGTGTCAGCTCCGAACACGAACTTGTCGGGGTTAAGTATGATCCCATTGTGTCCACAGAGGTCGAGCCAGTCGATCGCCTGGAAGAAACTTTCGTCGAGGTTATCTGCCCAGAGAAGGGTGTCATCGATGCATTTGGTTTTGTTTGGGACGTGGGACACAATCTCATCGAACCGCCTTGAGTAGCCATCGCCGGATGCTATGTAACCCTGAGGCGCTGTTTTATAGCGGTAGCGACCCCATGGGGTGATGAAGGTGGTGAGGTGCCGATCATCCTCATGGAGGGGAACGCTATGGTAGCCATTCCAGCAGTCAAAGACAGTCTTTTTGGTGTTACTTGGGATAGAACGTGCTTGATGGAATGGACTTTGCGTGTGATGGATTTCACGTGTAGCATGGAGGTTAAGCGCCTGGAAATCAACTGTGCGGCGGGGCTTGCCATTCTTTTTGGCACATACGACCATGCGGTGACACCATGTGACGGGCTCTCCTACCGGCACTGGTTCAAGGACACCCAGCGATACGTCCTGGTCGAGTCCTGCCTTGACTTCTTCTTGCCAGTGGAGGGGTACTGGTATTGGAGTGTGATGTGCGACTGGTTCTGCTTTAGGGTCGACCATTAGCCTCATAGGGACGCTCTCCATCAGGGGTAGCGGCTGGTGTTCGCAGGTGTTGAAGGTGCTGGTTTGGTAATAATCTAACAGCCACTGTTGCAGGTTCATCCGGTTGTTGTCGGTGGCTGGGAGTGGCATTGTGGTCGGCTTCGGTGGTGGTGTGGTGCGACGTGGACAGGTGCACGGGGAGCTGGTTGTGGTTTCAGGGGTGTGTGTATCACCGTCTGAGCAGGGTTGTGCAGTTGCATCGCAGCCTGTGTCGGGCTCGATTGAGCTGCATGTGTGCAGGGTCTCACCCACCATAGGGAAGTTTTTAGTGATGATACCCAGTGCAGTGCAGGTCTCTCGGCTGAGGAAGAGTTTGTCTGAGTCACTTGTCACATACACAATCTGGCGGCTGTCCAGGGCTTTGCCGGAGGGTGACCTGCCCGAGAACCTGAGGATGACAGCGCCCAGGATGTTGATACCATGGTTGTTTACAGCGTGCATTTTCATGGTGACGGGTATCAGGTCATTCTCACGCAGGCCAAGGCGACGGATGACTTTTATGCTAGCCAAACAGCTTTGGCAGCCTGTGTCGGCCATAGCAGAGAGTTGAACTGGTGTCAACCGTGATTAAGGTGGGTTGTATCCCAGGGCTGTATAGTCGTCAGGATGGGCCGATGCTGTAAGCGTGACGAATGGTTGAGGCTTGGATGGCTTCCGAACCCAGTGGTCAGTTAGGTGGCAGTAGAGGTGATGGTCAAGTGAGATGGCTCCTTTGTTTGGCCTGCTGAGACTGGTTGCGGTGCAAAGCGAGTCAAAAATTGCGCCTTCTGTTTCCCTGTTTTTGACATTGGGTGGGGTGGGCTGTTGGGGTCTGTTGCTTGTGCCTTTGCTGCGACAGACACTGGCGAAGTGGTGTTGCCGTCCACACTTGTCGCAGATGGTGCCATAAGCTGGGCAGTCATGGCGTCGAACTCTGGTCGGAGCGCTCTTGCCATGCCCCCTCTTGTTACAATAGGAGCACAGTTCGTTAATGTCTCCATCTTTACGCTGCTTGACCTCATCATTTTTTGCGCGTCGATATTGGCTTTGTGCGGCGTCTACACTGTGGCTTTGAGACAGGCGGCCAGCGGAGCGTTTGCCAGCCTCTTTCGCCTCAATAAATTGTAACACTTCCTCGAGGCTCATGTTTTGGTTCCTGTCCCCTAGCAGGTCTAATTGAATTTCGCTGTCGGCCAGGCCACGTGTGAGAACATCGCGTAGGACGTTTTCGGTGTAGTTAACCTCGACGTTGCAGCCAGGGCAAGTGACTAGAAACTTGCAGACACCAGCCTGGCCGCGAAGACGGGCACCAAAACTGCGGATCGTCTCGTCCCGGTCTTGGCGCATGTTATGAAGCTGCACACGGGCGACCATTGTGTTCTCCTCTCGTACTGCTAGCTTTTTGATGGCTTCCATGACCTCATCTGCGGTTTTGTCGGTGAGGGAACCGCCCGCG
Source organism: Blastomussa wellsi (assembly GCA_947652115.1). NCBI lineage: Eukaryota > Metazoa > Cnidaria > Anthozoa > Scleractinia > Plerogyridae > Blastomussa > Blastomussa wellsi. The sequence goes on along the minus strand of OX393572.1, from coordinate 6,595,412 downwards.
TTTCTTGTTAGGTCCTTGCGGAGCTGTTCATCGCAGCATTCGAGGAGCTGAATTACTTTGTCTTTGCCCGTGACGTTTGTTGCCGCGACATAGTCGCCCCAACGCGTTAGAAAATACGACCAGTCCTCACTTGATCCCGCTGCCGAGATTGTTGGACGACGTACTTTTTCGAGTTTCGTGTTAGGAGTCACGTTCGGCGCTCCTTGGGCAGTGTGCGTTCCTGAAGAGTGCACCGATAGCAGGACGGCCGCGAGCGCGTCTGTTACTTCTTCCGTTTCGTAAGTGCAGTCAGGAAATGGGCATCTGTGTTTCTTTGCCATGGATTCGCCGTATTTCGATCTGGTGCACTATGGTGGTCCTTTGATACGACAGGCGATTTCTCTGCTCCTGCGGGGAAAACAAAGATGGCGGTCGATCGATGGCCGCGTTCTTTTCTGTTCGGCGTGTAACTGGGAAATCCGCTTGTAGTCGGTGTTTCGTTCGCCTAATCAATCCGTGGTGAGGCAGGTTCTTGTCATAGATAGGAATGTATCCATTTCATCGAGAGGTTTAATCAATAAAGACGAACATTCTCGCCAGAGAATGACAAGAACACGTACAAAGTACAGCATGGTACAGACAACTCGCACCAGGCCCCTATCGGGCGAATCATATCTAGTGTCCAGGTCCCTATTTTATTGTAGCGTTCTGCTCTAACTCCCAATAACAAACAGCACCTTGTTTGTAATGGATGGAACATCATCGACTCAAAACCACGTGATAAAGTTCACTCCCAATAACAAACAGCACCTTGTTTATCAAAAGAAAAGACAACTTACCATGGCCAGTGGCTCACGTAAATATTTAAAAATTATATTTACTATTTTCACTTTAAACTGCAGTAAATGAATCTGCAAATATTACAAAAATTGTCTGCCGGATTGGCGTAAAATAGTGTTCCTGAAGTTCAGAAATTCTAAATTCCCCCACCCCCCCCCCAGCTGGGGTACTTATTGGGTTAAAAATACAGTCACGGTATATAAAGGGCATGTCGTTTCTTTTCTTTTCTTTTTTTTTTTTTTTTTGGGGGGGGGGTAATTTAAAACAAAATTCGGTTTACGAGGGGGAGGGGCAGGGCAAAAACATCCGGTTTAGAGGGGGGGGCATCATATGCTACAGAGACTATCTACAAAATCCCACCAGCCCCCCCCCCCCCCATAAAAAAATGAAGGGTTCCTTAGAACCGTGGTTTGTTGTCTTGAGTCGATTCCATCGAAGATGGAAAAGGTTTTGTTGTGAGCGTAAGCCTTTATACAAAATTTCGACAACTTCTTTGTTGCTTTGCCTGGGACTAAAGACCCACAATCGATCCTCTTCCTCTTTTGTGAAATCCGTTAGTCACTAGACCCCTCTCACCAGCCTTCAGCAGTGTAAACATTTTGGCCGCAATTAATATGCAATCTTCCGTAACATCTTCCTTTAACAAAATTGAATCGAGTATGATAGTCGTAATTAAAATGCAAAACTGTACGCGGAAGCCTTCACAAATGTGATGTCGATGGTCTTCTACTATGGTCGACCCTTAAGTATATCGTTACCCATTCAGATCAGATATATTAGCCAAGAATCGTGCATTCGACAGACCATAGAAAGCATATTCAGACCTATTCATGATTGATTGGTGATGGATTTCTTGCTCGTACCACTGCAAATGAAATTACAAGCTATTCGAGTGCAAATCAAGTATGATTACGGAACCAAACTAGGTATTACTGCAAACAGGTTAAACAGCAACACTAAACGACTGTGCAGTGTTGGAGGTTAATTTCTGGTATGATTAGCATAATTTAGTATTTACAGATGCCCATCGATATGGGAATATTTTTGTAAGGCCCAGTATCATGCATATAGCACGAATATATCAATGTTATAACATTATTTTACCTTACCTCAGTCTGCCTTCACTTGTACGTGATAATGTTTTATAACCACTGTTTATAAACGTTTGATATCTCGCTAACACTGAATTGCTTTGAATGTGAGTTATACCACCACAGTACGTTTAAATCAGTTTAGACTTTATATTTCTACCAGATTTCTGCTTTTACAACGGAGTACTGACGGATGCCAATACACTGTGTCAGTAACTCTTTGAAATGCTAAATATATTCCTACCTTTATAGGTATGTTCTGTACGGTAGCGCTAGACACTGTAGTCCGTAGAGAAATACAATCCTGTTCATGCGCAAATGCACACACACAAACTTCGAATGGCTGCAGCCACGTGATTCGCGTGTTTGTCAGGCGAAGGGCAGCTTGTGCACAAGAGCAGAAGGCATATCGTCAAAAAATTCTATTTGGCGGTTGAGTGTTCGTGAGAGCGTATAATCACAGGTAGTCCAAGCTCAATATATGAGCAGCTCTTTGGTGTTGTTGCGTGACTCGAGCGATTTGCATATTTATAAGGATTTGGTATGGGGAAAATAACGATTGTTTCTGTAACCTTTGAAAATGTAGTAAATAAATAAAAACCGGTTTTGCTCTCTCTATATATCCTTTCCCAAGGTTGGGTACTCTGACGAAGCTGTCGATCCGATCGGCCGAAGGAAAACGGCCGTAAATTAGCTCCAGCAGCTCCAGTCGCCTCCAAATTCCGGGTAGATCACGGACGATAGTTACTTTTTCCATCCGTGGTCTTTGCTCGCGTCGATTTTTCACAGAGACCGAATAAAACGTCGGCAATCTGTGAAAACTTTCCCGTTTTAAGCCAGCGACAGCGGCTTTGTTCAAAATCCATGATACCCAAAAGGTCGAAAGTTAGCTTAGCGACCCGGCCTAAGACTCAAATTACTTCCACTCCGGGTGGACGAGAGTCCTTTGCTCCCGTTAAAAATCAATACCCTCGGACCCTCTCGCCCGCTACTCGTCGAACGCTACTCGTCTTCGTGGACCTTGCGGTACTTGTGGTGTCGTTCTTCTAAGAAGCATTTCGTTCGGACACAGGTAGGATCCGTCGTCTGGATCATTGGGTATGCGACCGACAGGGCGTTGATTCATCAGGTTCGTGATCTCCAACAGGCAGTTGTACAACTCGAATGGCGTTAGAAGTTGCTCGCCAATTGCAATCTTCAGTGCCAGTCTGTGCATTCGTACCATCACACGGATCAGATTTCTCCAGCTGGAGACTTTGTATGGATCAACAGCATCTTCAATTTTCTGTGTTGTGATTGTGGTCAGTATCTGCGTCCGACGGCGTTCCGTGTCTACATTTGGGGATAGTGGATCTGTCGTTGTGGGCGACTGAATGTCTGGTAGGTATAACAACTCCAGGCTAGTCATCAATCTGTTTTGGAACTCATTA
>OX393572.1:6446240-6591872 GCA_947652115.1 Blastomussa wellsi | reverse complement strand
CCGGGGAATAAATCCCACAAACTCTATAATTTATACCCCGGAGCCTCGTGCTGAGGTCTATTGTTTTAGGCTGAATTTTAAAATATCGAAATTGGTCTATTTCCACTTAAGACAGCTAACAATGGTATCATTTTCAGTTTCTCTTGGGACTTAAAAATTCCCCCAACAAAAGTTAAAACCAATGCTTACAAAAAATGGGGGAGGGGGTCAAAAAGAGTTTTATGGCATTTTTGAAAGTGGCCTATTAGAGACAATTCTTGAAGAACCTCTATTTGAAAACGTAATTTAGTCCACAATCCAAGTTCTAAACATAAGTCATTGACTTTTTTATTCATACATTACCTTCAGGGTCAACTCTTCTCATTGCTTCCCTGATTCTTTCTTCTTGAACTTTTAGACCCTTACACAGAAGATGACCCCGCATCGATTTGTAGCCACAGTTTGGGAAGTTGTGGAGTGTGTCCAGAATGATAGCGTCTAACTCAGCTTCACTTACAGCTGAGTAGCTCGCGCGAACTGGCAATCCAAATTCTTGTAATCTTCTGTAAATTGTCTTAGTACTGACACAGAGTATCTTAGCTATGTCCGTGCCCTTGAAACCTTTCTCTAAGAAGTACTCAAGCTGATTTGGACTGATGTATATCTTTGGCCTACCTTTATTCCCAGTAACTATCATCGCTCTGTTGTTGTGGGGCGTCTGAAGATTCCTCATTATGCTTAATCATAAGTGAAATGAGATCACGGGCTTGAAGTAAATTTGGAAGAAGAACTTCTTCTAACATTCCTCCCAGCCTCACAACTAGCGAGCATAACCACTCCACCTTATATAGACCATAATCGAGATCTGTACCGGAGGAAAATCGATTCAAAACATCAAGAAGTACTGTTTTTATGTTGCTTTCTATAAGCTCTTGCGCTGTTCGACCTTGACCCTGTCCATGGACCGCCATATTTGTTATTATCTGGAAAAGCATTCTGGGATACCTGTTTAATGAGCCGTTGATTGCCGCTGACCCGATAGGATACAAAGCCCGATAAAATGAGCACGATTCAATGACATGAAGTCCGATTCAATGGCATGAAGTCCGATCCAATGACATGAAGTCCTATCCAATATCGTCCGATAGAATGATGTATGATCCAATGACATGAAGTCCGATCCAATGACATGAAGTTCGATCCAATGAAGTGAAAAAACAGGCCCGATGGAATGATGTATGATCTAATGCCATAGCATCGATGGTCCAATGGCATTAATCTTGATTCAATTGCATTTTGGTCCCAATTCCCCCTCCATACCCGCCTATTGCCTTCCCTATTTTTCCCCTGCATTATTCCTTTAACCACCAAATTTGGCTCAGTTGCTCTTAAAAGGTTGTCCATAAACCTATTGAGGCTCTTTCTTATTTTGGTGAATACTCTTTAAGTTATTGCAGATTGAATCTTTCATACAATAATCTCGTAGCTACGTCAACACAATTTGCCTAAACCTGAAATTGCTCAATGGGTTTGTAGAGCTGTGTCTGTAGCATTATTGCAGGAAATATTAGGGTTACTCTGTAAATAGAATTGAAAAAAAAAAATACATGGGGCATGGAGTTTGTAGATAAAAGTCAAAACGTAAAATGTAGTTAATAATTAACCACGTATTGCTTATTATTGTTCTGATAGCCATTGTCATGATATACCATGTGCTTTACAATGTTACACATTTCGGTTCAAAATGCAACCAGACACCCCTCCCCCCCCCCCCCCCCTTAAATTTGCAGTTGCCTTACTTGCTCTTGTTCACAACTGAATTTAGAAAGTCAAATCCTTGAACAAATGAATTTCAACTAGTTAGTACACTATAATGAGAGTACTCTTCAAACCCTAGCTTCTACAAAATTATTACTTTATCATTACAGTTTTTATATTATCCAGACCTGAGTTTGAAAAGTCTATCCAAAAAATGGAAACGATTTTCCTACCAAAATTGAACTCTTTTTTATAGCAAGTCTCTAAATTACCCCGAAACAAATCCTTGCATTACAAGTATGAAATACTAATTTCAAATAAATGCCTTCCAAAAAGCAGAAAGACAAAAAAAAAAAAAAAAAAAAAAAAAAAAAAAACGAACAAAAAAAGAAACAAAAACCACTTTTTTCTTTATTCTTGTTGTTGTCTTATTAACGTCTGGCATTGACCGGCAATCCAGAATGAGCAACGGCATGCTCATACAGCCTAACCTTGTCTTGGCTCAAAATCTCAATGCAGTGATCCACAAAATGATAGCCTGGCAACTTGACACCCTTATCCTTAGCTATGCAAAGGAAGAAACAACTTCGATCAGTGACACTTGGTTGGAGGCATAACAGTATAACAAATACGACTATACTATTTCACTGAAAAACACAGCACTGATAGTTACCTGCTTCGAAACTACACTAACCTGAGAAAAATGAAATATTTGTTCACAATAGAATTTTTATGTCTTTACCTGAGAAGGATTGTTATAAATTAATGACTTTTGCTCATGGACGGGATATAATCGATTCAGGACAGGGTGAGTGGTCGGGGGCAATTCTTTGTACCCCCTATAGAGCGCGTTGCTGATCACTTGGGGCGCGGAGTTACGTGTCATTCTTCAGTATCAAAGAACGTGGAAGGTATTACCCACCTCCTCCCCTCGCCTAGTCCTCATGTTGTTCTATTTGGCTTTTTGTGCCCTCACCTTTCCTGGGCTGAATATTTTTATGTAGCCAATGTGGTGGAATTATTTTTTTATTAACTTATTTTGTATACTACTTATGTGATTCTGCTCATTACAATAAAAGCGGCTATGGGCTGTTACCATAGCCAATTTGACCCACATGGTATCGGTGTTTCATAACCCAGTAAACGGAGCTCAGTCAATGCAGTACCCCAGGTTTTTTAGTAATATAATCGAGGGAAAGACATAAACACTAATTCTTTATCTCCTACATGTAAGTAAGGTTATGTGCTAGGTATATTAGTCGCTCTTTTTTAACTTTGTGATCTAGCTAGTTTCGGGGTCGTCTTCAACCTCAATCCCCACAAGAGATGTCCATAATCAAGTTGTCGGTGGAGATTAGGTCACTGACGTCACTGAATCCATTCTTACATTGTTCACTGAGAATTGCTTTGAGACTTACTTGTAAACAGTTCTGAAGTCACATCGGTAATGGACATCACCTTCAAGCAACAGAGCCATGGTAATATCACCAGTCAGCACCCCATCACGCAAATACATTTTCTCAGTGGATGACTCCCATTTCAGCGTCTTCATCTGCATAACTGGACCATACACCGAATGCAAATATGGCGGATCACTCGGTTGTCGCCTGGTACGAGTCGCATGAAAGCGAGGCTAGTCAGTCTTCGATGCTTTGTTTTGACCAGAAAGTCTTGCTTCGTTGTCGATTTGGTTCGTTTTGTTTCGCACTACCTACGCGTTTTTGTGTTTCTGAATGCCTCGAGAAGGGACAGAAATCTTTCACCGTTTACCCATAAGGGAAAATAGTGGATTAATACAATTCGTTGAGCCGAAGAAAAGGAGTCACGATCGCCGCAGGAACCAAAGTTTGTTTGCTACATCATCATTTCAGTACAGGAGATCTTAGAAAAGTCGGTTAAATGACGAGCTCATGTGGTGCCTGGTGATGTTCCAACACGATTTACATGGCCAGAACCTTCCCCAAGGTTAAGAAAGGCTCCTCTTAATGTATCAATGGAAGAAGTTGTTTACGACCGCGTCCACTCGCACGGAATCGCACGAAACAAATACTGCGGTGTAATAACCAAGCGAATGAACTTTAACTTCCCCGTCATTGAAACCATTGAGAGCATTGAGCCAAATGACAACGACTCGGAGATGAATGCGATCTCTTACACATTTTCTAAGATCTTCCAGGCTGAACAGTTCCTTTGGCGATCGTGAGCTACATTGCACGTGTTTTCTTTGTCTGTTTTCCCCTCAAAAGTGAACGGGGAAACTGAAAAAAAAAATACTTTCTCTGTAATGGAAGATTTTACTCCCTTCTGTTGGCATCCAGGAACACAAAAACGCGAAGGGAGTGCGAAACAAAACGAAGCAAGACTTTCTGGTCAAGAAAGACTGACTAGCCTCGCTTTCATGCGACTCGTCCCGGGCGACAACCGAGTGCTCCGCCATTTTTGCATTCGGTGTATTGGAGGGAAAGTTTACACCATCAAATCGATCTTTATTATAGAAAGTGTCGCCTTTCATTCACATGAAAGAGAAGTGGCACAGACTCAGTGTGACAAGGTGAAGATACAAGAAGAAGATTAAATTTAAAGTATGGTAAGCAATATAATTTAGTACACAGTATAATTTGGTTTTATCAACTTGGTTGATAATGTGAATTGTCCACCGTAAAGAGATTCGTGAGCTGACGTTTCGAGCGTTAGCCCTTCGTCGGACGTTGGCCATTTGCTCCGACGAAGGGCTAACACTCGAAACGTCAGCTCACGAATCTCTTTACGGTGGCCAATTCACATCATCAACCCAGTTCATAAAACCAAATTATATTGTTATAATTCCCACCGACGCAGCACCACAGTTTTTTTAGACACTTACCCCCTCTATTAATTTAGTACACACTCGTACAATAAGATATAAGTGCCCCAGCACAAGGTGCAGTGATACCAGGTGCAATCTTTGTCATTTTATTCCTTATGGATATGAAAATGAAGAGATACTGAAGAAAATATATTTATTTTATCATATATATGATGAAATTTTGCAGCATTATGAAAACAAAAGGGCGATATATGTTTGGAAATAAACAAATATGGAATCTGTAACACCATACCACGCTTTATCCTGAAGGAAGCATCCACTTTACATTTTACTTACGTTATGTCGTTTCTGGCGATGCAAATGCCCCCGTCTTCGAAAGTCAGGCTTCGTTCCCATGAATACCCTTCAGGAAACGCTTGCTTGAAATAGTCTGGTATACGGTCTGGGTATTCGGCAAATGCCCTGTTGCCGTAATGGAATGCTGTTGTCAGGATATCGTACGAGAAAGGCAGAGGCCCGCCCTCTTTGACTACAAGATCCATACGCTGTTTCCCTCTAAAACCAAAAAAAAAATGGTAAGATAAAGTCTGTTCATATGCAATACAGAACCTTTTTTCTGTCGCCGTAAAGAAATAAGGCAGTTCTGAGAAATAACAACGATTAAACGTTTTTAGCTCATTAATGGCGCGCATGCACAATGAATGAGCTATTGCAATAGTGTGGATGTGGACGGAAGTTCTGTGTGGAAAGAAGTTGACTATAACCAAACGGGAATCCTTGGACTCAGGGGCGCCGAAACCTCGGTGCCCGAGAAAATTACAAAATTTCTGAATATGCTAGCATTAAACCGGTATACAGCCGCCTAAAAATTGCAACGCCACCAAACAAGAAGTTTAATGAGAAAAACAATGGCTGTGCACCTGCGTTATACATCCTTTTACATTTCTTTGCCGTTGTCTCCAAAACAACAAGGTGAAACGACCAAGTTCTTTGTCGTCTGCGGAACGTGTTCGACGATAGCTAATTTCTTGGTATTTCTATTTTGAATTGAATGCCGTAGTTGCATATTTAGCTTCTTTTTTAAAATCCCTTTCTTCTGCTCATGTGCAAAGGTGAAACACCCACCAATTTCAGTGTAGATCAGAAACAAATATCATGAATATCGTGAAGATTCCAATGGTGAGGCAGCAATTTGTTTTGAGTGCCAAATCGAAGACATATATAGAAGTTAGGACGCTTCTATGCCGCTTCTAATATTAAGAAAGAGATTCTATGCCGCTGATAAGTCTTAAGGAAGCAATGTAAAGTATTGGTTTGACGTTGGGCAGCGCTTTTCCAATGATCATCTCAGCTTTTCAGAACCACACCAACTCAGCTTTAAAAGGCTACTGCTTCGCTGTCTTGGGTTGGGCGGGCAAGATTTTTCGCATATTTACTAGAGAATGTATAATGTTTCCAAAAATGTAGATTTCATTAGCGTCGGTGCTACCATAGCAACAAAGCGATGACGTCATGGTTTCTGAAAATCAACAGTTTTCCTAAATTTTAAAAACAAATCAATGTTCCTTCTAGTATACATGTAGAACTTCAACACTGCGAAGTTTGAAAAATTATGCAAAAGCGTTTTTGAAGAAAAGCGAGTTGAATAGTTTGCAGACAAACTTTAAAAGTTCTCCTTAGTATCTGTTAGTTCATTGAGTCCAACGACTTCCTGTTGATTGGAACAATGTCCTTTCCATGTTTTAAACGTTTGGGATAGAACAACGTTCCTGAAAGGTTTCATCCAGTTTGCTTTACTATATTTCCCTCTACGAACCCAAAAGCAATGTCTTTAATATTCACATTTTTCTCATAGAAAACTAGTCGATAAAAAAATCTCTAGATTGAAATTCTAACAGGTAATGTACCATCCCTGAAAATTTCAAAGGCATTGACCCATTTTAAGAACGCGAAGTAATTATAAAAAACATAGGGTACACTTGAATTCGTTACGAAAGTTTCGTTATCAGATTATTTGTTGACTGCGATGGGCGATGCAGCATAACATGAATGCCTCGATGCCCTTCGTGAAATGACGATAAAACAACAACAAGAACAATACCCCTGACACAAAGAAAGCCTACTTAAAGTCAGATGCTACCGTAATTGAGCAAACAAAATGCAGATCACCTACTGCGAGGGTCGAATAACAAATCGTGTTTCCTTATAATAAATAAAATTCGCAAATAATTATGGTCCTGGCGCTGTTGACGCTGTTTCGCGCTGTTCACGCTGTTTCGCAGCCCTATGGGGCACAAGCAAATCCAATCAGGCGTAACAAAAGAAGCCATTTGAGCCGCGCTGCGGAGCTGCCCCTTTGAACACAAAGACAACTACATAATTCGGCTTTGCAGAATTTACAAATATGGTTTATTAGAAGGATGTCTTCTTCGAATTCTATCCAGTCGTTTTGATTGTTTTACACACATAAACAAAACTTGTATGTACATTTCTCCACTAAAATATGTTAAAAGTTAAGGTTAAAACATGTTAAAATATCACTAAACGTTTTCGATCTATTTCATCATCATCAGAGTAAAATATGCATGAAGCTGGGTGTTTTTACAGTTCAGGCTTCTGTTACGCAATCATGTATCAGTTCCCATTTGGAACAAGGCTAGGTAAAATGATTGGACTTGTTTGTTAAGTTCTGGATGGAAACGTGCGGCTAGAAGTAATTCTGGAAGGTTAAATGCCTTTATAACATAACTAAAGCAAAGCGCGCGCTCTGATTGGTCAATTCAGCATCTACTATTTGCCCATGGGTGTATGCTGCTGACGTGTGTGCAAATGCGCGCGCTTCAGCGAATGCACCATTCAAAATGTGAAAATTGTTTTCAACGGTTCATTCTCTGAATCGATGTGAAATTCAGTCCTTCGTGTTTTAATAACTTTGGACGGTTGTCTACTTTTTTCCCTGAGTTTGTTCATAATTCTATTGAACTATTTCACCGGTTGTTGGATACAGACCTTAGAAAGAGGATTTTGATCAGGTGTGCAGTCGCTTGTCATGAATGAATTTTCGCGCGCTTATTTTCTCCTGTCGTGTAAGACTACACCAACATTTTTTGCGATGTACCTCAATAAAAGCAGCTCTGTTGTCCCAATGTCTCAGTGTTATGTTATAAAACAAATGGTAAACGCCATAGCATGTACTATTGAGTTATGGGTGCACGCGGGAGGTTTGCTAAGCACTCAAGAAGCTAGAGTCGCACTCGGCTATCGCCTCGTGCGACTCTTACGCTTCTTTCGTGCTTAGCAACCTCCCGCGTGCACCCATAACTCAATAGTACATGCTATGGCGTTTACCATTTGTTAATTGGCGGCCAAAAAAACTAACGCACCGAGGTTTTTCATATTACTTTGGATATTGAGAGGACTTTTATTCCAGAGTTTACGGCAAACTATCAGAAATTAACCCCTCCTGTTTCCAACAGGCAGGTTTAAATTATTTCAACTTACAATGCAAACTGCACGTTCCATGAATGAGCTGGCTCTAACAGCCCTTTGATTGAGCTGTTACTTACTCAAAAGGCTTGCCTCTACCATCTCCTTCGATCACGAAGTTGTGCCCATTTACAGTGCCTTCCATACGCAGCTTGATCTTCATATCTGATTTAATCACACTCTGCGGAAGGAAATTAGGATAAATCTTAGATTGGTCATCAATTAAAAATAAGCAAGAGAGTAAACCCTTCTGGGAAAAACAAAATACATTATTTTCTTGTGCAACACTTGCCATGACGAAAGACATAAGTACGATATCTGCCTTATACAGTCCTTGTTGATCTCGATCTGCCCTCTTCCAAATCACCAGGGTGAATGGGACTTCAGCGTGATGGATGCTGCTTTAAACCTTAATTTCAAACCCAAAATCTATTTGAGCCAATTGTAAAACAGGAACCCGCCTTATGCAACAATTAAACAACAACCCTTTATCAACAAAGAACAACGCTTTCATGTATATCATGCCCAGCCATACTGTCTCGTTTTTTATATGAAAATGTCCTTGGGGTATCGACTATTTTTAACAATTATAATCGTGCGAACATTCATGACATTTATTTAATTAAATATTTAGGGTAGGGTTGACCTTCAATGTTCGGGTGACAATTTAAAGAGTTTTAAAATAATATAAAAAGTGTGGTCGTTTTCTCGACTAAACTGCTCCTCTCCTCATAGGTGACAAACATAAGTACGTTTTTAGATTAGCCCAGAGGAAACAATATGATTATTTTGCGGTGAAAACAGCCAACATTAGGCTAGAAGTATTTCTGCAAGGTCAAATGCCTTTGGCGGCGAAAAAGTTCAACCCGAAAATGTTTTTATTCGGCTCCTTTGAAAATGGCTTTGAAAGTTAATTATAACCTTTGGATAAAGAAGGATTAATAAAAAAATATATTTGGCAATTACATAATTACCTGACTGGCACGGTATATGTCTGATTTAAAGAAACTTAAAAGAGGGAGGTACCGCCTGCAAGACTGTTTGTATGACCAAGTTATTGTTGACAAGTGTATTGATGTGAAGTGCATCCTTGTTAGCCTGTGAACAGGCTCCCCAGCGAGCGTAGCCTTGGGAGAAGGAAAATGCGCGGAATATGACAAATATATGACAGGCTAATGGACAGTCGGTGGATAAGCGGAATCAAAGAAGGCTCCACCTCAGATCACTCAAGCAAATAAGGCTTCCTTCACTCGCCGAAATTTTCCCCAAATTTTCACCACTGGAGAGCCTGTTAGCAGGCTGGATTATTGTTAACATCGTTCATGTGTTTCAGCTAGGAAACAGGAAGAAACTCTTAGCACCGAAAAAATCCTTATGCAATCATAGCCCGGGGGTACTCCCATATATGGACTATATAGCTACGTGCCGCCCTTTAGGGTATGGTTTTTTCGGTCCTCCATTCTTAAATAGCGTATCTTTGTTGACCCTTTTGTTACTGTGTTCCTGGTGTGGTCCTTAGCTACGGTAGCTAAATTGTATTATTTAATACTAGAGTGTTAAAACGCCCGCCTTAATGAATACCATTAAACTAGGTGCTTTACATCCAATGTTACAGAAAAGAAATAAAGTTTTCCTTTCCATGCTATTAGCATTTTTCCTTAAATAGGGTATCATTTTTCGGGCTCTAATAAATGGAAATTGCAATTTCACTCAATTAACTATGATTCAATGAAACTTCTTCACTGTTACTTGTTCCATATGGTTTTAATAACCTTGTAGGAGTCTGCTAACGCCTGTCTAATTGCTTTTTAAAAGGGTCAACCTTTGAAGTGTCAAGTGTGATCATGCGAACATTTCTCACATGGACTTATCTTCTTATCGAGTCAATACTCTGGCACTAGAGAATGGAATAAGTCAGGAATTAATTCCTTAAGTTTGAACTTATGGTCTCAAAAGCACGGTCATTATCGTGGCTAAACTTCTCTCCCCAAAGCTGGTTAACCTTTCTATGTTTATCGAGTAGCCCTGAGTTAAAGAAAAATATCATTTCACTGTTCCTTGCATGATCAGTGCTGACAGTGAGAGCTATTTTGAAAAATCGCATGGAGGGGTATATGTACGTCTAGGTTGCCCTTAAGGGACGAAACAATTGCAGTCGAACCAAGTGAAGCGTACCCCTTGGAGTGCATTAATGAATTGATTATTGCAGAATTGAGCCCGTTATTCGTTTCAATGTTGCATTCGATTTGAAAAGGCGCGGATCAATGCTCAAATCAAAAGGCGATTTTTGGCTGGACTAGGCGAGAGCTTTTCTTGGCTGTTTACATTTCGTAGAACTTGCAGAAATTCTGGTTCATGTAAATGGTAGGAAGAAAAGAGTTTTCTGGCGAAGCTCTTACAAGTTTTTGTTGAATATTTTACGTGGCTTACTTCCGCCGTGAGTAAAAGCAGTCAAGGTTCCATGCCGTTGAAAATGGACAATTGTCTTCCTAACATTACGAGCTGTCCCCTGCAAGTCAAGAATTTGCCACCTGAATTGCTCTTGGAGAGGTTTCCCAGGCTCGAGAATTCGATCGTGCTAGTGCCTCGCCGCCATTTTGAAAAAGTATTGGCAATACTTTCCATATAAGCAGCACCTCTTGTTCGCCTAGGCCAATCAAAGTTCGAATTTTGATTTTAGCATTGATCCGCGTCTTTTCAAATGAAACTTAGGGTAAGGTTCATTATCATCTATTATGAAAGCAAATCCAAACAAGCGTAACGAAAGAAGCCATTTGAGCCGCGTCAAGAAGCAGCTGCCGCTATGATCACAGTTAAAACTACGGAATTCGGCTTTGCAGAATTTAGAAATGCGGTTTACTAGAAGGATGTCTTTTCGAGGGAACTTTGCTTACATGAATTAATTAAATGAAGTTATTGTAGTTTTTGGGTATTCAATCCAGTCTTCTCCGAATTCTATCCAGTCGTTTTGGTTGTTTTACACACACAAACACAACGTGTATGTAATTTTCGCCACTAAAATATATTAATAATTAAGGTTAAAAGATATTAAAATACCACTAAACGTTTCCGATCTAATTCATCGTCATCAGAGTAAATCTGCATGAGGGTGGGTGTTTTTATAGTTTAGGCTTCCGTTACCTAATACCAGTTTCCATGGATAAATCAGCACAACTTGATTCCTTTACTTGTTAAGACTAAAACAAACACAATAAAATTCGCAAAAAAAATGATGGTCGAATGAAACTTAGGTTAAGGTCGACTATCATCTACTATGAAACTAAGACATACATATTTGGAAGGGATAGCGCTTTTCACGCAGTTTCGCAAGGAAGTTACAGTGAACGCCTTGTTTGTATAATTTTGATAGCATTTATTGCAATGGCATCATGTGCATTAACTTCTCGCAATATCGAACCTTGTACTGCTGTTGAAGCGCTCAGTGTAAAGGCTTAAAGGCTTTTTGAGTTCTATTACCTTCTAAGACAGGTCTACAGTTTACAATAACTGATTAACTACGGAAACATATTGCTCCCTTTCCCATGTTGCAAATACTGTTCCGTGAAGACCAATTTTTCTTATTTGTGTAATTTATGATGATTTCACCAGTACCTCAGCCAATGCCATCTACTTCATAACTTGCACTCTTTGCAAAAAGTTATACATCGGCGAAACAGGGAGACGACTTGGCGACCGATTCCGAGAACACCTTCGTGACGTAGAGAAAGACGACAAAAATGTATCGAAACCGGTCGCGAGACATTTCAATCTCCCAAATCATCCTAATCAACATATGGCAGTCTGTGGCCTTTCCCTCAACCAAGGAAACACGGAAAGCCGTAAACCTCTAGAACAAAAATTTATTTTTCAAATCGGCACTCTTAATTCTCACGGTATCAACGAACGCTTTTCATTCAACTAATTTATTCCGTTGTTTTCACGTTACCAGGCACCAGCCAATAGCGAAGCTCCATCTTTCTGTATATTAAAAAAAAAAACACACGACGCACAATTCCTCGATTCGCTCCGACGAAGGGCTAACGCTCGAAATGTCAGCAATTGAATCTCTTTACGGTGGCCAATTGACATTATCAACCCAGTTCATAAAACCAAATTATATTGTTATACTTCCCAAAGAAACAGCACCACAGTTTCTTTAGAAACTTACCCCCTCTATAATTTATGCATCGTTGAGGCTACATCACCAAAATGAAAAGCGGTCGTGTGATTAAAGACTTGTTCAGATTTTCGCTCAGAGGCATAATTCTATCTATGTACTCCAGCCCCAGTAAAATGAGGGTAAGGCCTCAGCAGTTATATGGTCTCTGGTACCCGAGATAACTCTCCTACCTCCACCCCCGAGACAACTTTACCTGGTGTTTACATGAGAAAAAATTGTCCCTGTAAGCCGAGGTAAATTTGATCCTGCTTGATTATTCATAAAGTAATTTATCCTTCTTCCTTTGAATTTCTTTCGTTTATTCAATCACTGTTGGCCTTGGGTTAAATCCTATTTCATTAGTGCAATTTTTTGCTTGAAAACCTGAAATCCAGAGAGTCTGTGGCATTCAGTGAGCCAAAGTGTTTATATGAGAACAAGTTGTCCCGCCTGCCAGGGTTACCCTACCTGCTGGGACGAGGCAACTCGCCTACACGAGTTGTCTTGCCTCCGAGACAACTTGGGTAGGATCATATAAACAGTTGGTGGAACTTTTCAGCATTTAGTGAAAAGTTAGCTTGCCTGGGGTAACTCGGGGGGAGGGTTGTCTCGAGTACCTGAGACCATATAAATGGGGCCTAAGGCCCCATTTCAACCTGAAAATATTATACATACTTAACAATATCTTTACAAATCCACCACCAGCTCACCATTTAGTTAGGTAAAATGTTCTTCATAGATTTGATGCCATTTAGATGTTGATGTTGTGGTTCAGTGTTATTTTCTTTTTTCTTGCAGTTTCATCTGGAATGTCAAGGGTCAATGGGGTGGGATATCAATTCAAACCACACATGCAACAATAATTATAGGAGGCATTCCAGTCTCATGATTACTGAGGGCACTGGGCTCCAGGTCGAGTGGTCTGGGCTTATGCCCTAGTCAGAGTATTATGTTGTTTTTGGAAAGAGACTTTGCATTCTCATAGTGCCTCTCATAACTCAGGCCCCAGTTGTTCAAAGGCTGGATAATGTATCCAAGGGATAAATACTACTATTCATTTGATACTTTTTTTCTGTTTCGTGGACATTTATCCACTGAATAGTGATTTATCCGGTGGATAGTGTTATCCAGCCTTTGAACAACAGGGCCCAGGTGTATATTAAATGGGTACTGGCTAATGTAATGGTGGGGGCTACCCTGCAATGTGGCTTCATCCTAAGGGAACCAGGATAAATTCTTGGACTGATAAGCCACCAGGATCATATGTAGACTTACATATGCAATTAACTTATTGATTGTCAGTTTTCACTGCATGCCAATGTTAAATGCAACAGGCATTCTGACTTAAATAAACACACATCGTATCTTCAGTTATTCGTTTGTGTACCCGGTGTAACCAATCGAATGAATCCACATGAAAAATCAATCAAACCCATTGCTATGACCTTGCCTATCAGGTAAATGAGCATTATCAGTTGAACAACGTGCAAAACCGCAATAATCTAAATAATTAAGGCGAATTTTCATGCATTTTCGCGTACTGTCGGTTTCAGTCGCTGCACTTCATGTATCGTCTTTACATAAATACATAGTGATGAGTATTCTGAGAATATTTGTTGCTCTTCGTCAACTGATGAAGAAATGAAGGTACGGTAATTGAGCAAACAAAATGCAAATTATGACAACATGCGAGGCCGGTCAAATAGCAAATCCTTTTTGCTTGTAATAAATAAAATTCGCAAAGAATGATGTCCGAATAAAACTTAGGTTAAGGTTCATTATCATCTGCTATGAAACCAAGATATGCAATTTTAGTAGGGATGGCACTTTTCACACAGTTTCGCAACCTTAAGGGGCATAAACAAATCCATAAGAGCCTAAAAAAAGCAACCATTTCAGACGCGTTACGATGCAGCTGCTCCTATGAACACAACGTTTAGTGAAGTATATTTTCCAAGTTAAAGAGTTCGCGGCACAATCGATCGGCGAAGCCATGACACACACCTAAATACTGGTTCTGGCGCAACAATTTTGCAGTTTGTTTTAACTTATCGCTGGAAGCCGTTTACACTAAACTCGGCTCCAAAATGTCGCCGAGTTTAGTGTAAACGGCGCTCAACGATAAGTTACAACAACTGCAAACTTGCTGCGTCGAGAACCAGTATTTAGGTGTGTGTTATGTTCTGGCGCAGCAATTTTGCAGTTTGTTTTTTTACCTAACTTATCGCTGGATGGCAACCAAGCGTTGCATACTTGTTATTAAAGCAACTAATTATTTTATCACATCACACAAACACTTCATCCACGGTACTTTGACAAATGCAAAATTTGCAATTATTCTACTCTATAGACAGCAATAAAATTTCGAGACAAAGGCAGTACTTTATAGATAGCAATAAAATTTCGAGACAAAGGCACTCAACAAATTATAGACAGAATATTTCGCAGTCAATCACCTTTCATTAACGGCGAAGTAGAACTCTATAGATAGCAATAAAATTTCGAGACAAAGGCAGTACTTTATAGATAGCAATAAAATTTCGAGACAAAGGCACTCAACAAATTATAGACAGAATATTTCGCAGTCAATCACATTTCATTAACGGCGAAGTAGAACTCTATAGATAGCAATAAAATTTTGAGACAAAGGCAGTACTTTATAGATAGCAGTAAAATTTCGAGCCAGGCACTCAACAAACTATAGACAGAATATTTCGCAGTCAATCAAATTTCATTAACGGCGAAGTAGTCATCCAACAAACATTTAGAAGATAATATTTCGCAATTATTGAAATTTCATTAAGGCGAAGTAGTCGTCCAACAAAAAGGAGAGAGAATGTTTCACAGTTTCGAACATTTCATTAACTGCGCAGTAGTCACCCAACAAACATTGATGAGAGAGAATATTTCGCAGTTTTTAAAATTTCATTAACTGCGAAGACCTATCAAGGGGTAAACGGAGATATTTTCTCCGTTTGAAAAAAATCCGCGTCCACACGTTGCGTTTTTGAATCGTTTTTGCCCGTCCACAAACACGACAGTGACTGAAAACTGTACCATCTTTGGTAGGAACATACGCATTCACTGGTATTTGAGCCCGCAAGATCTTATCTCCTTCGCGGGCTTGACTCGATCCACAATTTCCACTCTGGAGATCGTTTTTGAAAAGTTGCGTTTTCGGTCACCGTTTTCACTGGATACGCGTGGACGAAAGGCTAAACCGGAGAAAAATATCTGCAACAAATGAATGGGCCTTTTGCAACAGTTGGTCACGTGCCATACTTTTCAAGAACACACCGATTTAGTCATCGGTAAAGCATAGTGTTATCAGAAATGGAAAGAGCATTTTTAAATAAGCTTATACGCAAATTTTTAGGCTTATATCCTTTAATAGGGAATTTTTATGGACGATAGAAAGTCACGCTCGAGTGGTTTTCTATACAAATCCTTGTAATTTTGCAAGTTTTCAAACAGCCATAAAATCTTTGCCTATTGGTTTAAGAGTCAAAAATTTTTTCTTTCTTCCTACTATTTTACCCCTCTTTCTATGTCCAATAGTTATATGCCAGCAGCTTCCTTTTGTAGAGATTAAGGGCCTGATTACATGAGCCCGGATAACCGGGCTTGTTTCAGTTTGCCGAGGTCTCGGCACGTCTGTTAAACGAAACAAAAATCAACTTCGCGATTACACGACAACCGGGCCAGCCTCTTAGCTGGTTAGCCGACAAAGCAAGCCAGCCTAGCTAACCGGGTCATCCCGACTCATGTAATCAGGCCATAATAAAGGAAAAGGTTTCTGGAGGGCAAAGCTTCCTCACTCCATAAGAAAGCCAAATTGTTTTATTCAAATCGTCATTATACACATCTCGACCTTAAGAGCATTGGTCAGATTTCCGGCCGCCATGTTGGTGCCCGTCAAGCTGGGCTCCAACATGGCGTTTCCATACTGAGCTCTATGCATTTGCGAGAAATGCTTCGGAAAATAACTCAAGAATGGTGTACGCATGGACCTGAGACTTTGAGATGTTGTTTACCTATTACTATTTTATAACATTTGAATTTATCACATTTTTTCAATGCATGGTTTCGAGTTTATTTTTTGATGGCGTGACAGTGAAAACAACCTATTGCATGTGGCCTTTTCCCACAGCACTCAATATCACGCATTCCACATCGTTGTGGTAAAGCGTGACTTGGCGCGGTCACTCTTCCCATACATCTGTTGGTCACGAACTTTAATTTTCGCCAAACAATTGACAGCACTTCCTTCTTCGTTTCTGCAGTTTCTTTTCTTCTTTTCATTTGCGTGTGGTGCTTATCAAACCGAATTTCGTTTCAAGGTAAGTGTACAAGTATCCTAGATGCGTTTAACATTGGCCTGCTGTCTGCCGTCAATCGACGAGAACATTCTTCCTGATTCCCGTCGCTCGGCCGCCTCTGCCTCGGCCCCTGTTATGTCATCATAACACGAAAATACAAACACATAAGAAGTAATAGAAACAAAATTTAGGTTGCAAAGGCCACTTGGCAAAGATGTTTTCCCGGAGAACGAAAAAACGCCGCCATCATGGCCGCCGACCGCTGACCGTCCAATTGTAATACTGGCTGCCTGCCCCTTTTAACTTTTTAGTTATTTCAGCCAGCCAGACCCCCTATATTTATTTTTATCTATTTGAATAATTTATCTACATGTAAGTAAGTTATGCGGTAAAATAAATTGTTGTTGTTGTTGTTGTTGTTGTTGTTGCCTCACTGAGTGGCGTCAGTCTACAAGACTTGGTAGAATGGT
Source organism: Blastomussa wellsi (assembly GCA_947652115.1). Classification (NCBI taxonomy): domain Eukaryota; kingdom Metazoa; phylum Cnidaria; class Anthozoa; order Scleractinia; family Plerogyridae; genus Blastomussa; species Blastomussa wellsi. The sequence continues at coordinate 6,574,895 of OX393572.1, read as the reverse complement.
CGTAAAAGAAAACAAATATCCCATACACACTTTAAACTTTGAGGTTACCGATGAGGTGAATTGGAGGTGAATTTTCAATAGCGTTGCGTTGGATTTGACACGAGCATAATTTCAAACTCCGAGGAAACCAACCATAAAATATTTTCATATTAAAGTTTGTTTGCATCCTGGATGTCTTAGAATTTCTATCTTCAGTTATAATTCTGGCTGACGTATATATGTATGTATTAAACTCGTGGATTTCTTGACGTCTATTATCTTGATGTCGATTCCATCTTAGATTTCTTGAAAAAGTCCGTCTTAAAAAAGCGGGATTCTACCTGAAAGCCATTGTTCCGTCATTTAAAAGGGGTTGATTAAATGCAAATATCTCGTTTGCGTTGCAAGAAATGCCGAAACCTTTCACTCATACCACCAATCAATTTTTTGTGGTGTTTCGTAAATTTTTGGATGTTTTTTGGGTATATTTGGGAGGATGGAGTTTTCTTAAAGTGGCGAATAAATGTATAAACTCAAAAGACTTCAGCAAAGAAGTTGACAACATCACTTCCGACTTTATTTGGAATTGTAAGCTGCCCAAAATAAAAAAAAAAGACTACTCTCATTAATCAGAAAGCTGCTGGAGGTTTGAACATGAGGGATTTTTTTTTCAATTTGACAAAGCGTTAAAGCTTAACTGGGTTTGAACGGTTATGTTCGAAGTCTGAAGCTCCATGGCAGTACATACCAAAGCTACTCCTGGATAGTGTTGGTGGCACGGAATTGTTTAAATGTAATTATGATTATAATCACTTTCTCCCTGATTTCTACAAGCAAATCATTTATTACTGGCAGGGCATTGTAAATACGACACCTAAAACCAAAGAGGAGGTTCTATCTCAAAAGATCTGGAACAACAGATTTATAACGGTGGAAAAGAAAATGTTGTACTTTCCTCTTTGGTATCAAGTGGGAATAGAACATATCTCAGATCTTTTTGACTCCTGTGAAGGCTGTTTCCTTTTGTTCCATTCTTTTTACAACAAATTTAATATTATAGTCTTCTGTCTTCAATTCCCCAAAGTTGGAAGAAAATACTTAAAAGCAGCTCCGAAGGCACTGCGGTGCCTTCCATTTCAATTAGCTCGCTGTCATGCAAGACAATATATGATATGCTGCTAGAGCTCGAAGATCTCCCTCCACCCACCTCGGAAAGAAAAATTTTGGCATACGGTGTCAAAAGGATGGCCCTGAATAAAATTTATCTCCTGGATGCCTTTCAAAGTCACAAAAGAAATAAAGTTAGTTATGTTTCAGTATAAAATCATTCACCAAATATTACCAACAAACAATTTGTTACATAAAATGAAAAATGTTGCCTCCCTTTCTGCCCCTTTTGTCCTTCTGAATGTCATACCATATGGTATTTGTCTGTGCACTGTTCACAGGCAACCTCTTTCTGGAGCAAATTCCAAGAGTGGTATAATTTATCTCTAGGTGACGCAAACTTGAGTCTTTCAGAGTCAGACATCATGTTCGGAATTATTCATTGTTAGAGTAATTGTTTGGCCCTCAACCATTTGATCATTTTAGGCAAATATTTTCTATATGTCAACTCACTGAACACTACAAGGTGCCAACTTGATGATTTTATCTCAGTTGTGTGGAAAGTGCATCGCAATCATGTGTGATAAAGAGAAAGAATTTATAAACAAATGGAAATACTTTTTTCTATGTAGCGAGTTCGGTTTAATGATTCTATTTTTCAATTTCGTTAAAGAACATTGTAGTTTATAGTATTGTAATTGTTCTAGAATGTAAACGTAATTGTATGTATTTTGGTAACTGTATCCATAATTAGTTGTAGATTTGTACTTGTGAGTAGCTGTAACATATTCTTTGTAGTGTGAATAAAGAAAGAAAGAGGAAAAAAAATAATTTTTCTATAATTATATAACTTGGCTCTCAAATGTGGCTTGATCGCAGACATGCACGTCACTGTTTAGACCGTTCGATTTTCCGAGAAACGGCATCATTTCAATGTTTGCCCCCTGGCAATGTTCGATTCAGTGAATCGAAAAATACTGCCAAAATTGTATATCTGTTTCTGTTCCTCAAGCTCGATGAACAAACCAAGTTAATTATAAGTTTCAGTTTCTTACGTTTTTTGCCCTATGATTGTTCATTCATAGCCAGACAGTAGATTCCCTCGCTGGGCACCAACATGGCGTTTCCATACTGAGCTCTATAAATTTGCCAGAAATGCTTCGGCAAATAACTCAAGAATGGTGTACCGCACAGACCGGAGACTTTAAGATGTTGTTTACCTATTACTATTTTATAACATTTGAATTTATCAGATTTTTTCATTGCGTGGTTTCCAGTTTATTTTTTGATGGCGTTTCTGCAGTTTCTTTTCTTCTGTTCATTTGCGTGTGGTGCTCATGAAACCGAATTTCGTTTCAAGGTAAGTGTACAAGTATCCTAGATACGTTTAACATTGGCCTGCTGTCTGCCGTCGATCGACGAGAACATTCTTCCTGATTCTCGTCGCTCGGCCGCTTCACTCGGAGTGGCGTCAGTCTCCAAGACTTGGTAGAATGGTCGTAAAAGAAAACAAATATCCCATATAAAATTTAAACTTTGAGGTTACCGATGAGGTGAATTGGAGGTGAATTTTCAATAGCGATGCGTTGGATTTGACACGAGCATAATTTCAAACTCCGAGGAAACGAACCATAAATTATTTGCATAGCGTCAGTGCTATTAAAGTTTGTTTGCATCCTGGATGTCTTAAAATTCCTATCTTCAGTTATAATTCTAGTTGGCGTATATATGTATGTATTAAACTCGTGGATTTCTTGACGTCTATTAGCTTGATGTCGATTCCATCTTAGATTTCTTGAAAAAGTTCGTCTTAGAAAAGCGGGAAATAAGTTAACCTAGTTAACTTAGTTTTTGTCTGTGTGTGCATGTGTGTGCATGTGTGTTGTATGTGTTTATTAAATACTTTCTAGAGTTGTTGTTTAAACGACCGGATAGAATATACTTGATTGACCCATCCCACACAGGGCTTTTCAGTGCCAATTTACATATCTAATCAGGGTGAGATCGGACGTCAGCATGTAAAGGCGCTCATAGCAGCCGCTATCAGTCCATTCATGATCTCACCCGAACCCAAACCTGCAGAGCAGACCACAACACCGGGAACTCCACGCCCTACTCTTTGCGATAAGTGTGTGGGTTTTTTAACGTCCCCTGCTGACCTGTAACATTAAAGATGCAGGAGACGGGACCTACGGTTTATCGTCCTTATCCGAGAAGACTAGAACATCTAACCATTTGCAGATTTTAGTTACAAAGGCAGCACGTTCTCCTCAGTTATTTTAAGACCCTGAGTGTTGGTCCGGTCTCGAGACTTGAACCCGAGACCTCCCGCACGGTAGTCCGGCGCTCTACCAACTGAGCTAACCGGTCGGCGGTCATACTAGGGTTGAATACTCAAAAACTACTATAACTACATTTAATTCATCCATGTAAGCAAAATTCCCTCGAAAAGACATCCTTCTAGTAAACCGTATTTGTAAATTCTGCAAAGCCTAATTCTACTGTTTTCTTTGTGATCATATGGGCAACTGCTTCGTAACATGTTTCGTAACCGCGGCTCAAATGGCTTCTCTTGTTACGATTGTTTTGACTTGCTTATGCCCCTTATGCGAAACTGCGTGAACAGCACTATGATCCGTTTAAGAATGTATTTCTTGGTTTCATAATAGATGATAATGAACCTAGCAAGTTTTATTTGGACATCATTCTTTGCGAATTTTCTGATAGAAATTAAAATGTGCATTTTTGGAGGCCGTACGTACGAACACGAACATTCCACTACTTGCACTCTAAGATCAAGAATGAATTTACAATCAAACCAAGTGAAGCGTAGCCCCCTAGAGTACATTAATGAATTGATTATTGGAAAATTCAACCCGTTATTCGTTTCAAATATTGTATCCGGTTTGAGAAGGCGCGAGTCAACGCTAAAAAAAAAAGGGATTTTTGATTGCCCTAGGTGAACTTTAGTTAATTGTGTGGAATTGTCATTTCCATCCATTAGAGCCCGAAAAATTATACCCTATTTAAGGAAAATATATTAATAGCATGAAAAGGAAAATTTTATTTCTATTCTGTAACATTGCATGTAAAGCATCATGTGTGTAATTATTTGATGAAGTAACCTTTCACATTGCTGTTTTTGTGTATAAATTTGAAAATCAACATCTTCCTACTAATTTTGATGTTTTTTTCCCTTCGATAAAAGAAATTCTTTTTTTATTTACAATAACACTACTTACAAAACTATACAATATCCTACTTACAACACGATACTACATGTTACGTTTTGGTACACAGAAGCAAAGTGAAAAAAAAAAAAAAAAAAAAGGGGGGGGGGGTAAGGGAAAAGCCGCAATCCAGATATATCAGAACGGTTCGATGAGTCAGCGAGAATCTGAAAAGTTATGTACCATGGCTATAGCAAAAGGACTATCTAAAAGTTAGTTATAATAAGAGAAGCACACAGTTCATTTGAAACAACCCCATTTTCGGTTATATTTTGGAACGGTATTCGTCTTATAAGCAAAACATTTTTTCAATTTCTTGGCATTTAAGGAAGATTTGCGTAAATATTCGTATATTTGGCAGGCTGTTGTTTAATTTCGATAAATAAATGTGGTATCTGCCAACTAGAAGTTGTATCCTCGATATTTTCAACCAATCCTAAACAAAGAGGTAGGGTCAAAGAAAAGTTTTGTGGCTTAATCTGATGCCGTATTATCCAGTTGTAGTAGCCAACTACTCTGGGCAATTTGTTTAAGAATATTATTAGGCATCAACACATTCGTCCAAAGTTGTGTATATATTTGTTCTGCATCTCTGATTCATCAAACCTCTTTGAACGATTCGCTACAACAAAGAAATGATCGCTGTCACGATACGAATTGAAATACAACCGATAACCAACCGAAACAAAAACAATACTCACAAGATATTATGCCTGAATTCCCTTGCTTTCACTATGCTTTGAAAACACGTTCGCTCAAAGTCACATGGCGAACCGAACGAAACGTCAAGTAATGGTCACGAAATGTCCCTTACACGCTCCCCCCCGAAAGACGACTGGGGAGTCTTTCTAAACAGAAAACTTAACAACAAAACTGGATCACGGAATCGATCCATTACAGTCTCTGCACTCTAAAAAAGTCAAAGTTTCAAACAATGTTCAATACTCCTTAATGTCTCTTGCAAACAGCATCACTGTCTGTTCCTCGTTCGCACACAGCTTGTTGCACGTCACTGCTAAGGTACAGCTCACACTTGTTTCACCTGTTCTTCAATGCAACTAAGTAACTTCTCTTCCAACAAACACAGTTTTCTCACGTCTCTGTGATAGACTCCATCTGCTGATCTAACGACTACTCGGCGTACAATGCCTTCGCTGTCAGGAAGTACCTGCTCCACCAATGCTTTTGGCCACTGGTACGAGACGTGTTCTTGTCTGCTATCAAGACCAAATCCCCTACTCTGAAGTTGGGCTGTTGGCGCAACCACTTTTGCCGTTCCTGGAGCGTTGGTAGGTATTCTTTGGTCCATCTCTGCCAAAACTGGTTTGCAAGGAGGTGAACAAATTTCCATCTTGCCTTGCATCGATTTGCTTCGTCAAACACATCCGGAGGAGAACATGGATTTCTTCGCAATAATAGAATATGATTCGGCGTCAGTGCTTCTAAATCTTGCGGATCACTTGACACAGGTGTAATCGGCCTGTCGTTTAGAATCTTCTCTACTTCGACTAGAAATGTCCTTAAGGTTTCATCGCTGAGAAGGCGCTCTCCAACCAGCGAGTACAAGATTCTCCTAACTGAACGTATGAGTCTCTCCCAAACTCCCCCTTGATGGCTAGCTGCCGGTGGATTGAACTTCCACTCGATCCCTCTTTGGGTTAATGTGGCCTGAATCTTCTCCTGATCCCATGCCTGCAATGCTCGGACAACATCCACTTCAGCTCCTCTAAAGTTGCTACCGTTATCACTGTAGATAACCGTCGGTGGGCCTCGTCTACCAACAAAGCGCAGAACAGCGTTTATGAAGCTGTCTGTGGTTAGGTCTTCAGCCACTTCTATGTGCACAGCTCGGTATCTCAAGCATGTGAAGATACATCCGTAACGCTTGTTTAAAGGTGCGTTTTTCCTTGATCTTGTGCTAGGCCCATTCTTAACGTAAAGTGGACCAAAATAGTCTAGTCCTACAGCTGCAAACGGATAGATGATCATGTGACTGTCCGACGACATGCGGACCACTGGAAGCGGCGCGGTTACTTGCTCCCCTAATTTGGCATTCTGGCGTTTGCAAACATGGCACTTTCTGAGGACACGCTTTACCGAAGAAATTCCCTTGACAATCCAAAAGCGTTGTCTGATTTCGGCTAGAACTTGATAACTTCCAACGTGCCCATTCATATGGTGATAATGGCGAATGATCATCTCCGTGACTGGGTGTTTTCCTGGCAGTATCATTGGATACTTGGCATCATACTGCAAATCTGAATGCTTCAGTCGTCCTCCAACACGTAAAACTTCCTCATCTTTAAACGGTTTGAGTCGGGCAAGCTGACCGGTCAACTTATCAACTTGGCTGGTGAATTACTGCACCTGCACAAACTTCACAATTCTCTTCTCAGCTTCAGCCACCTCAGATACTGCCAACGGTGTAGGATTGCGGTTTACGTCCCTCATCGAGTTCCTCTTAACTTCGGCTTGTAGTTGAGGACGCACTGGCATGCAGAAGGCACGGATGAGCCATGCAACTATTCTTCGTAACCGGTCCCATTCCGAATACCGCTGGAACAGGTCGCTCCAGAAGTCTTTCTGTACAACGGCCGCTCCCGTCGTAATCTTCACCCTTTTCAATCCTTCATCGCTTTCCAGGAGATCTTCTAAGACTTCTTCAGGCTGTGGAGGCCACTCTTCGTTGTCCTTCCACAAGAACTCTGGACCACTCTTCCATATCTCTAGTTTCCTTGTCTCTGAGGCTCTGATTCCCCGAGAGGCATAGTCTGCTGGATTGAGTTCCGATCTAACATGACGCCACTGACTTGGTTCTGACTCTTGGCGGATAGCAGCGACTCTGTTGGCGACAAATGTGACAAATCTTCGTGACTCGTTAGCAATGTACTTGAGCACTATCATTGAATCAGTGCAAAACGTAAGACTGTTGATCTTCATTCTTCCTTCTAGTTCTTTCATAACAACTTTGTTAATCCGGGTCGCTAAGGTGGCTGCCGTCAATTCTAACTTCGGCACAGTCACTGCACCCTTCAGTGGTCTCACACGGGATTTACCCATTACAAAACTACAATGGATTTGTCCTTGATCATTGACAAGACGCAATTATGAGACTGTCCCATTACCATGCTCTTGAGACGCGTCGGCAAAATGATGAAGCTCTGTCCGCATAACTTTGCCAAAGCTTCCTGGCTTGAAACAACGTGGAATACTGAAGCCCTGTAAACACATGAGGCCTTCTCTCCATCTTCTCCAACGAACACTCAATTCTTCTGGAAGATTGTCATTCCAGCTAAACTTCAGTTTACACAGTTCCTGATTGATTTCTCTTCCCGGTAGGAGTAACGGACTGGCAAATCCAAGTGGGTCATACACAGTCGCAATCGAGGACAGCACTCCCTTTCGATTCTCAGGCTGTTCTCCTTTACCAAAAACGAAGTTTACCGTATCATGTTCCACGTCCCAATGGATACCTAGTGCTCTATCCAGAGGCAAGGTGTCAGATTTCAAATCCAAGTCCTTAATGTGCGGAGCTCGTTCTTCAACTGGGAATGCTGACAAGACATCACAACCGTTTGAATTCCATTTTGTGAGTTGAAAGCCTCCTTTCGCAAGCAGTTCTTGTAGCTGTCTGCTGAGGCTTACGGCTTCTCCAGAATCAGCAAATGACTTAAGTAAGTCGTCCACATAGAAATCTCTAAATACAGTATCGACTGCTTCCGGTGGGAAATCTTGCTTGTTGTCCATAGCTGTCTTTCTGAGGGCATATCCTGCTACACTTGGGGAGGACTTCGCACCAAAGATGTGTACAAGCATCTGATAAGTTTTTGGATCTCTTGAAAGGTCACCATTCGGCCACCACAAGTAGCATAGCGCTCCACAATCCTCTGGCGACACGTACACCTGGTGAAACATTCTCTTTATATCGGCTGTGACTGCTATGTCCTCCACTCTAAATCTGAGAATTACTCCTATCAGGGTGCTAGTATTCTCGGGCCCTCGTAGCAGCTGTTCATTCAGTGATGTTCCACCACTCTTGGAGGCACAATCAAAAACTACTCTTGGTTCTTCTGGCTTTCTAGGGTGCCATACTGCATGGTGAGGGAGGTACCATATTGGTTCCAGTTTAGTAATCTCTTCATCCGGCACCTGTCTGGACGAACCTTCAGTTCCATATTTCTCCATAACACTGCTGTATTTAGCATGGAAGACTGGATCTCTCTGCATCTTCCTTTTCAACCACATCAGTCTCTTTTCTGCTGTTGGCAGACTGTCAGGAAGGTTTGGAAATTCCTGACGGAATGGGAGTTTAATTTGGTAGTGCCCATTCACTAGGGTCGCAGACTGATCCATGATTTCCTTAGCTTTATGGTCTTCAATTGACATGCCTTCTTCCAAACCTCCGTTTGTGTCACTAAACTCTTCATTGTACATGCGTTCCAACTGCGCATTCAGAACTTCTTGCTCTGTATGGGTGAAGCTTACATGGACTTGATCGTCTTCACAGTTTCCAATTGGGCCATAAACAGTCCAACCAAGAGGTGTTTTCACGGCTGAAGGTTGGCCATGTTCTCCTTCCCTCTTGTCTAATTGCCTGTAGATAATGTCCGGACGATCCGAGTTTAACGCGAACCTCTAACCGCGGTTTGCGGTTACCCGTTTGCGGTTCTACGTTCAAACGTAATTCCATTTAGATTGGCGGTGGACTAGATTGGTCGCCATTTTGAATCAGCAGCCATTAATGGCACTTGCTTTCAAAATCCAATAGAATTCCTCAAATTGAGCATTTGGCGCACATTTGTGCTTCTACTAATGGATAAAGACCTGCTCCACAATATTTTTGTATCAGTACGTGGGATAAAACAATAATTATATGCTAAAAGCTTTCAGGTAAATGGTATACGTGAAAACACACCTCTCCACGTTAAAAACGCACGTCGAAAACCTCAAACGTGACGTGAAAGACTGGTCACGCGACCTCCAGCGGTTCGCGGTTCGCGGTAAACTCGAATCTAAAACTGTCTAATATTTTTCGGTGTTGATTTCATAGCATAGCTAACAAATCCTAATCATCTATAAAATCATTCAAGAGCTAACAGTTTCAGTGCAATACTAAACTAGACCATAAAATTGTAAGGAGGGGGTAAGTTTCTAAAGAAACTGTGGTGCTGCGTCGGTGGGAAGTATAACAATATAATTCGGTTTTATCAACTGGGTTGATAATGTCAATTGGCCACCGTAAAGAGATTCAAGTGCTGACGTTTCGAGCGTTAGCCCTTCGTCGGAGCGAATCAAGGAATTGTGCGTCGTGTGTCTTTATATACAGAAAGATGGAGCTTCGCTATTGGCTGGTGCCTGGTAACGTGAAAACTTGGGAATAAATTAGTTGAATGAAAAGCGTTCGTTGATACCGTGAGGATTAAGAGTGCCGATTTGAAAAATAAATTTTTGTTCTAGAGTTTTACGGCTTTCCGTGTTTCCTTGGTGAAGGGAAAGGCCGCAGACTGCCATATGTTGCTTAGAATGATTTGGGAGATTGAAGTGTCTCGCGACCGGTTTCGGTGCATTTTTGTCGTCTTTCTCTACGTCACGAAGGTGTTCTCGGAATCGGTCGCCAAGTCGTCTCCCTGTTTCGCCGATGTATAACTTTTTGCAAAGAGTGCAAGTTATACAGTAGATGGCATTGGCTGAGGTACAGGTGAAATGATCAGTGATTTTGATAGATCGCTTGGGTCCCGATATTTTGTCAACGTTGTGAATGAAAGGGCATGTTTTGCATCGTGCGCGAGCGCATTTAAAAGTTCCGGGTTGATCACTAGTTTGGAATGCACTTCTGACTAAAAAGTTACCTATGTTTTTGTCGCGTTTAAATGAAATTAATGGAGGTTGCGAAAAGATTCTACCAGTGTCGGGATCATTTTGAAGTAATTTAAAGTTTTTGAGAATGATGGATTTAACTGCGTGGTTGTGAGGGTGAAATGTGAGGGTGAATGGAATTCTATCGTTGTTTTCTCTCTGTGACGTTTGTAGTGCTGACTGTCGATCAATTTGCTGGGCGCGATGATGGCCCGCTTGAACAACAGACGCAGGATAGCCGCGTTTGTCGAAGAAATTGCACATTTCCTCTGATTTTAAGGAAAAATCAGAGTCGTCACTACAAAGACGGCGAAGTCTAAGAAACTGAGAATAAGGAATGGCATTCTTGACATGTGATGGATGTGAAGATGAATACAACAAATAGCTATGAGAATCTGTGGGTTTGTAGTGCACACTGGTGCATAAACTGTTGCCTTCGATAGAAACTTTGATATCCAGGAATTCTAACACCTCTGACAAAGATACTTTCGAGACGCTTCAGACTCGAAAATCTAAGTGGACTCCCCCAGAGGGCCAGTTTGCTTCTTTAGATTTTTTCATTAAAAAATGCCGTCACGACATCAACAAACTTAATTTCAATCGTAACACCAAATTTTCCAACCTTTCTTCGTAAGAGAGGACGGCGCTAAAAAACCTTAGTAAGCGCAAAGACATAATTATCAAAGCGGCCGACAAAGGCGGCGCTTTAGTTGTTTGGCGGGCCGACCTCTACCAAAAAGAAGCTTTGCGGCAACTTTCTGACACCTCTTTTTATGCTAAAGTCGACAAAGATCTCACCTCCACTAACCAACAAATTGTCAAGAGCACTATTAACGACCTTATAGTCAAACAAGAATTGCCGGCTACTGCTACCAATCTCATCATTACCACTCCCAGAACCTCGTGTATTTACTTTTTACCTAAAATTCACAAACCTAACAACCCAGGTCGACCTATCGTCTCTGCCTGTAGTTGCCCTACCGAACTCATTTCCAGCTATTTAGACAAAATTATGGCACCTATTGTCAGATCTTTACCGTCATACGTTAAAGACAGTCAACACGCACTTCAAATTTTTCGCGATTTCAATTTCCTGGGCGAAGACAAACTTATTTTCACTATGGATATTAAATCTCTTTACACCGTCATCCCAAATGGCGAAGGTCTTCTAGCCCTCAAACATTTTTTTGATTTACGCACTGTTAAGGAACCAAGCTCGGAAACACTACTCTGCCTGGCTGAGTTAGTGTTAACACTCAACTGTTTTTCATTCGCGAACAATTATTACAAACAAATCAATGGCGTGGCCATGGGTACCAAAATGGGACCCAGCTACGCCAATCTTTTCGTAGGCTACATTGAACACCAATTTTTCAATCAATACAACGGCCCAAAACCTGAACTCTATCGTCGCTACATTGACGACTGTATCGGCGCTACCTCTTCTACCAGAGAAGATCTTAATCAATTTATAACCGCTGTTAATTCGTTTCATCCTGCCCTTAAATATACCTGGGAAATTTCCGATACTTCCTTAGCATTCCTGGATATCAAAGTTTCTATCGAAGGCAACAGTTTATGCACCAGTGTGCACTACAAACCCACAGATTCTCATAGCTATTTGTTGTATTCATCTTCACATCCATCAAGGTGAGACCATTTCTTTATTTCCTCATTAGTTGCCATATGCCTCGGTGTGACTGGAAGACTGCTTGTAGTCAGGACATGGTCTAGTTGGAACTTCATGTCTCCATCAAGAGATTCCAGATTTAGCTGCACCTCACGACCGGTCCTTTTCTCTTCACAATTAACCGTCGTCATCGTAAAGGTGGTTGGCTTCATGTCTTTCAACTCTAACTCTTGCACCAGGCTCTCAACACAAAATGTTGCATCGGACCCACTGTCCAAAAATGCATAAGTGACTATCTCTTTGGTACCACCTTGAGCACTTATCTTCACGGGGACAACTTTAAAACATACTCTTGGTCTACCAGCTCTGACTGTACTAACTGTAACAGGATGACTGGATGATGATGTGGAATCACGAACTGTTGGAGGGGTAACTGGGCTCACTTTTGCAGTTGTCGTCTCTGAGGTGTTGGGAGGTTCTGTGTCAGATCTATCTGCTACATTGCTGCCCCTGACACTTTGTACTACATTACGACCAATAGCTTGACTCTCATTCTCTTTGCTATCCTCTTCGTCAGAGTGAATCAGATAGTGGTGGTTTTTACGACAACCTGCCTTTCCACAAATGAAACCCTTTTTGCAATTTTTCGCACTATGACCTTCTGAAAGACACATTCTGCAAAGTCGGTGCTGTCTCACAGTCTTAAGTCGGTCTCTTAATAAAGAGCTCCTAAACATTTGACACCTCCAGACACCATGGGGTCCTGAACACTGCGGACACTTAGGAGGAACTCCTGATGACGTGCCTGAACTCAGCTGACTGTCATTACTCTTAGTTGCCATTGTTGTGAATCTGAGTGAACAATCCGATTTCCCTTTTCCGGGTTCCTTTCTTTCTCTGTCACTGGTTGACGGCGACTTCAGCTCCTGTCCATATCTGTTGTTAATGCGCTCTGCGGCTCTTTTAATGAAGCGTACAAAATCTATGTACACAGCCTGGCCCTTACTCTTGATGAGATCTCCTGCTCTGTCTGCCCACTTTCTTTTGAGACTTTCATCTGGAAGCTTTCTCATTAACATAACGATCACGTCCTCACTGTCCAAGCGAGTTGCGTAAGTACTTCCCATACTCGTCAAGACTCGTCTTGCGTCTTCCAGCCGCCGTGCAAGATCCATGAGAGTTGATGCATCGGCCTTACGCACTTGTATATCTCTTAGTTTCTTCATATGGGCTTCCACGATCATGTGAGACTGGCCAAAGTTCTCATGAAGGGTCTTCCATGCTTCAGAGTACCTGTAACCAACTGGCAGATTTACACAGCTCCTAATCGCCTCCTTCGCTTTTCCTGTACACTGCGCAAGCAGGCGTGTGAGTCTCTGTGACTCATCGGATACTTGGCTTTCGATGTTGTTTCTAAAATTTGTGACGAACTCTGCATACTCCAAGGGATCGCCGCTGAACTTCATTAACTCAACCTTTGGCAAGGAAGGACCTTGTTTAATCGCCTGCGCTATAGTTATCCAAGCATCAGACTGCTGAGATTGGAGACTACTATGCTCTTGAGGTAACGACCATGGGTGATGTGCTACAGGGAAACTGGCCTGATGTGGGGTGTTCTCTGGGTAAAACTCAGTTGACTTTGCATTCAAACATGTAGTCTGTGAACTACAAGACTGTGTAAATGTTCCTGGTGTCAATTGATTTCTTATCGGTGACAGACCAGCAAAGGTATACAATGGTCCAGAGGCACCAACAATTTCGGGTGAGGTCTTTCGAAGCGCAAAGTGTGGGACAGAACTGACAGTCACATTATCCTCATTACTACGTGGAGGTCCCGCTTTAGTTACCAAATTATCTGAACATGCACTAGTGCTAGTTACTGCAACCATACGAGGTGTTGAGGAGAGGGTGATAACTGGTGGTGGCTTTGCAGTTTCTTGGGTCGACAATAAAGGAAGTTGAGGCTGAGCAGAAGTAGGTGTCACAAATGATGCCGAAATAGCCCCATGACTTTCGACTGGGTGCGATTGTGAGATGGGTGTGGCACTCTTCACATCAGGCTGCAACGAATGATTTTCGAGGGGAAGATCACGGGCATAATGTTCCTTAAGATAATCATTCATCCCATCCCCTCCTTCATATTCTTCACTTTGTTCTACGAACAAGTCAATCTCAGCATGTTTCACTTTCGTTTTGGCATCCAATAATTCCAATTTCCTGCTCAACTCCGCTTTTCCCCTTTCAGCCTCTTCTATTCTACGTTGCAGTTCTTGCTTTTCTTGCAGGGCCTGCATTTCTAACTTGGTTTCTTCTATCACTCTCTTCTTCTCTTTAACACTATTTCTACTGGCACAACTCTTGTCACTCCTTGCAGATTTAAGACTAAAACCAGACTCAGATGGGGGTCTGTTCATTCCTTTCTTTTTAGCTTTCCATTTTTGACTAGGATATCTAATTGCAATTTCATGTCTCTTTGATTATTGTAACTGTCAAGCATTAACTCTTTCTTCTCTTCGTCCTCTTCGTAGAGAAGATAATTATCGTGACTACAAACAAAGTTATGAAACGCTTCCTCATACCTTGCAACACAGATTTCCACTTCTTCCTCTTCAACAATTGGATATGCTAGCAATTCCTGCACTTGATTTCGCCGTTTTCGAAGTTCACCAATATGCCCAGCTCGCTGTCGCTTCGCCTGTACAGCTTTCTCGGCATACACTTCTGATTCGGCGGAGTTTTCCACTCGCTGAGTCACGTGCGATCCTGCACGATCGGCGCCTTTCGAGACTTTCGAAACTTTACTCGCCGATCTCTTGTTCTTCTTGCTGGCCATATTTCAAGATTCGGTCAGACAAGCTTGGTTCCTTCCATGAACGATTGTTCAATACGGTTTTCAACTCCAAAAGAATATCTTCGAATGATGTAGTAGCCAACTACTCTGGGCAATTTGTTTAAGAATATTATTAGGCATCAACACATTCGTCCAAAGTTGTGTATATATTTGTTCTGCATCTCTGATTCATCAAACCTCTTTGAACGATTCGCTACAACAAAGAAATGATCGCTGTCACGATACGAATTGAAATACAACCGATAACCAACCGAAACAAAAACAATACTCACAAGATATTATGCCTGAATTCCCTTGCTTTCACTATGCTTTGAAAACACGTTCGCTCAAAGTCACATGGCGAACCGAACGAAACGTCAAGTAATGGTCACGAAATGTCCCTTACACCAGTCTTGTATGCCTTGCCAAAAAGCTTGAACAGAGTCACAGTCCCAAAAAAGGTGGACCAGGGTTTCTGTGTTTTGTTCCTATTTTACATAAGAAGTCGTTGGAAGCAATTCTTCTGTGGAGCAACTAAAATTGAAAGCTCTGAAGTTTTGTTTCTTTTGTACAAAAGAAGGGCAGAATATATGATTTATCCCATTCAATCAAGTGCTCGTAGTTTTCGCAGTCATTGAACCATTTTTCCTGGCTATTAGAAGGCGTTGTAGCGATTCGTTTAACAATTGACTTATAAGCTGCATTGCAAATATTTGGAGACGATAAAAGCTTTTGACCACAAGTGAGCTCGCTTTTGGGATTAATTATCTCGTGAGGCTGAAAATATGTTTTCAATGTTTTTATAGAGGAGACAACACCATAGTAGTTTACAAAGGTCGTCTTAATTTTGTAACGAGTTTTAAAAACGTTATATTTTAGAAAGACAGTGTTTTGGTCCAATACATCTTTGACATGATTGACTCCCGCACTTGACCAATTTCGAAAAAAGATAGGTCGGTTAGCAATCCTTATAAGGGAGTTGTACTATATCGGTGAGTTTCTGAAATGTGTGGGGTTTTCGTCATGGTTTAGATCAGACCAAATTTTAATTATTTCTTTGGTAAAGTTATCTTGAATACCTAGACCGTCAACATCGGCTCGCTTTAAGTTACCAGTTAGAAGTAATTGACCGTCATGCTGTTTAATAAAATAATCAAAAAAAAAGTTTCCATTTTGCTTGGTTGCTGTGATCAAGATATTTCTGTACCCATTTGACTTTCAAAGCGCAATTAAAAGATTGGATATCTAACATTTTCAACCCACCATCTTTGTATTCATTTATAATTACACTCCTTTTGATTTTGTCTCCTCTTCCATCCGAGAGAAAATTGTACAGAAGTTGGTGTATCTCCTTTAGGTGGGGTTGTGAGGACGGTAGAGGTGACATGATGTAAACAAGCTGAGATGCAGCCAAACTTTTGATAACAGTTATTTTTCCTAGCAGTGTTAATCTTCTAAACTGCCAACAATTTAGGATCTTAGAAATTTTTTTTTTTCCTGATAGTTAAAGTGCCTATGAAGTAAAAAATATCTTAAGCCTATTGGAAAGCCTTTACAAAATGAGGAAGAATGGTGTTTTTCTTTTTTTGATATCTCGTTTCATTCCAGAGATATTCACGTTTTTGTATTATGCAAATGAGGTCACCGATGACATCATCAGTGGTTCCAGTATGGGGTCAAAACACAAAGCGAAGAATATCTGTGTAATGCAAACAGCAATGCAGTTGAAACTTGGCATGATTATTGTACCCTAAGACATACACCACTTGGTGCTTATTTTGATGTTGCTATGGTGATGCTTTTGGTTCCAGTCTCTTTCCTCTCTGAATGCGTTATTGCTGTTTGTGGCTTTGAAAGAAGAGGTTCATGAACCTATTAAAACATGTACAATGTCCACATTGCACTAGGTCTCCTCATTGCCATTTTGGAAGTGGACAATGTTTGGTAGACATAAAAAAACAGTAATTGTCAGTGCCGCATAAAAGAGATCTCTATCCAAAAGTGTTGCCATAGCAACATCAAAATTATCACCATGTGGTGTATTATGTTAATACCTACTTTAAGAAGTCGAGAAATACGTATTACATTATAAGAATTTAGAATTATATCAAAAACTTGGAATTCAATTGAAGAAAATTCACAGAATAATTAGATTTAAAGAGGATGACTTCATGAAAGATTACATTTTGTTTAATACTGATATGAGAACTGGGGCAAAAAATGCTTTTGAAAAAAGACTTTTTTAAATTAATGAATAATTCAGTTTTTGGTAAAACTATGGAGAATTTATATAAGAGATGTGACGCTAAAATTATAACAAATGAAAAAATGTTGAGTAAGTATATTGCTAAGCCTACTTTTAATGGTTGCAATATAATAAATGAAAATATGGTAATTATTGAGAGAATTAAAGAATCATTACTATTAAATAAACCATCGTATGTGGGAATGTCAATTCTCGATTTGAGTAAAACTTTAAAGTACGATTTTCATTATAATTATATTATGGATAGGTATGGTAAGGATAGGCTGAAGTTATTATTTACTGATACAGACTCATTGTGTTATAATATAAAGACTCGTGATATTTATTTTGGAAAGACAAAGATAAATTTGATAATTCAGATTATGATTCAGGGAGTAAATGTCATTTTCTTGAAAATAAAAAAGTAATTGGAAAAATGAAAGATGAATGTGGTGGTATTCCTATAAGGGAATTCTGTGGGTTGAGGGCTAAAATGTATGCTTATGAGAAGGACGATGGTGATGGTGAGGTGAAGGCAAAGGGGATAAAAAAGAAGGTAATCAAGAAAAAATATAAAAATTGAAAATTATAAGGAGACATTATTTGAAGAGCAAGAAAATTATAATAAAATGAGAATAATAAGAAGTAAATTGCATGAAATGAGTAGTTTAGAACTGAATAAGAAATCTTTGAGTTGTTATGATGATAAAAAGGTATTTATTAGATGGGGGATTGAAACAAGAGCCTATGGATTTAAGAATTAGTGGTGTGTTTACTTCAGCTATTAGTTAAAAGTGTTGTTTTCTGTGATTTTATTTTTTCTGTAAATTGCTTAATTTTTTGTTGAGTTACAACTCTGTAAGCGCATGAAATGACTAAGTTAGCTAATTTCATGTTTTGCTCGATTTTGCTCATAAATGGCTTCTACTTTTTAAAAATGTTAATAAATATTTTTTTCTGTCTTTGGGCTGTTTTTTGTTGAAAGAGAGTGGACAAAACGAAAAAAAGTGGCCTTGAAGGTTCTCAATTTTAGCACTGTGCAAGAAACCCCCTTCTTATTTTAGTGTAACTGTGATGAATTTTGTTATGTAGGTGTCGTGGATTGCGAAATTATGTTGCAATTTTTAAATTGAATTTTCGTAAATTTTTCGGAAATTTTGTAATTTAATTTGTGTGTGCCAAAAAACCCCTTTTATATACTACTCACCACACAAAGATCACGTCGAAAAATTGGCATCTGACCAAGTTTGAACTTTTTAGGTTGAAGAGACCAAGTTTCGGACTTTGAAACTTGGCTTAAAATCCATGCAAACGTCTGTAATTTTGACACAGCGTCCCCAAAACTAAACAAACCCTCAAAAGTTTTACCAGATTTGTGACAACTGTAAAATGCCGTCATGGAACTACCATTTGAAAGAAGCTGAGAAGAAAAGCACTATGATTGCCCATGTTTAAGAGTATCACGGAGAGAGTTTGTATAGTTTTGAGGGACGCTGTGTCAAAATTCTAAACGCTTGTATGGATTTTGAGCCATGTTTCACAATCCATATAAATATTTTGAAAATGAATTTAAAGAATTAGATGATGGGAAGATGAGTCTTATAAAGAAAAAGGGTATTTATCCATATGATTATTTCAATAGTTTTGAAAAAATTAATAACAAAGAATGTCCGGGAAAGAAAGAATTTTATAATTCATTGGATGAGGAAGAAATTATTGATAAAGATTATAATCATTCAAAAAAGGTATATGTGACATTTAATTGTAGGAATATGGGTGACTATCACGATTTATATTTGAAATGTTTTATTACTAAATGATGTTTTTTGAAAATTTCCGAAAGGTTTGCCTAGAAAATTATAAATTAGATCCGGTTCATTATTTTTCTGCTCCAGGTCTCGCGTGGGATGCCATGTTAAAAATGACGGGGGTGAAATTGGATTTGGTAAGTGATATTAATATGGGAGGAATTTCTTATATCGGTCATAGGTATTCAAAGGCTAATAATAAATATTTGAGTGATTATGATAAGAATGAGGAAGAAAGTCATATTATTTATTTAGCTGGTAATAATTTATATGGTTGGGCTATGTGGAAGAAATTGCCGGTGGGGAAGTTTGAATGGGTTGATTCGATGGACGATTCAAATTATTGTTATATTTTAGAATGTGATTTAGAATATCCTGAAGAATTACATGAATGGCATACTGATTTGCCTTTAGCTCCAGAGAAAATGCCAGTTTGTGAAGAAATGTTAAGTCCATATCAGAAAAAGATCACTGAAAAATTTAATTTGAAAACATCCAAGATAAATAAGTTAATACCTACTTTAAGAAGTCGAGAAAAATACGTATTACATTATAAGAATTTAGAATTATATCAAAAACTTGGAATTCAATTGAAGAAAATTCACAGAATAATTAGATTTAAAGAGGATGACTTCATGAAAGATTACATTTTGTTTAATACTGATATGAGAACTGGGGCAAAAAATGCTTTTGAAAAAGACTTTTTTAAATTAATGAATAATTCAGTTTTTGGTAAAACTATGGAGAATTTATATAAGAGATGTGACGCTAAAATTATAACAAATGAAAAAATGTTGAGTAAGTATATTGCTAAGCCTACTTTTAATAGTTGCAATATAATTTTGAGCCATGTTTCACAATCCATAACTTGGTCTCTTTTCAACCTAAAAACTTAAAACTTCGACAGATGAAACGACGATTACATGACAAGACCGAAGATTTCAAGGCTCTCGCACAAGGTTTGTTCGTCCTTTGTTTTACGTCAGTGGTGAGTTTCAGGCGTGCTTGAGGCGAATTTGTTTAAAATGAGGCGTTTAATGGCAGACACGCATCTCAGTGCTGGTTACAGATCTCAAAGTGCATGCAGCACGTTTTGCGTTTTCCGTTTACGAGTACAGCTGTTGCTCTGAAAAGAAGTTTGTATTTCTGAATTGTTGAGTTTTCTTTTTTCTGACCTGTGACCTGACCTGCATTTTGTACCTGCCGGTGCTGCATAATTGCTTCGTTTCAGGGATTAATAAACAATTACTGGATGAGGTTTTTGTCATATCCGGAATAATCAAGGCCAAGGTAACCGAGACCATGATTATTCACCGATGAAGAGGATAAAAACTATGAACGTGTCCATTACGAGGATAAGGTCGAAGACATGACGGCATATTTAGAACCATTACACGCTTGGATATTACAGGCCGAGGCCCGCTTGACGGATCAGCTAGATGCAAGAAGTAGCAAAGGATCTGAACGACCGTCCAAGGCAAGTTCGAAGTTGTCCGCAAGAGACCGAGAGAGAGTCCGTCTAGCAGAGTTAAAGGCTGAAAGATCAATGCTTAAGCGAAAACAGGCTCTTCGTGCTGCAGGAGAAGACTTGGAATTGGAGATGGAAATAGCAAAGACCGAAGCAAGGGAGAAGGCATTGAGTGAAATTGGTAAGGAACACGAGGCTCCCCCACTTCCACTTGACTCAGGTCCACCTTCAGTGGCTGCCTCATTTACACCTATTGCATTAAAGTCTACAGCAAAATCGTCACCCGACAACGTTGCCGCAAGTCGCAACCCGCTTGGCTCCTCTGCCACCACTGAGATGACGCCAGCTATAAATACGGAGGTTAGCAGCTCTCCCAAGGATCCCAAAGCCACAGATTTCGCCCCTGGCATGTTCGCGGATGGAATTTCATCAACACCGTTGACTGGTAATGGTCTCAGGGAAGCTTCTAGGGAAAGCAGTCATGGAGTCTCTGAAGCTCAGTCCCCTCAGCTAGCAGAACGTACCTTTCAGAATGTTATCGAGTTACAGCAGAAACAAAATGAGACAATTATTGCGACGCACCAACAGTTAACGGCTGCTATGACACTGCCTCAACCAACAAAAACTAAGTTCACAGGTGGCCTTTGATACACGTATCCGCTCCAAGGCAACCACCAGTTCTGATCTCTTGTATTATCTGAATCAGCATCTTGAAGGTGAACCGGCGGACCTTATTCAAGGATGTTTACACATGGCCCCAGAAGCAGGTTACACGGAAACCAGACGACTGCTTTAGAAAGAATACGGGGACCCGTACACCAGAACTTAAGAGAGCCTTCTTGAGAGAAAGAAACATGTGTTTTGGATGCTACGGAACGAACCACATCTCAAGGAACTGCCCAAACAGACGGAAATGTAAATACTGTGGACGACTGCATCCCTCAGCCCTTCACATTAGTGGGTTCCAAATTCCACCAAGGGACAATAGTAAACGAGAGAATGACAAGGCAGTAGGCAATGCCTGCACCAACCTTCAATCAACCTCCTGTAATACCGCTAGACCTGCAGAATCAGTTGTGCTTCATGCCATTCTACCAGTATGTGTAAAGAAGAAAGGCAGCAATGAGACTATCACCACGTATGCCTTCTATGACAATGGCAGCAGTAGTTGCTTTCTAACTGAGAGTCTTAGAGAGAAGATGGGCGTTGATGGCGAAAGGACACAGTTACAGCTGGGCACCATGCATGGCCAAAGCTTGATTACTACCACTGTTGTCTCCGACTTCGTGGTGACGGACATGGAAGGCAAGAATCCAGTTAAGCTACCACAGTCTTACACGACATTCGAGATACCAGTGACCGAACAGCAGATTCCTACCCCTGAGGAAGTCAAACGGTGGGAGCATCTTCGCAGTGTTGCCGAGAAGATGCCCCGAGTTCATACCAAACTTGGAGATTGGCCTATTAATCGGCAGTAATTGTCCTGCAGCTATGGAACCTCTGGAGGTTGTGCCAAGTGGTGACAAGGGACCATATGCAATGCGATTGCGCCATGGCTGGACTCTGTCTGGGCCTTTGTATGTAGAGAACATTTCAAGTCCTGGCAATGTTACTTGCCACAGAATCACGGTACGGGAAGTGGAGACAGTCAAAGAGGTGATATCACCCCAAACCATAGAGCAAATGTTTGAACTAGATTTCAATGATCACAAGTCTAGCCCTGATAAATACGGCTACTCCCAAGAGGACAAGAAGTTCATCAGCAGGATAAAGGAAAATGTCCACCATCGCGACGGCCATTATGTAATACCACTTCCATTCAGAGGTTCTCAGGTGAGAATGCCAAACAACCGGGTACAAGCGCTGAAACGAGCAACGTGGCAGAGAAAGAAGATGTTACGTGATGAGAGCTACCGAAATGACTATGTCAACTTTGTGAATGAAATGATTGCAAAGGGTTATGCACAACGAGTGCCAGATGACCGTCTGGAAGCTAGCCCTGGCAAAGTATGGTACCTACCGCACCACGGTATCTACCACCCTAGGAAGCCTCAGAAGATACGTGTGGTCTTCGACTGTAGCGCTAGACACGAAGACGCTTCCTAAAACGACCAACTAATGTCAGGCCTGATCTTACCAATTCTCTGGTTGGAGTTCTTACACGCTTCTGCCAAGAGCCCGTGGAATTCATGGCGGATATAGAGGCGATGTTTCACCAGGTTCAGGTGCCCGATGACCAGCATGACTTTATCAGGTTCCTATGGTGGCCCGATGGCAATTTGGAGTTGCCCATCCAAGAATATCAGATGACAGTGCACCTCTTTGGAGCAGCTTCCTCCCCAAGCTGTTGCAACTTTGCATTGAAGGAGACTGCTAAGGACATGGAACATGAAAGTGGTCCACTCCCCGCGGATACTATCCGCCGAAATTTCTATGTAGATGATTGTCTTCGTTCAGTTGAAGATGAACAGACGGCCATTGAGCTTATCCAAGGTCTACACCAAACATGCGAGCACGGAGGTTTCAATTTGACAAAGTTTATAAGCAATAGTCGTGCTGTTCTGGAATCTGTCCCAACGGAGAAGCGTTCTAAGGAAGCTAAAGACCTTGATCTGGGTTACGACCGCCTGCCTGTGTAACGCGCCCTTGGTGTGCAGTGGTGCGTGGAATCTGACGTCTTCGAGTTTCGTATAGTTATCTCGTCAATTTATGACCCATTGGGCTTTGTCTCGCCATTCACGCTTCCAGCCAAGAAGATACTTCAGGACCTTTGTCGTGAAGATATCGGATGGGATGACACCATTCCTGATCAGTACCAAACTAGATGGGCCAAGTGGCTAAGTGAGCTTCCTCTGCTAGAGAGATTCAAGGTAAACAGATGTGTCAAGCCAAACGAGGAAGTCAAGTTTAAGAGTGCCGAAGACTTAGTGCCATACTCACCTCTTACTGTACAAGATCTAACGACAGCTGAATTAGCTATTCTGAAGTTTGTTCAGGCTTCAGCCTTTGGCAAGGAAATCCACGCTCTCAAGGAAGGCGAGAAGAATAAGCTGCGAGGGCAAAAGAAAGGAGGTATAAAGAATGACAATCCCATTCGTCGCCTCAACCCTTTCCTAGACAAGGGCATCCTCAGAGTTGGAGGTCAGACGTGCAGATTTGCCACTCGAGACGAAGCACCCAGCAATTTTACCGCGAAAGAGTCATGTTACCACTCTACTCATCCGTCACGCTAATAAACGGTTGGGCCATGCTGGACGTAGCCACGTCATTGCAAACCTTCGAGAGAGGTATTGGATCATCAAAGTTAATGCAGCAGTGCGCCATGTACTCTCAAAGTGTGTCTTCTGCCGCCGCAACCACGGCAAGCCAGGTGAGCAAAAGATGGCTGATCTACCCAAGGATCGCATCTCTCCAGCACCGCCATTTACATACACGGGTGTCGACTACTTTGGCCCCTTCTTAATTAAAGAAGGACGCAAAGAAGTGAAGAGGTACGGTGCCATCTTTACATGTTTGGTCAGCCGAGCAGTCCATATTGAAGTCGCAAGTACCCTCGAGTCAAGTTCATTTATTCAAGCACTCCGGCGCTTCATTGCACGACGTGGCCCAGTGAGGGAAATGAGAAGGGACAACGGCTCAAATTTTGGACTCGGTGGAAGAAGGAGTACCTCGTCGTGATGCAGGAAAGGCGCAAATGGCAACATCCCCAGTGTAGCCTGGTAGAAGGGGATGTCGTGATAATCCGAGAAGAGAATGTCCCACGTAATGCCTGGTCGTTGGCCCTCGTTGTGCGAGTAGAGCCGGATGCCCAAGGCCTTGTCAGATCTGTTGTCGTCAAAACGCGAGAATCTACGCTTAGAAGACCAATCAACAAGCTTGTCCTGATCCTGCCCAAGGAGGAACAGGAAGGAGATCAGGAGAAGTAAACGCCCCCCGGACGTTTAGGGGCCGGGAATGTCACGGCCGCATTGCGCGTGACACTGCGTGACATGACAGAAACTTACGTTGCGGTGGCTTGGGACCGAGCGGTCCCGGATTACCACGCTGGTTGAACGTTTCAGAACGTTTTCGCTGAGTTAGTCCTTTGAGTTGAACATTTCTACGGCTAAAAGGTATCAAGGAACGGATTAAGGGATAAGGTTTATGTCATTAACGGAACAAGGACACAGATGTAAGTTTTCAGAGTTACTGTTTCGCTTTATTGTATTGTAATTTCGTATCGCATCGAGCTCGCCTTTGTAATATTAGGTTTTCTGTTTTTCCTTTAGTTTTCTTTACCGCATCGCATCGTATCGCATCACATCAGTTATATCACATTGTTGTCAGTCGCATCAGTTACATCGCTATTAAGTTCCGATTGCATTATCAAGGCATTGTTCACAAGGAATCGTTTGTAAGGAATCTAGGAATCAATGGTAGCGTGTACAAGAATTTCTGTAAATTAAACTAAAATTGTGTTTACATTGTACGGCTCATCGATTTGCAAGGTCCTGAGGCAGTTCTGCCGCCTCAGCTAGCAGATTAGTGAACAATCTGTAGGTTGCGCTGTTTTCCAGAATTAGCTGTAGGCTCTTAGTTAATGAGAAGACAAATGGTGACTACAATGTATAATACAAATAAATCCCAGAAACAAGCTAGGGATTGTACTCTTTGACCTATAGACCGTTTTCGCTTGAGAGTGTTTGTTGCCCAGTACAGACCATGTGACATTTTCTGGAGAATTGTTCTTTTATCCATCCAAACATTACTTATTCATATACACGCGACCATTCGAAAAATCGAGAGAAAGAATTCTCAAGAGTATCATCACGTGATCTGTAATGGAGCAACAAACAGCCCAAGCGATATCACACCAGTTTCCCCTGCACAAATAATACTCTACATTTCCAGCAATGAAGTTATTTGCCATAGCCTGATATAAAACATTTTGAATTGTGCAGCAACCCAAAACTTATTTAGTTAACATTTCCGCAAATTTTGAATCTTCTTGTTCAAGCCGTCTTTTGTTTTTAAGTTTATTTCGGAAATGTTCAGATTCACGATAAAAAAGAATCAGCATAGGAGATTTCCTTCGTTGAATTAAGGCTATGCAGTTCTGATATTTTTCGCTGCCTAATCTTTTCAAAAATGTGCTTTCTGCTTGAATTCATTACCATGTTAGAAACGAACTTCGCTTATAAAACTATCCTTTCTTTGAAAATATGACTAAACGCAGATTTGCTTCCTAACAACTTTCGGTTCCTCTGAGTAGTGTTTTCAGTAGTGATCTTGTTGTCGTGTGTTCGCCTCCCCATGAAATGTTCTTGCCATTTCTCCCGACATTTTTCTTTGTACCGTTTTGGCCTGCTGCATAAAGACGCTGTACGAAACATACTAAACTGCGACTTGATGTTCCTTCTGTGGGGGCCAGTCACAGATGACGTAAAACAAAAGAAACACTGCTGCTCCAAACAACAAAGAACGACGAACAAAGGGTAAAACAATGGTTGTTTACCATTTACCAAAAACCCGAAAAATGGCACGATCTGTCCGTTGTCATAAAACCGCATAATGCGACAATTAGACAAAACAAAACTGCATTGTTTATCTTGCATTATCATAAACCGCCGAATGGCAACAATGATCAGATAAGCTTTTCAAGTCACAAGAAATCGCGAATCCGTGAAAATTTCACGATCTGGCCATTCTCATAAAACCGCACAATGGCAACAATAAGACAAAACAAAAACTGCATTATTTATACGTTCGCCCGATCCAATAGTAATGAGTCAGCTTTTTCTTTTGGAAGCGGTTTTTTACAGTGACCTCGTTAATGATAACATGAAATAAGTCAGATAAATACCTCAAACCTGGAGGAACTGCACAACGGCACAATTAGTTGTCTTTTGCAGAGAGAAATGGGCTCATCCTTGGTGTAAAAACTTGTGAAACTCACTAGTGACGTAAAACAAAGAACGAACAAGACAACAAAGTGCCTCGAAACAATACAGAACACAGACACAATAGTTCAAAAACAGAGAAAAATGTCACAGGTTTTTACACCGAGGTAAACCCGAGAAATGACTCTAAAGGTGTGAAAAGTGACATAAAGTGCGAGGCGGTGAAAAAGGCGGAACTAAATGTACAATACACGTCAGTCAACAGAAATCTGACCGGTTTATAAGTGGTCATGGCCCAGACAAAGATCAGCCACTTTATCAGTGACAGAGTGAACTAGAACTGCTCGACTTCGCTTTGTAAAATTGCCATTTGAAGAGTGTTTTTCACGCGTTTCTGTACTCACCATGGCAAAGCAAGTAAGTCATTTTTACTATCCTTTTAGAGAGTACAGGTCTCGGCAGAGATACCATTCTTAATATCGAAAATATCCTTGCTCTGTGAACCGCCACTTTTGAGTGAATATTTATGTACTTTAAAAGCCGACAACGGAGTAATAAATAGGGTTCACCTCGTTTTTTTAACCAATGACTATCTTCGTTTTGGAGCAATCGTTTTTCAGTTCTATATTGTTTGGAGCTGGTTCTTTGTTGTCTTGTTGGTTATTCGTTTTACGTCGCTAGTGAGTTTCACTGGTTCTTACAAAGAGGATGAGCCAATGAACAGAGCTGTCGATTTATCAACAAAAATGCGTCATATGTTTTTATTGTACCTCTAATACAAAAATAAGCGCGAGAAAAGGTATTCTCCTACGTGCACCTTGCAGACCTTGTTTCTCGACTACCAAGAATCTCTCGAGCATAAATACTCTTTCCTGTAGCAATGCACAAAAATGTTTGACTATCAGT
Organism: Blastomussa wellsi; assembly: GCA_947652115.1. Taxonomy (NCBI): domain Eukaryota; kingdom Metazoa; phylum Cnidaria; class Anthozoa; order Scleractinia; family Plerogyridae; genus Blastomussa; species Blastomussa wellsi. Next base: position 6,547,957 of record OX393572.1, on the reverse strand, counting down.
AGCAGTTAACTTACCTGAACGAAAACAATATAGAAGTCTGGCATCTCGAAGGTAATGTTCATTCAGAAATACTCAAAACAACAGACTATTAAACCATATTCTATTCATTCCAGTGGAAATAAATCATTTACTATTGTCGCTTAAACATATAAAACCATGCCTCGAATAACAGAAAGCAAAACTATGAGACTCGACAAACGGAACCGTACATGGCTAAGAGCCATAAGAATTACATTAGAAAAAATGGCGAAAAATTTTATTGTTGTAATTTAATATTCATTAGACCCTACTCATATTTAAAAATAGTTGAAACTTCCGCTTAATTCTACATTAGTAGAACTGTTGTATAGTGCGTTTAAAGTTGTAGTAAAGTTGTTTTAAAGAGTTATTAAAAGAATGAAAAACGGTTAATATACATAATTAACTAAGGCCCATTCGCATTGGCCGGGACAAACTTGGTGGCATTGGTAGATTTCTGCAGAAAATCGATCTCTTCGTAGACCCTTTCTGTAGAGAAGGCGGGTTCGACAGGTGCGCTCCTATCCCCACAACCCTCGCATCACAAGCTGCGGAGGACAACTTTTTTTGTGGACGAATGATTCTAAAAGAGTGAATTACTAAAATATAGCATAGTATAGTTCTCCTCGAATTTTCAACTTCTATTTTTGTTTATAGTGACGTGATTTCTCTAAAACTGTAAAATCCATGCGTAGTCTAAGCGCCAAACAAATTCATTTGAAGTTCAAAAGTTAAGTAATATCCACGGTATTAACTTCGCTTTTGGCTGCTTGTTTTTATGGCTCACTGCTTTCAAAACTCGCAAAATGGAAGTCTCGGGCATCTCATTTCAAAAATCTCCCGGGACTCGCGCCTCCCGGTCAGTGCCTGTTTCATGCGTCTCCTCGCTGGATCACACCCTCCCGCAAAAAATCTACTTGCGGCCCTGTTTCTGTATCTAGATTATCTGTATTTATTTGTTTTAGCAGCTTTGTACAGTCAAATCTTGCTGATTGGACCTGCAGACAATACTCGCATTTTATTACATCAGACATAAACCATACCACAACACAAACTCCATTCCCTACAGTTTGCGATAAGCGTGTCGTTTCTTTAACGCCCCCAGGTAAACATTGAATATACTGGAGACGGGGACAAACGGTTTATCGTCTTAATCCGACAAGAGCACTGCAACTAACCGTTTGCAGATGCCATTGTAAATGGCAGCATATTCTACTCAGTTTAACACCCGAGAATTCTTCTGGTCTGGGACTCGAACCTGAGACCTTCCACACTGTAGTCCGGCGCTCTACCAGCCCAATTGGGGCGATGTAACAACTTTCGTAAGGTCTCATGAATGACTCGGCACCCTGCGTGAAAACAATACCAGTAGAATTACAAGCTTACGACAGCTGCTACACCGACCAATTGAGCTAAACGGTCACTCGTTAGTGCTTGTTTATATCGTTGCTGTCATTGTTCTCCTTAGTATCCAGCCTCGGTTTCCATTGATGATGTCAAGGGCCTCTGTCCTGTCTTTGGTAACAAGGTTTGCCCATTCTCCAAGCTCAAAGAGGAAAAGAAAGGCGTTGCTGCGAAGTGTCCTGCATTTAAGGATGGCTGTCCGTTTAAAGGGTGCCAAAACATTGGAGAATTTCAGAACGAGCTAGGTCAGATGCGTGAAAAGTGTAAGGGCGACGCTGCTTACGTCCAGTTCCTCAGAGACATCCTCCACACGGCCAAAGACAAAGAGGTTGACGTTGGATCTGTTTGCCCGTTTTTCCAAACTAAGGGTAAATGCCCCTTTGCCAAGGACACCAGTGGAAAACCTGTTCTTTCTCCGGACTATGTCGTGGTATGTTTGAAATAGGGGACTGAATTAAATACTGAACAATGACTTAAATTAGTCTCCGACGTTGTTGGTCGTTTGACGTTTAGCGAAAGCAGAAATCTTTGGGTTGTAAGCTCCGATCCACCTTTATACGCGCATCAACTTATATCAACTTATTTCACTCGGCGAGAAAAAAAATCTAATACAATTCAGTGGACCGAGCCAAGAAACTTAGGTATAAAAGAAGATAAAAATACGTACAATTCTCCAAATTTCAGATGCCTGCGTTTTGCCAAACGTCAGATATTTCTACATATCGGTTCACCTCAGTGGAAAACCAATATGGCGGCCAGAAATAGTGTAAACATCTGGAATTTACTTTGGTTATCTAGGCGACTGATTACCTGTACTGAAAATACAAACATGGCAAAAACTTTCGAGATAAGTATTCTTTTTCGACAAAATTATCGTAATTTTTTCACACATCGCCATAACTCTAAAATTCAAAATGCGCTGATTTCCAAACGAGGGATGCTGTTGAGCTGAAAGTTGTGACACAGATACAAAATTAGCACCTTATGCCTGATTAATATAAAAAATTTTGGTGCCTCTCACGTTTTGGCTTTTATAATTTGAGACGTAACATGGAAAAGCTCTATTGAATAGGACAACCCATTGGAAAAACAATTATGTAATGAATAAGATTACAGATCTGGGAAGATCAAACTTAATTTTAGTTGGTTTGTCACGTTATTACGGCTTTGATTCCACCTCTTTTTCAAATCTTTTCCCATTCCAGTTCTGAACCGAACAATTTATTTGTTTTTCTTCAGACCCCGATGGAAGTTACTTTAAAAGACGTGATGTTCAAGTGTCCAGCTTTTGGTGTAGGTGTGTGCCCATACACTGTGCTTGTTACCAAGTGCAAAGGTCTGGCTGCCAACTGCCCTGCTTTCAACAAAGGCTGCCCATTTAAAAAGTGTGAGTCCGTTGGCCAGTTCGTGGAAAAGATGACTCAAATGCGAGACCATTCTAAGGGGAAAGCTGCTTATGAAAAATTTTTCAAGGAGCTTCTCGCTGTCACCGGCAGCGAACAGGAGAAGCTGGGTGCATGCCCTTTTAACGCACATATCTGCCCATTTAGCCGTGATGCACAAGGGAAGCCAATTGTCCTCAAGTAAGCTCTCGCAACAGTTTAATTATGAACATGGAAATGACAAAACGAGCCAAAACCAAAACCCAAGTGACGTGTTTAATTCATTGTTGATTAGCGATTGCTTGTAGTAGATCAGAACAACTATAAGTGTATTAAGTTTTCTGCAAAAAAATGTTTTGTAATCTGTAAATGTTAAGAGTAAACCTGCAGTTTGCAGTAGATAATGAGACGTGTCAACAATTTCTCTTGATTGTACTTTTTCTCTTTTGTTCTATTTGTATCACTTGGCCAATCAACGATAAAACTTATGAAATTTAACCCTGCAGTATTCCCTTGATTAATTAAATACTCTCGCTAGACTCGAGTACACTCGCGAATGCCTCTATAAGGAGGAAAACTGGTGCTGATTCCTGTACGCTTTTTTCAGTCATCGTACAGTATTTAAACTCTTTAAGAGCCTGACACTATGACAAACCGATGCTCCAGTCCACGAGTTTAATTCACATCGTACGATTGCTCATTATGAAATATATGAAACACGAGGGACAGTGTTTCATCTGGATATCCATAACCATAGGCCATACCGAAATTGCACAGGGAACTGGGGCGAGATTGAACTTTCAAGCAATCGATGAATTGACACCACCACACAAATATCACGTTGTAAAATTGGCATCTGACCAAGTTTGAACTTTTTAGGTTCAAGAGAACAAGTTTCGGACTTTGAAACATGGCTTAAAATACATGCAAACGTCTGTAATTTTGACACAGCGTCTCCCAAAACTATACAAACCCTCAAATTTTTTACCAGATTTGTGACAACTGTAAAATGCCGTCATGGAACTACCATTTGAAAGAAGCTGAGAAGAAAAGCACTAAGATAGCCCATGTTTAGGAGGATCACGGAGAGGGTTTGTATGGTTTTGGGGGACGCTGTGTCAAAATTCTAAACGCTTGTATGGATTTTGAGCCATGATTCACAATCCATAACTTTGTCTCTTTTCAACCTAAACTTAAAACTTCGACAGATGAAACGACGATTACATGACAAGACCGAAGATTTCAAGGCTCTCGCACAAGGTTTGTTCGTCCTTTGTTTTACGTCAGTGGTGAGTTTCAGGCGAGCTTGAGGCGAATTTGTTTAAAACGAGGCGTTTAATGGCAGACACGCATCTCAGTGGTGGTTACAGATCTCAAAGTGCATGCAGCACGTTTTGCGTTTTCCGTTTACGAGTCCAGCTGTTGCTCTGTAAAGAAGTTTGTACTTCTGAATTGTTGAGTTTTCTTTTTTCTGACCTGTGACCTGACCTGCCTTTTGTACCTGCCGGTGCTGCATAATTGCTTCGTTTCAGGGATTAATAAACAATTATTGGATGAGGTTTTTGTGATATCCGGAATAATCAAGGCCAAGGTAACCGAGACCATGATTATTCCGGATATCACAAAAACCGTATCTAATAATTGTTTTATTATACATTGTTTTAAGGCTTCCCATGGAGTAAAACGATCCATCCTTTTTCGGGCTTCCACATAAAGATTCAACACTTGCGCTATTAAAAATTATTTTTTTGTCGTGTGGCTCGTGAATGTTTTTCTCTTTAAGGTATTCGTAGAACAGTTCCTTCACCACTTTTGTCGATCTTTTAGTATTTTCCGAATATTTATCTTCAAGTAATTTCTCAATTTCTTGCTGGGTCGATGAAGCGAATCGACAATCCATGTTCTTTACTTCGCTGTCCGTGAATCAAGGAAAGTCTACAGGGTCTACCTCAGATCACACAAGGAAATTTTCCCCAAATCTTCCCTACTGGAGAGCCTGTCCGCAGGCTACATGAACATCGTTCATGTGTTTCATTTAAGAAACAGGAAGAAATTATTAGCACCGAAAAAACCTTATGCAATCATAGCCCGGGGGTACTCCCATATATGGACTATATAGCTACGTGCCGCCCTTTAAGGTATGGTTTTTGCGGTCCTCGATCCTTACATAGGGTATCTTTTTCGACCCTTTCGTTACTGTGTTCTTGGTGTGTTCCCTAATACTGGAGTGTTAAAACGGCCGCCTTAATTAATATCATTAAACTAGGCTTATTCAAGCATTACATGCTTGATGCTTTACATCCAATGTTACAGAATAGAAATAAAATTTCCCTTTTCATGCTATTAATATTTTTTCCTTAAATAAGGTATAATTTTTCGGGCTCTAATGGATGGAAATGGCAATTTCACATAATTAACTAAACTTCTTCACTATTACTTGTTCCATATGATTTTAATAACCTTGTAGAAGTCTGCCTTCAAAGAGTCAAGACTGATCATGGGAACATTTCTCACATGGACTTATCTTTATATCGAGTCAATACTTTGGCACTAGAGAATGGAATAGTTCAGGAGTTAATTCCTTAAGTTCACCTAGGGCAATAAAAAATCCACTCTTTTTTAGCATTGACCCGAGCCTTTTCAAACCGGATGCAACATTTGAAACGAATAAGGGGTTGAATTTTCCAATAATCAATTCATTAATGTACTCTAGGGGGCTACGCTTCACTTGGTTTGATTGTAAATTCATTCTTTATCTTAGAGTGCAAACAGGGAATAAAAGGTGAAGTAATGGAATGTTCGTGTTCGTACGTACGGCCTCCAAAAATGCACATTTTAATTTCTATCAGAAAATTCGCAAAGAATGATGCCCAAATAAAACTTGCTAGGTTCATTATCATCTATTATGAAACAAGGCAATACATTCTTAAACGGATCATAGTGCTGTTCACGCAGTTTCGCAGCCCTAAGGGGCATAAGCAAGTCAAAACAATCGTAACAAGAGAAGCCATTTGAGCCGGGGTTACGAAACATGTTACGAAGCAGTTGCCCATATGATCACAAAGAAAACAGAAGAATTCGGCTTTGCAGAATTTACAAATACGGTTTACTAGAAGGATGTCTTTTCGAGGGAATTTTGCTTACATGGATTAATTAAATGTAGTTATAGCAGTTTTTGAGTATTCAACCCAGTCTACTTCGAATTCTATCCGGTCGTTTTAACAACAACTCTAGAAAGTATTTAATAAACACGTACAACACATATGCACACACAGACAAAAACTAAGTTAACTAGGTTAAGAAATTAGCGAAAATAAGCTGGAAGGCAAAGTATATAACTAACTAAGATAAGAGACAAAGTGTAATTTACAGAGGTATAGATAGCTCAGTTAATAGCTTGCAATAATGCGTGATTTGAAGTAATTTTTAAATTGTTTAAGTGACGGTAGCTTGATGTTATCAGATATAGCATTCCAGATCTCAGCAGCTTGATATCTAATATTAATGATTCCATAGTTTGCTCTGGTTTTGGGCAGAGCATACGCCATTCTAGAATAAAGTCTTGTGTATAGATGAAAGTAGGAAGATGTTGATTTTCAAATTTATACACAAAAACAGCAATGTGAAAGGTTACTTCATCAAATAATTACACACATGATGCTTTACATGCAATGTTACTGAATAGCAATAAAATTTCTCTTTTCATGCTATTAATATTTTTTCCTTAAATATGGTATAATTTTTCGGGCTCTAATGGATGGAAATGGCAATTTCACCCAATTAACTAAACTTCTTCACTAATACTTGTTCCATATGATTTTAATAACCTTGTAGTAGTCTGCCTTCAAAGAGTCAAGACTGATCATGGGAACATTTCTCACATGGACTTATGTTTATATCGAGTCAATACTCTGGCACTAGAGAATGGAATAGTTCAGGAGTTAATTCCTTAAGTTCACCTAGGGCAATCAAAAATCCACTTTTTTTTCAGCATTGACCCGCGCCTTTTCAAACCGGATGCAACATTTGAAACGAATAAGGGGTTGAATTTTCCAATAATCAATTCATTAATGTACTCTAGGGGGCTACGCTTCACTTGGTTTGATTGGAACTCATTAACAGGGATTCTTCGCGACAAGTCGTCAGCTACATTATCCTCACCTGGGATATGCCTCCACTGACATGGTTCTTTGTTAGTTTGGATTTCTCCGACACTCGAGGATACGAACCTCTTAAAGCTGCGTGACGGACTTTGAGTCCAGGCCAAGGTAATCATGCTGTCGGTGTAGCACTTAACATCCATCCTAGATTCCTCCTGGATGGATTTGACAAGGCGACTCGCGAGACCTGGAACGGCTGCTTGTAACACCAAGCGTGGGGTTGGCAGCTGTTTCAGCGGGGCTACTCGAAACATTGCTGCGATGAATCTGACTGAGTGAGTGCTATTATTCTTTCTCTGGCGTACGTAGGCGCATGCTCCGAATGCGTCTTGTGATCTGTCAGCAAAGACACACAGTATTTGGTCTCTTTGACAGCTTTCGCATAAATTTCATGCTCTCCATTTCTTCCATTTGTTTGCAGTATGTTTCAGCTTGTTCAGGATTTCTTTTAAGTCGTCGCTCTACTGACTCTCGGCGTTTCATAGGCAAATCTCTGTCTGGCAGCAGGTTGGGATCTTTTCACGCACACGACACATCAACCGGAAGTTTGTAGTCCCTGGCCCGCATGTTAATCTCGCTCGAGCGCGTTCATATTGCCAGGACTATTGTCGACGTTTCCTCGTTACTTTCCCTGCTTAATTTTGTAATGGGTACGACAACTAATTCCGTGCTCGATTATCGGTGGACAAATCCTTGACTTTCAATCAATGGAGGAAAGAGTTGGAAAGTTACCATCGCGTCCGTCATCTTAGAAATTTCAGGTTAGCTAAAATAATTTGTTTTAATGAACCTGAATCGGTCCTATTGATAGTTCCGGGCTTTTTCCCGTTGATTTTATATGGGGTCAGTAGGGGGGTCAGCTGACCGAGGGTCAGTGTTCTGTCGAAACCCTAGTTGAAGACCAAAAACCTAGTTTTTAACAAAAAAATTATAAGATTAACTGGATTATTAAAATATGGGAAAAAGTGTAAAAATTACAGCCATATTCGCGCTTTAATTTCGTTCTATAAACGACATGCCAAAAAATTAACCGTCAACCGTCAAATGACCTAAAATTTAACCGTCAACCTTCAAAACGGCTTATTTCTAAAGGTCAACCGTACTTCACGTATTGCACATTCCTTGAATACTCCAAGATACTCTAGGATTCATCACAATGACATATTCGAAGCTAGAATACTCCAGAATGTTTTTCATTTGTTGCAGTATTTGTTGGCCCAATCAAGAAGAGTCCAATAAAGTTCATGTGACATTCTCTAGAGAATTGTGCTTTTGAAACATTCTAAGGCTGTCAATTCATAGCCGGTCATAGCCTCAACTATGGTAAACATTGTGCGTAATTTGAATTTCCGTCTAGTCGCTTGTGGCTCTAATTATACCTTTCTATTGTCTCGAATCTCCGTGCAATTGTAAATGTCAATGCCTTATTAATTCATGTAACGATATATGAATTCAAGACGCATTGAAATGTACAGTTGCACGGAGATTCAAGACAATGGTTAGGTATAGGTAATTAGAACCACAAGCGACTAGCCGGAAAATAAGCGCAATGTTTACCAAGTTGAGGCTACAAATTGACAGCCTTAGCATATTTCAATGAAGTTTAAACTCGGGCATTATATTAAATATTGGTTAATCTACTGAAGAATACTTTTTATTAAAATTATCTAGCGCTTTTTAAATAACGACCATTTTAATAAATCTAGGGTTGAGTGTTTTCAGAAATCGAATGGAGCGATTTTTCTAAGATTTTCGCCAAATGTAATTGGGTCCTATTTAATTTATTTCAGACCAAAGTCATCTTACATCAGGCTTGGTGAACAAACTTTTTAATAACAGTCAGGAACTAATACGATTTTGTTGTATTTTAAACTTCACCATAAATTTTCTCTAAATCGCTCGTATAAAAAGCCTTCAACTTTGGCAGACCTCAAGAAAGGTATGTCATGTTAACGATCCAGGAAGGATTTTCCAAAATTATCCCTTGATGACAGGTTATTCAGTCTCGAGTAAAGTGGGGCATGACGACAGTACGTTGCTATGGTAACTCCGATCACGATAAAATGAACTTCATCTGCGAAACTTTGATCTTTCTCTAGTGCACATGGAGCAATCGATTTTCTATCATATACTCTATGGTGGTACACTAGCTGCTCAAAGTTGAAAGGTATCGTCAATCAAAAATCCCATAGAGCAACCTTAAGACGGTAATGGACACTGTAAACGAGAGGCGGCGCACAAGTTAACATGGATATCCTGAACTATACATGGATTATATCAGAACTTTATTTCCTAGAGTTCTTCAAAAATACATTTACTGGAAGTTGGAAAATCAACTCGTAAGTTTAGGTGTCAGAACCGAGCGACGATGTCCCAAAATTAACGCGCCAAAATACGTCAGTTCCATTATCAGTAATTACAGATCAGGGAACTTCATGAACACCTAAAATGAATACTTTCATAAACCCAAAAACTCATCTAAAGTAACTAAGAAGAGAGTAAAATACTTAATGGGAGAGTCTGGTTGAAATTTTGAACACAATTTTGAATTTGGTCGATTTTTAATTGATTTGGTGTCTCTTAGGCAGAAAAATATATGCAAATTTCAAATCCTAACACTTTTATTGCCATAAATTGTAGTGAAATGGTAAACAACTCAGGTTTTCCGTGATGACCAATTAGTGTTATTGAAATTCTGATTAAAAGAAACTGTCACAGGATCTAATTATGCTGAAAAAGGTATTTTTTTAATAATTTCCTAGCCATAGTTGTCTTTATTTATTTTTACATTGCTGATTTGGCCTTACTATGTTTTTCCGGTATTTTTTCTGAAAAAGGCATTTTTTGCGGATTTCTCAACTGCCCCCGCCTCCCTCTTCCCTATTTTTCTCTGCATCATCTTTTAATCACCAAATTTGGCTCAGTTGCTCTTAAAAGGTTGTTCTGTAAACCTAATAGTATTAAGGCGTTTTTTATTTTGGTGAATACTCTTCAAGTTATTCCAGATTGAATCTTTCATAGAATAATCTCGTTGCTACGTCAACATAATTTTTCTAAACCCGAAATTGCTCAATGTGTTTGCGGGTATGTGTGTAGCATTATTGCAGGGTTTCTCTGTAAATAGAATTGAAAAAAATAAACAGGGGCATAAAATATGTGGATAAAAGTCAAAATGTAAAATTTAGTTAATGATTAACTACGTATTGCTTATGTACCATTTGCTTTACAATGTGTTACACGTTTTGGTTCAAAATGCAACCAGACCCCCCCCCCCCCCCCCCCCCTTAAATGTGCAGTTGCCTTACATGCTCTTGTTCACAATAGAATGTAGAAAGTCAAATCCTCGAAGAAATAAATTTCAACTAGCTAGTACACTATAATGAGAGTACTCTACAAACCCTAGATCTAGATCTATAACGATATTACTTTATCATTACAGCTTTTATATTATCCAGAGTCTGAAAAGTCTATCCTTGTGATGCAGACCAACCAAAAATTAGAAACTATTTTCCTCCCAAAATTGAACTCTAAGAGCATTCTCTAAATAACCCCGAAACAGATCCTTGCATCAAGGGTATGAAATGCTAATTTCAAATAAATGTCTTTTAAAAAATAAAAAACAAACAAACAAACAAACGGAAAAAAAAAAACACTTTTCTCTTTCTCCTTGTTGTTGTCTTATTATCGTCTGGCATTGGCCGGCAATCCAGAATGAGCAACGGCATGCTCATACAGCCTAACCTTGTTGTAATCTTTGTCATGGCTCAAAATCTCAATGCAATGATCCACAAAGTGATAGCCTGGCAACTTGACACCCTTATCCTTAGCTCTGCAAAGGAAGAAACAACTTCGATCAGTGACAATGGGTTGGATACATAAGCATATCACAAATATGACTATACTATTTCACTTAAAAACACAGCACTGATCGTTACCTGCTTCCGAAACTACACTAACTTGAGAAAAACACTAATTCTTTATCTCCTACAGGTAAGTAAGGTTAGGTCCTAGGTATATTAGGTAGTCTTTTTTAACTTTGTGATCTAGCTAGTTTCGGGGTCGTCTTCAACCAATATCCCCACAAGGGTTGTCTATAATGAAGTTGTCGGTGGAGATAAGGTCACTGACGTCACTGAATCCATTCTTGCATTGTTCACTGAGAATTGTCTTGAGACTTACTTGTAAACAGTTCTGAAGTCACATCGGTAATGGGCACCACCCTCAAGCAACAGAGCCATGGTAATATCACCAGTCAGCACCCCACCACGCACATACATTTTCTCAGTGGATGGCTCCCATTTCAGCGTCTTCTTCTGCATAACTGGACCATTGGGGGGAAAGTTTACACCATCAAATCGAACTTTATTATAGAAAGTGTCGCCTTTCATTCTGATGAAAGAGAAGTGGCACATACTCAGCGTGACAAGGTGAAGATACAAGTTGAGGATTCAATTTAAAGTATGGTCAGCAATATAAATTAGTACACACTCGTACAATAAGATATAAGTGCCCCAGCACAAGGGGCAGTGATACCAGAAGCAATTTTTGTCATTTTATTCCTTATGGATATGAAAATGAAGAGATACTGAAGAAAATATATTTATTTAGTCATATAAAGTTTTTTTTTTTTATGATGAAATTTTGCAGCATCATCGAAACAATCTGTAACACCATAAAAAGCTTTACCCTACAGGAAGCATCCACTTCACATTTTACTTACGTTATGTCGTTTTTTGCGATGCAAATGCCCCCGTCTTCGAAAGTGAGGCTTCGTTCCCACGAATATCCCTCAGGAAACGCTTGCTTGAAATAGTCGGGTATATGGTCTGGGTATTCGGCGAATACCCTGTTGCCGTAATGGAATGCTGTTGTCAGGATATCGTAGGAGAAAGGCAGAGGCCCGCCCTCTTTGACTACAAGGTCCATACTCTGTTTTCCCCTAAAACAAAAAAAGGAAGATAAAGTCTTTTCATATGCAATGCAGAACTTTTTATTCTGTCAAAATAAAAAAAAAACAAGGACGTTCTGAGAAATAACAACGATTTCTAAACATTTATACTTTAATCATCAAATTTGGCTCATTTGCTCTTAAAATGTTGTTCTATACACCTATTGAGACTTTTTTTATTTTGGTGAATACTCTTCAAGTTATTCCAGATTAAATAATCGCGTTGCTACGGCAACAAAATTTGTCTAAACCCGAAATTGCTCAAAAGGTTTGTAGAGTTGTTTGTGTAGCATTATTGCAGAAAATATTTTGGTTACTCTTAGGGTTACACGGGGGTTTCGTGTGGGAATCCGATATCTCAGATACCTTCTTAATACCCCTTTTAAACTGCCCAATAGAACCAACGCTTTTTAAATCCTGGGGCAATTTATTCCACAAACAAGCCCCGCTATAACAAAAGCTGCGTTTCGTCTGTCCGACCAGAAATCAAATCGTCACACTTGCACAGAAAAGTGTCAAAGGCCCTTACTGTATATGTTACACATTGCAGTGTCCCCGATTAGCATTATAGCTAATACCTTTAATAAAGTGTATGATGATAATGATGATGATGATGATGATGATGATGATGATGAAGTGGTCAATTGAGGTTTTACCGATACCTTAACCAAGAAGACACAGAAAAAATATTCTCAAGTTATAAATGAAATCCGTTATTAAAACTAACAATTAAAAAGAGCGATCATTTCAAGTTCATCAGATAATAAAATAATAAAAGGAAACATTCAGTAATGTCAATATAGACATTTTTAGAAATTCAACATCTTTTATTCAGGTATTAGCAGTATAACAGTACTATAATCAATACTACTTTCTTATTATTTGACAATAAGCCCTTCTGGTCAAATTATTTGTTACTATTGACATGTAAAACATATTTGCGTCCAGAGTTTAGGGCAAACAATCAGAAATTAACCCCTCCTGTTTCTAACAGTCTTTTCTTTCCTCTTTGGTTTAAATTACCAGCATTCAACTTACAATGGAAACTGTACATTAAGAGCCCTTTTATTAAGCTGTTACTTACTCAAAAGGCTTGCCTGTACCATCTCCTTCGATCACGAAGTTGTGCCCGTTTACAGTGCCTTCCATACGCAGCTTGATCTTCATCTCTGATTTAATCACACTCTGCGGAATCAAATAAGGATCAATCCTAGATAAGCCATCAATTAAAAAAAAAAGCAACAGAGTAAACCAACATTGAAAAACAAAATAAATTATTTTCTTGTTCAACACTCACCATGATGGTAGACTTAGGTAAGATATCTGCCCTATACAGCTCTTGTTTATCTCGATCTGCTCTCTTCCAAATCACCTGGGTGAATGAGACTTCAGCGTGATGGATGCTGCTTTAAACATTACTGTCACACCCAAAATCTACTGCAGCCAATTGTAAAACAGAAACCCGCCTTATGCAACAATTAAACACCAACCCTTTATCAACAAAGAACAACGCTTTCATGTCTATCATGCCCAGCCATACTGTCTCGTATTTTAATAGGAAAATGTCCTTGGGGTATCGACTATTTTTGACAATTATAATCGTGCGAACATTAATGACATTTATTTAGTGGCATTTAAATAAGAAATCTGTGAGAAACAGACGAGAAAGAGTTGTAATATAATAACAAGAGTGTGGTCGTTTTGTTGTTTTGTCTCCACATACCTGATAAACATAAGTAGGTTTTTAAAGTAGACCCGAGGAAATTAGGTTAGAAGTATTTTCTGGAAGGCCAGATGCCTTTTGCGGCAATGATTTTATTCGGCTCCTTTGAAAATGTCTCTGAAAATTAATTACATATGTTTAAAACTTTGGATAAAGAAGACTTAATTAAAACAAAACAATATTTGGCAATTACACGAGGCTCCCGAGCTAGCGTAGCGCGGGATATGACAGATATGTGACAGATATGACAGATATGCTATGACATGCTAATGGCAGTGGGCAGATTAAGCGGAATCAAAGAAAGTCTACCTCAGATAACACAAGCAAATTTCTCCAACTTTTCCCTACTGGAGAGCCTGTTCGCAGGCTACATTGTTGTGAACATCGTTTATGTGTTTCATTTAAGAAACAGGAAGAAATTATTAGCAGCGAAAAAACCTTATGCAATCATAGCCCGGGGGGTACTCCCATATATGGACTATATAGCTACGTGCCGCTCTTTAAGGTATGGTTTTTGCGGTCCTCGATCCTTACATAGGGTATCTTTTTCGACCCTTTCGTTACTGTGTTCTTGGTGTGTTCCTTAATACTGGAGTGTTAAAACGGCCGCCTTAATGAATATCATTAAACTAGGCTTATTCAAGCATTACATGCTTGATGCTTTACATCCAATGTTACAGAATAGAAATAAAATTTCCCTTTTCATTCTTTTAATATTTTTTCCTTAAATAGGTTATAATTTTTCGGGCTCTAATGGATGGAAATGGCAATTTCACATAATTAACTAAACTTCTTCACTATTACTTGTTCCATATGATTTTAATAACCTTGTAGAACTGTCTGCCTTTGAAGAGTCAAGTGTGATCATGCGAACATTTCCCTCATGGACTTATCTTTATATCGAGTCAATACTCTGACACTAGAGAATGGAATAGTTCAGGAATTAATTCCTTAAGTTCACCTAGGGCAATCAAAAATCGACTTTTGATTTGAGCATTGATCTGCGCCTTTTCAAACCGAATGCAACATTTGAAACGAACAACGTTAACGGGTTAAATTTTCCAATAATCAATTCATTAATGCACTCTAGGGCCGTACGCTTCACTTGGTTTGATTGTAAATTCATTCTTGATCTTAAAGTACAAACAGGGAACAAAAGATGACCTAATGTTCATTTTCGATCATGAAATTCGCAAAGAATGATGGCCGAATAAAACTTACTAGGTTCATTATCATGTACTATGAAACCAAGAAATACGTTTTTATAAGGGATCATAGTGCTGTTCACGCAGTCCCGCGGAGCTAAGTTGCATAAGCAAATCCAATCAAATGTCCATTTTAGATTAGCCTAGACCAACAAGAGGTGCCCTTATATGGAGAATATTGTTTTCTGGCGGCGAGGAACTAGTACGGCCGAATTCACGAGCGTATTATTGTCTGAAATCATGCCAAAATCATCAATTTCCAATGACCGAATTTCGAGAAAATTCTATTTGTATACATAACGATCTGCTCAATATTTTTGAACATACTGCGCATGCTCCGGCGGTAATTTACGTGTCTTGGCAACACGCAAAACTATAAACGAGATTTACGAGCTGGTTAGACTTCTTTGAGGTATAATTTGCTGCCGACTTCGTCATAAAGTTTGCTTTCATGATTAAAAGCCACGCCATGTTGGGTAATACAGCGGACCACCCAGAGAATCTGTATTCAGCCACCTTAACTTTGTGAGAGTAGTCTGGAGGTGATAATGACCGTCCTTTTGAGACCATAATTTGATTATTTCTTGACTGGTGCTAATGTTCAAACTTAAGGAATTAATACTTGAACTATTCCATTCTCTAGTTCGACAGTATTGACTTAATATGAAGATATGTCCATGTGAGAAATGTTCGCATGATCACACTTTAAATTTATAAAAATTTAGACTTCTAGAAGGTTGCAAGTAACAGTCAAGAAGTTTAGAGGGGGTAAGCTTCTAAAGAAACTGTGGTGCTGCGTCGGTGTTAAGTATAACAATATAATTTGGTTTTATCAATTGGGTTGATAATGTCAATTGGCCACCGTAAAGAGATTCAAGAGCTGACGTTTCGAGCGTTAGCCCTTCGTCAGAGCGAAGTTTGACTGCATCATAGTTAATTTATGGAAATTGCCAATTCAATCTATTAGAGCCCGAAAAAATGACACCCTATTTTAGGGAAAAATATATTAATAGCATGAAAAGGAAAACATTATTTCTTTTCTGTAACACTGGATGTAAAGCACCTAGTTTAATGATATTCATTAAGGCGGGTGTTTCAACACTCCATCATTAGATAATACAATTAAGTTACCCTATCCGAGGTCCACACCACGAACACAATAACAAAAGGGTAAAAAAGATACCCTATTTAAAATCGAAGACCGCAAAAATGGGCGGCAGGTATCTGTATAGGCCATACATGGGAGTACCCGGGCTATGATTGTATAAGGATTTTTTTGGTGCTAAGATTCCATCCTGTTTCTTAACTAAAACATATTAACAATGTTCACACTAATGTAGCCTGCGAACTGGCTTTCCAGTGGGGTAAATTTGGGGAAATTTGCTTGCATGATCTGTAGACTTTCTTTGATTCCGCTTTTCCGCCCATTGTTCATTAGCCTGCGTAATATCTGTCATATCTGTGACATAACTGTGACATATCTGTCATATCCCGCGCGCGTTTCCCTTCTCCCAAGGCTACGCTCGGTGGGGAGCCTCATTTAATATTGCAAAATATTATTTTGTTTTGATTTAGTCTTCTTAACCCAAAGTTTGTAATTACATTTCATAGACATTTTCAAAGGAGCCGAATAAAAACATCTTATTTGCTTGAGTGATCTGATGTAGAGCCTGTCATATTCAACGCATTTTCCTTCTCCCAAGGCTACGCTCGCTGGGGAGCCTGTTCACTGGCTAACAAGGATGCACATCAATACACTTGTCAACAATAAATTGGTCATACAAACAGTCTTGGAGGCGGTACCTCCCTCTTTTAAGTTTCTTTAAATCAGACATATACCGAGCCAGTCATGTAATTATGTAATTGACAAATATATTTTTTTTATTAAGCCTTCTTTATCCAAAGCTCATAATTAACTTTCAAAGCCATTTTCAAAGGAGCCGAATAAAAACATTTGCGGGTTGAATTTTTTCGCCGCTAAAGAAATTTGACCTTGCAGAAATACTTCTAGCCTAATGTTGGCTGTTTTCACCGCAAAATAATCATATTGTTTCCTCTGGGCTAATCTAAAAACGTACTTATGTTTGTCACTTATAAGTTTCTTTAAGTTTCTTTAAATCAGACATATACCGAGCCAGTCATGTAATTATGTAATTGAAAAATATATATTTTTTATTAAGCCTTCTTTATCCAAAGCTCATAATTAATTTTCAAAGCCATTTTCAAAGGAGCCGAATAAAAACATTTGCGGGTTGAATTTTTTCGCCGCTAAAGGCATTTGACCTTGCAGAAATACTTCTAGCCTAATGTTGGCTGTTTTCACCGCAAAATAATCATATTGTTTCCTCTGGGCTAATCTAAAAACGTACTTATGTTTGTCACTTATAAGTTTCTTTAAGTTTCTTTAAATCAGACATATAACGTGCCAGTCAGGTAATTATGTAATTGCCAAATATACATTTTTATTAAGCCTTCTTTATCCAAAGCTCATAATTAACTTTCAAAGCCATTTTTAAAGGAGCCGAATAAAAACATTTGCGGGTTGAATTTTTTCCCCGCCAAAGGCATTTGACCTTCCAGAAATACTTCTAGCCTAATGTCCGCTGTTTGCACTGTAAGATAATCAAATTGTTTCCTATGGGCTACTCTAAATACGTACTTAATATTTTTATCAGCTATGTGGAGAGGAACAGTTTAGTCGACAAAACGACCAACTTTTGATATTATATTACAACTCTTTCTCACCCGAAACATTGAAGGTCAACCCTACCCTAAATTTTCATATTTAAATGCAACTAAATAAATGTCATTTACAACTGTCAACAATAGTCGATACCGCAAGGACATTTTCATATAAAAAAACGAGACAGTATGGCTGGGCATGATAGACTTGAAAGCGTTGTTCTTTGTTGATAAAAGAGTTGTTGTTTAATTGTTGCATAAGACGGGTTCCTGTTTTACAATTGGCTCAAGCAGATTTTGGGTGTGGCAGTAGGGTTTAAAGCAGCATCTATCACGCTGAAGTCCCATTCACCCTGGTTATTTGGAAGAGAGCAGATCGATATCAACAAGAGCTGTAGTAGGCAGATATCTTACTTTCGTCTTACATCATGGTTAGTGTTGCACGTGCAAGAAAATGATTTATTTTGTTTTTCACTGATGAGTTTCCGCTATTGATGACTTATGTAAGATTTATCCAAATTTCATTCCGCAGAGTGTGATTAAATCAAATATGAAGATCAAGCTGCGTATGGAAGGCACTGTAAACGGGCACAACTTTGTGATCGAAGGAGATGGTACAGGCAAGCCTTTTGAGTAAGTAACAGCTTAATCAAAGGGCTTTTAATGTACAGTTTCAATTTTAAGTTGAGTGCTGTTAATTTAAACCAAAGAGGAAAGAAAAGACTGTTAGAAACAGGATGGGTTAATTTCTGATAGTTTGCCCTAAACTCTGGACGCAAATATATTTATATGCTAATAGTAACAAATAATTTGATCAAAAGGGCTAATTTTAAAATAGCAGGAAAGTAGTATTGATTTTAGGACTGTGACCGTACGTCTAAGGTCAACTTCGGTCCACGTTGAACTTCCGTCCACATCTACACCATTGCAATAACTCATTCATAGCGCATACGTGCCATGAATGAGCTAAACATGTTTAATCGTTATTATTTCTCAGAACTGCCTTGTTACTTTATTGCGACAGAAAATGTTCTGTATTGCATATGAAAAGACTTTATCTTACGTTTTTGGTTTTAGGGGAAAACAGAGTATGGACCTTGTAGTCAAAGAGGGCGGGCCTCTGCCTTTCTCCTACGATATCCTGACAACAGCATTCAATTACGGCAACAGGGTATTCGCCGAATACCCAGACCATATACCCGACTATTTCAAGCAAGCGTTTCCTGAGGGGTATTCGTGGGAACGAAGCCTGACTTTCGAAGACGGGGGTATTTGAATCGCCAGAAACGACATATCGTAAGTAAAATGTAAAGTGGATGCTTCCTGTAGGGTAAAGCGTAGTATTATGTTACAGATTCCAGATTCCAGATTTGTTTATTTCCAACAGTACCTATTCATTTTTATATCCATAAGGAATAAAATGACAAACATTGCTTCTGCTATCACTGTGGCACTTATATCTTATTGTATGAGTGTATACTTTGAGTGTATACTAAATTATATTGCTGACGTTCTTTAAATAAATTACTCTTCTTGTATCTTCACTTGCATGGTCACGCTGAGTATGTGCCACTTGTCTTCCTCAGAATGGGAGGCGACACTTTCTATAATAAAGTTCGATTTGATGGTGTAAACTTCCCCCCCAATGGTCCAGTTATGCAGAAGAAGACGCTGAAATGGGAGCCATCCACTGAGAAAATGTATGTGCGTGATGGGGTGTTGACTGGTGATATTACCATGGCTCTGTTGCTTGAAGGTGATGTCCATTACCGATGTGACTTCAGAACTGTTTACAAGTAAGTCTCGAGACAATTCTCAGTGAACAATTTAAGAATTGATTCAGTGAGGTCAGTGAGCTTATTTCCACCGACAACTTGATTATGGACATCTCTTGTGGGGATTGAGGTTGAAGACGACCCCGAAACTAGCTAGATCACAAAGTTAAAAAAGACCAACTAATATACCTAGCACATAACCTTACTTACATGTAGGAGATAAAGAATTAGTGTTTTTCTCAAGTTAGTGTAGTTTCGGAAGCAGGTAACGATCAGTGCCGTGTTTTTAAGTGAAATAGTATAGTCATATTTGTTATATGCTTATGCATCCAACCCATTGTCACTGATCGAAGTTGTTTCTTCCTTTGCAGAGCTAAGGATAAGGGTGTCATGTTGCCTGGCTATCATTTCGTGAATCACTGCATCGAGATTTTGAGCCACGACAAAGATTACAACAAGGTTAAGCTGCATGAGCATGCCGTTGCTCATTCTGGATTGCCGGTCAATGCCAGACGATAATAAGACGTGTACAACAACAAGAAGAAAGAGAAAAGTGGTTTTTGTTTTGTTTTTTGTTCGTTTGCTCGTTTGTTTGTTTTCCAGCTGTTTAGAGGTGTTTATTTGAAGTTAGTATTTCATCCTTGCAAAGCAAGGATTTGTTTCGGGGTTATTTAGAGGCCTGCTTCAAAAAAAAAGAGTTCAGTTTTGACAGGATAATCGTTTCCATTTTTTGGCAGGACTTCCGGCATCACAAGGATAGACTTTTCAAACTAAGTTCTGGATAATATAAAAACTTTAATGATAAAGTAATTTTTTTGTAGAAGCTAGGGTTTGTAGAGTATTCTCCTTATAGTATACTAGCAAGTTGAAATTTATTTGTTTAAGGATTTGACTTTCTAAATTCTGTTGTGAACAAGAGCAAGTAAAGCAAATGCAAGTTTAAGGGGAGGGGGTGTCTGTTTGCATTTTGAACCGAAATGCGTAACACATTGTAAAGCACATGGCATATCATGACAATAGCTATCAGATCATAATAAGCAATACGTGTTTAATTATTAACTAAATTTTACATTCTGACTTATATCTACATTTTCCATGCCTCCCCCCCCCCCCCCCCCTGCCATTTTCAATCCTATTTGCAGAGTAACCCTAATATATCCTGCAATAATGCTACAGACACGCCTCTACAAACCCATTGAGCAATTTCGGGTTTAGGAAAATTTTGTTGACGTAGCAATGAGATTATTCTATGAAAGATTCAATCTGGAATAATTCAATCTGGAATAACTTAAAGAGCATTCACCAAAATAAAAAGGGTCAATAGATTTGTTGAACAACCTTTTAAGAGCAACTGAGCCAAATCTGGTTGTTAAAGGATAAATGCAGGAAAAAAACTGGGAAGGGGGGAGACGGAGGCAGTTGAAAAATCAGCAAAAATGCCTTTTTCAGAAAAAAAAAAAATGGAAAAACATGGTAAGGTAAAATCAGCAATGTAAAAATTTTTAAAGACAACTATGACTAGGAAATTATTAAAAATACCTTTTTGCAGTATCATTAGATCCTGTGACAGTTTCTTTTAATCAGAATTTCAACAACATTTGGGTCGTCACGGAAAAGCTGAGTTGCTTACCATTTCACTACAATTTGTGGCAATAAAAGTGTTAGGATTTGAAATGTGAATCATTTTTCTGCCTAACAGACACCAAAACAAAAAAAAAACGACCAAATTCAAAATTTTGTTCAAAATTTCAACCAGACTCCCCGGTTAAGTATTTTACTTGCTTCTTAGTTCCTTTAGATGATATTTTCTGTTTATGAAGGTATTCATTATAGGTGTTCATGAAGTTTTCTTACATGTAATTACTGATAAAGGAACTGACGTTAATTTTGGGACATCGTCGCTCGGTTCTGACACCTATACTTACGAAAATCGTTCAAGTCGATTTTCAAACTTCCAGTAAATGTATTTTTGAAGAACTCTAGGAAATAAACTTCCGATATAATCCATGTATAGTTCAGGATATCCATGTCAACTTGGGCGCCGCCTCTCGTTTACAGTGTCGTTTACAATGTCAGTTGACGAATCGAGTCAACAACAACGACAATAACAACATTTATTAAAACACGATGAAATTTGCAGCGGAGCTGATGTGGTCGTGGTTGAAAAGTTAAAGAGTACTCTTTACAAATAAATGAAAAGCTTGAAACAATTAAAATTTAGGAAGACCAAACTAATTACGTAAAATTCTACGTTAACTATTTGTTTATTTTTAAACTTAGATTTCTCTGCGGCAAATATTTTCTTGTAACATGAACAGTTATTACTTCCCATCGATAGCTGTATTGAGGGGGGCGTAAGGGTTTGCGGTGATGCGGTTTTGCGTTATTTTTGGTGCGGTTTTGCGTTAATTTTTATTGTAACTCTCGGTATTGCGGTTTTAAAACACTGAGCGGTTTGCGGTTATTACAACCTTTAAGTCGCGGTTTTCGGTGAAAAAAAGTGTCTGCAGTGATAACAGTCTTTAGAACGGTCGGCATTTGGTTAGTAGTAAATAGAGTATAATAGTGTAGTACAATATACCGTTGGCGTTATAATGGTATGTTTAAGTCTTGCTGACGCCAGCTTTCATATTGTGGCCTCCATGTACGTGCAGTTTCGGTATCCGGGAAAAAATCCGATGCGGTTTGCGGTTTTTTGGCGTATTTCTGTGCGGTTTTGCGGTTTTCGGACCCCGTCCTTACGCCCCCCTTAGTTACAGGTTACACATGAGGGAAATTATTGTTAGTGACAAAAATGGAGTGATAAACATATACTAGCAATCATTCGAGCCTTCAGTTGTAACGGAAAATATAATCAGTGTATGTACATCTAATTAAACGTTGGAAAATACACATAATCAGCAATTGTGAGAAGATTGTTTTGAAAAAGAGGCTTACTGAATAATAGAGAAGAACTTTCTGAGAAGAGTAATCCAGAGAAGAAGGAAAAAGGTCAGGAATTGAAAAGTAGATGTGAAATAAATCTTGTAATTTAACTTGGTTTGGCTGTTTGATCTTACGACATGAAGTACCTCCGTGGCCGGGCTAGGTCCCCCAAAGGGCGCTCTACACGGGCGGCACCCTCTTGGATGAGAATAAAATTGTTCTCTAAGCCAAGTATGCTTTTTCGAATGTGACAAAATATCAAGATTGCCATTTTATGTCTAGGTATGTTTTTTTATGCATCAAGTCTTTTATATTTGTGTCAAGTTTCCATTTATATGTATTTGAATGGGAGGCGAGCGTGGCCTAGTGGTCAGGGCGCTGGACTTGTAATCAGGTGGTCCCGGGTTCGAGTTTTTTCTTTTGGGCTACTGGCTTGTGGAAGAGTGGCGTTTTCGTTAAATCAATTCACAATTCCACTGTTTTAAAAGATAATTTCTCATTTTTCTCCGCAGTGTTTGCTTTTTTTTTTTAAATCTGTAAAGTGCAGCATATAGCAATAGCAATAGAGTTATTTCAGTAGAGTTATGGATTAGAGTTAAGGACTGCCAAAATCCTGAATTCAAGATTTTGGCAGTCCTTAACTCTAACTCCACGCTATAACTCTAGGAAGATAACTCTAACAGTAGCCGTCGAACGGTGTCTGTGGAAGGAAAATTGGATTTGGTGGAATTTTCCGCTTCCCATTCTACACCAAAGGCTTGGTCATGTTGCTGCGCGACCGAGTAGAAGAGAAGGGGGTTAGTTTCTAAAGAAACTCCGACGAAGGGCTAACGCTCGAAACCTCAGCTCTTGAATCTCTTTACGGTGGCCAATTGACATTATCAACCCAGTTGATAAAACCAAATTATATACGAGTAGAATAGAGTCTGCTTCGACCCATCCCAGGAATCAGTGACCATTACCGTCTCATAGACCCTTTTCGCTTGGGCGGTTTGTTGCCCCATTACAGACCACGAATTCTTGCTTTCAAATTTTGTATGCATGTATAGGAATAAATAATGTTTGGAGGGACAAAAGCTAAAGCACAATAGACCTTTTTCGCTTGGACGTGTTTGTTGCTTCATTACAGCCATGTGTCATTCTCCAGAGAATTGTCCTTTTGTCGATAAAAACATTATTTACTCATGTACACGCAACTATTTGAAAATTTGAAAGAAATAATTCTGAAGAGTATCATCACATGGTCTCTAATGGGTCAACAAACCGCCCAAGCGAAAAAGGTCTATTCTCTAGAGAATGTCACATGAACTGTACATTAATAGCCCGCGTATAAGAACCTGAATTTTTAAATTTAGCCTAAATAGGTTCCTATATAAATGGTACTTGAAGCAAATTTAGGCTACCAAGGTTCTTAAAATAGGTTCTTATATTTTCATATGCAGTTCATCTGAGTATACTATATACAGTGTATTATAAAATGATTATACCATCTCATAATACAGTGCAAATCAATAGACATACAACATGGTACTTAGGCTAATGCCAAGGTACTTTTAAATAGATGATGATCTTAACTCGGCAGTATGTACTTAAACACTTTTACAGCAACCCCACTGATATGAACCTAGCTTGAAATTTTAGCCTTAATAAGTTCTTATGTGGAGGGAGCTTAAAAAGAAAATTTTAGCCTAACAGGTTCTTAAAACCCAGGTTCTTATACGTGGGCTATTACTGTATTGGACTCTCCTTGATTGGGCCAACAAATACTGCAACAACTGAAAAAAATTCTGGAGTATTCGAGCCTCGAATATGTCATTGTCATGCCATAGAATCCTAGAATATCCTAGAGTATTCAAGGCGAGCGCAATACGTGAAGTAGAGGGTTCACGTATTCAATATTGAATACGTGATGCACACCTGGAGCGTTAAACTTGAATATAGAAAAATAGACCGGATTCTAATAGGATATCCCAAGTGTATTTCGAACCGACTCGTATTCCAACGAATTCTGGCCCGAATAATATTTCGCTTTTTCGCGCAGTGTTGTAGCCAAGCAATTTTTTTCTTTTGTTCGTGCAGTTTAGTCGATAGCACGTGGATTAAAATTATCCAAATTGCCACTCGTGTTTGGTCGGAAGCTTTCGGACGCGTAAACACAAGGAATTTCGTGTCCAAGAATTCAGCGCAGATAGAAAATTTCGTGAGTTGACACTGCAGGGAGGTAAACTAGGTGCATTGTAGATTGTCATATCTGACTTCTAATTTTTAAATAAGCCTTAGAAGAAAAGATTGAAGACTTTGAATTCCAGCATGATGAATTTTGCGCCGTTTAAAGCTTCTAACTAACAAAGGGACTTGAAATTAAAAAATAAAAAAATCGAAGACAGATATGACTGATCAGGGAGCGTTGAAATTAAGTTTTTAGTTTTCTTCTTTCTTCATTCGAGTTCAGAAGTCAAATTACTGGGAGTAATTACAGGAGTAAGCTGCCTACCCCCCTCCCCCCCCCCCCCCCCCCCGTATGTAAGTAAGTATGTATGACTGGATTTATGCAAACCGGGTCAAAGGAAATTGTGAGCGAAACTACTGAGAAGGTGTATTTTCTCGCGAAAAGCGGTTGTTTCTCCAAAGTCGACGCCATAAAATTTAAAAGGATTGGCAGCTTCTATTCTCCTTGGTGACTCACTTATCCGAAAGTTCAGTGCTAGTATTACTGTTATTACTCTGTCTTGATTCAACAGAACTCGGTTAGATAAATTTGACATGACACTATAGTTCTGAAGGCATATTTTCGTAAGGACTGTGTCAATCGGCACCGCCTATTCTTAACTCAAATCAACGCAAATTACTCTAACCTATGTCTTTTCGGAGCAAGAAGATTGTAGTTTGGGCATAATAACAAAATCACGAAGTCTACTAATTCAATTAAATTATTATTTACAACATAAAATGGCATCACAGACTTCAAAATTTCCAGCGCAAGAGTTGACCCGGTTGATCTGAGGAATAGTGTGTAACATCAAGGATTCGCTTGATTTGATTTGCTCCGGATTACAGCTGAGAAATGTACTTTGATTAGTGACCCGCACATGGTTCATGTCGGTCAGCGACCGGAAACTATGCCTCCGAACTGAACAAATCGCCGTTAAGATCAGCGGAAAGCCGATCTGGCACTTCTACCTAGCGGCACAATCTCCATAATAAAAGCATGAACATGCATCAGTCGTACTCACATTAAATAGGGCTCTGTACTTCCACGCTATTCCTCGGTTTTCCCACACAGCTAGCCATTTTTCTAGGAAATTAAATACAATCGCCCGGATGTAACGAAATTTTTTGGCGCGGGACACAATACTGCGAAAAGTAGACCAGAATTTTTCCAAGTCTTTCGCCACAGAATAGTTCCAGCAAAATATCCGCATGGCCGCCTTCGAATCACCCGTCAAGTCCGGTAGGGAGTCCTATTTGGTGTGGCGAAGGACTTTTTGCCGTCTAAAGCAAGCACCTCACTATCCCGCCTCGCACAAGCCGTAACGAGTTGTTGAAGTTCACCCGTTAGAGCTTTGTTTAAGGAAAGATAATAGCCGACGCTTAGATTGCAAATCGTTGGACTTCCGCCTTCATTGGACTTAATGATGTCCTCCGGCAAACTTCCTTTAGACGGCAGGATTGTTAAACCTACAGATCAGCTACCGCTTGGTGTCAAAAATTCAAACCGATGTACTCAGCTAGCTGGGGCCTGGGTAAAAATGGCCAAAAATAACGGGTGGGGTGGTAGGTGGGCTACAGTAACAAGTACCAGACCCCGGGGGGTACTCCCGTATGAAAATGACGGGGGTGCTCGTCGGAAATTTTCGAAAACACCCCTAAAAGGTACCAGAATCTCATTTTGTGGGCGTGGCTCAGAGTAATTTTTACCTCTAAAAGGTACCATTTCTGAAGTAATAAATTAAATGGATCTGGCAATTTTTATAGTGATAAACACGCTTTTTTTCAAAACCCTTTTCTTCAAATCGATTTTTACAATTATTTTTCATAAACTATTATCGTATTTAAGAGTCTCATCTTTAACAAAACCTGAACGAAATCGAGAAAAGTTTTCTTGATCTCTGTCAATGAATCCATTGCGATTTTTTGTCCTTGCGACACGTCAGACTGGACACGTGCATCGGTAATTAAGTGTTAACCAGGTTAACTAACCCCTTGAGAACAATCCCGTGAGAACAATGCGTAGACTATTTAAGTGCGAATTGTTTTGCAATACGACGGGGGAATAGTAATAGCTATAATTAGACTGGGGTAATTAGACAGCTTGAGATAATAATGACAACTCAGAGATGTTGAAAGAAGCAACAGCTTTTTAAGAACATTAATTAGAAATTATTTTTCTTAGTTTTCTTTTGTAAAACAAATGCAGGCCTATACGGAAGGCCCCTAAAAGGTACCACAACATCTTAAGCGGCGGTCATTTTAGATTTTTGCACCCTAAGCGGTACCAATTCACAAATTTTACCCCCTAAAAGGTACGACGAGCACCCCCGTCATTTTTATAGGGGAGTACCCCCCCGGGTACCAGACATCACGAATTTGGCATGGGAACATTATGAAGGGCAAAAATTTCACGCAAAGAATGGCCAATAGTCACCGACGGATACTTCGCGCAAAATAGATCGAAATCTCATACATTTCCTCTATTGCCTCAAGCCACTTTTTTGCTAAATCAAGACAGATTATTAATATTATTATTATCATTATTATTACTACTATTATTGATATTGCTATTAGTATTATGGATTTTCTTTTCGCTCCCTTCTTGACCCGATTTTTAGACCTAATTCACATGCTTAACAAGTCTTCATCGTTACAACGTGAGAACGGGGTCATTAATTCTTTGACCTGGTTTTCATAAATCCAGTTATATGTTTTTTGCTGTGCTAGAATTGTAAGTCGGAAAAGTAATCTAATTGTTTGTAAATATTGCAAGTAGTGTAAGTATTAGTATTCTCAGTAGCGTAAGTATGCGTAGTGTATTGTAAGTAACATTAGTACCAATATTTTGCTTTATGACCCACAGGCAGCCCAAGCTCACGTTGTGATCTGGATCATATTGCATAAAAGATGTCATGGCAAAAATGTAAGAGTTTGTATGGGGATATTTTACATCACTTTTAAGCAAACTGAAATACTGCCAAATCTTAAATAAAATTGCCTTACCTTACTTTCACTGTGATTTTATTCTGCTTTCTGGGTTCCAAACTACAAAGAAAAGAACAAGGCTGCACACTCCAGTTCGCATACGCATGGACCTGAGACTTTGAGATGTTGTTTGCCTATTACTATTTTATAACATTTGAATTTATCAGATTTTTTCAATGCATCGTTTCGAGTTTATGTTTTGATTGCGTGACAGTGAAAACCACCTATTGCATGTGGCCTCTTCCCACAGCACTCAATATCACGCATTCCACATCGTTGTGGTAGAGCGTGACTTGGCGCGGTCACTCTTCCCATACATCTGTTGGTCACGAACTTTAATTTTCGCCAGACAATTGATAGCACTTCCTTCTTCGTTTCTGCAGTTTCTTTTCTTCTGTTCATTTGCGTGTGGTGCTCATGAAACCGAATTTCGTTTCAAGGTAAGTGTACAAGTATCCTAGATGCGTTTAACATTGGCCTACTGTCTGCCGTCGATCGACGAGAAAGGCATTCTTCCTGATTCTCGTCGCTCGGCCGCTTCACTGAGTGGCGTCAGACTCCAAGACTTGGTAGAATGGTCGTAAAAGAAAACAACTATCCCATACACACTTTTAACTTTGAGGTTACCGATGAAGTTAATTTGAGGTGAATTTTCAATAGCGTTGCGTTGGATTTGACACGAGCATAATTTCAAACTCCGAGGAAACCAACCATAAATTATTTGCATAGCTTCAGTGCTATTAAAGTTTGTTTGCATCCTGAATGTCTTAAAATTCCTATCTTCAGTTATAATTCTGGCTGACGTATATATGTATGTATTAAACTCGTGGAGTTCTTGACGTCTATTATCTTGATGTCGATTCCATCTTAGATTTCTTGAAAACGTTCGTCTTAAAAAAGCGGGATTCTACCTGAAAGCCATTGTTGCGTCATTTAAAAGGGGTTGATTAAATGCAAATATCTAGTTTGCGTTGCAAGAAATGCCAAAACCCTTCACTCATACCACTAATCAATGTTTTGTGGTGTTTCGTAAAACTTTGGATGTTTTTTGGATATATTTGGGAGGATGGAGTTTTCTTAAAGTGGCGAATGAATGTATAAAATCAAAAGACTTCAGCAAAGAAGTTGACAACATCACTTTCGATTTTATTTGGAATTGTAAGCCGCCCAAAATAAAAAAGACTACTATAATTAATCAGAAAGCTGCTGGTGGTTTGAACATGAGGGATTTTTTTTTTCAATTTGACAAAGCGTTAAAGCTTAACTGGGATAAACGGTTATGTTCGAAGTCTGAAGCTCCATGGCAGTACATACCAAAGCTACTCCTGGATAGTGTTGGTGGCACGGAATTGTTTAAATGTAATTATGATTATAATCACTTTCTCCCTGATTTCTACCAGCAAATCATTTATTACTAACAGGGCATTGTAAATACGACACCTAAAACCGAAGAGGAGGTTCTATCTCAAAAGATCTGGAACAACAGATTTATAACGGTGGAAAAGAAAATGTTGTACTTTCCTCTTTGGTATCAAGTGGGAATAGAACATATCTCAGATCTTTTTGACTCCTGTGAAGGCTGTTTCTTTTCGTTCCATTCTTTTTACAACAAATTTAATATTATAGTCTTCTGTCTTCAATTCCCCAAAGTTGGAAGAAAATACTTAAAAGCAGCTCCGAAGGCACGGCGGTGCCTTCCATTTCAATTAGCTCGCTGTCATGCAAGACAATATATGATATGCTGCTAGAGCTCGAAGATCTCCCTCCACCCACCTCGGAAAGAAAAATTTTGGCATACGGTGTCAAAAGGATGGACCTGAATAAAATTTATCTCCTGGATGCCTTTCAAAGTCACAAAAGAAATAACGTTAGTTATGTTTCAGTATAAAATCATTCACCAAATATTACCAACAAACAATTTTCTGCCCCTTTTGTCCTTCTGAATGTCATACCATATGGCATTTGTTTTTGCACTGTTCACAGGCAACCTCTTTCTGGAGCAAATTCCAAGAGTGGTATAATTTATCTCTAGGTGACGCAAACTTGAGTCTTTTAGAGTCAGTTGTGTGGAAAATGCATCGCAATCATGTGTGATAAAGAGAAATAATTTATACACAAATGGAAATACTTTTTTCTATGTAGCGAGCTAGGTTTAATGATTCTATTTGTCAATTTCGTTAAAGAACATTGTAGGCTATAGTGTTGTAATTGTTCTAGAATGTAAACGTAATTGTATGTATTTTGGTAACTGTATCCATAATTAGTTGTAGATTTGTACTTGTGAGTAGTTGTAACATATTGTTTGTAGTGTGAATAAAGAAAGAATCATTTTTCCATAATTATATAACTTGGCTCTCAAATGTGGCTTGACCGCAGACATGCACGTCACTGTTTAGACCGTTCGATTTTCCGAGAAACGGCATCATTTCAATGTTTGCCCCCTGGCAATGTTCGATTCAGTGAATCGATAAATACTGCCAAAAATTGTATATCTGTTTCTGTTCCTCAAGCTCGATGAACAAACCAAGTTAATTATAAGTTTCAGTTTCTTACGTTTTTTGTCCTGTGATTGTTTATTCATAGCCAGGCAGTACATTCCCTCGCTGGGCACCAACATGGCGTTTCTATACCGAGCTCTAAAAATTTGCCAGAAATGCTTCGGCAAATAACTCAAGAATGGTGTACCGCACAGACCTGAGACTTTGAGATGTTGTTTACCTATTACTATTTTATAACATTTGAATTTATCATATTATTTCATTGCATGGTTTCGAGGTTATTTTTTGATGGCGTGACAGTGAAAACAACCTATTGCATGTGGCCTCTTCCCACAGCACTCAACATCACGCATTCAGCGGTCACTCTTTCCATAAATCTGTTGGTCACGAACTTTAATTTTCGCCAGACAAATGATAGCACTTCCTTCTTCGTTTCTGCAGTTTCTTTTCTTCTGTTCATTTGCGTGTGGTGCTTATCAAACCGAATTTCGTTTCAAGGTAAGTGTACAAGTATCCTAGATGCGTTTAACATTGGCCTGCTGTCTGCCGTCGATCGACGAGAACATTCTTCCTGATTCTCGTCGCTCGGCCGCTTCACTGAGTGGCGTCAGACTCCAAGACTTGATCGAAATTCGTAAAAGAAAACAAATATCCCATACACACTTTAAACTTTGAGGTTACCGATGAGGTGAATTGGAGGTGAATTTTCAATAGCGATGCGTTGGATTTGACACGAGCATAATTTCAAACTCCGAGGAAACGAACCATGAATTATTTGCATAGCGTCAGTGCTATTAAAGTTTGTTTTCATCCTGGATGTCTTAAAATTCTTATCTTCAGTTATAATTCTAGCTGACGTATATATGTATGTATTAAACTCGTGGATTTCTTGACGTCTATTAGCTTGATGTCGATTCCATCTTAGATTTCTTGAAAAAGTTCGTCTTAGAAAAGCGGAAATAAGTTAACCTAGTGATAATAAGTGAACCTAGTTAACTTAGTTTTTGTCTGTGTGTGCATGTATGTTGTATGTGTTTATTAAATACTTTCTAGATTTGTTGTTAAAACGACCGGATATAATTCGAAGTAGACTGGGTTGAATACTCAAAAACTACTATAACTACATTTAATTAATCCATGTAAGCAAAATTCCATCGAAAAGACATCCTTCTAGTAAACCGTATTTGTAAATTCTGCAAAGCCGAATTCTACTGTTTTCTTCAGTTGTCATCATATGGGCAACTGCTTCGTAACTGCTTCGTAACAAATGCATCGAAACCGGTCGCGAGACACTTCAATCTCCCAAATCATTCTAAGCAACATATATATGGCAGTCTGCGGCCTTTCCCTTCACCAAGGAAACACGGAAAGCCGTAAAACTCTAGAACAAAAATTTATTTTTCAAATCGGCACTCTTAATCCTCACGGTATCAACGAACGCTTTTCATTCAACTAATTTATTCCGAAGTTTTCACGTTACCAGGCACCAGCCAATAGCGAAGCTCCATCTTTCTGTATATAAAGACACACGACGCACAATTCCTTGATTCGCTCCGACGAAGGGCTAACGCTCGAAACGTCAGCACTTGAATCTCTTTACGGTGGCCAATTGACATTATCAACCCAGTTGATAAAACCAAATTATATTGTTATACTTCCCACCGACGCAGCACCACAGTTTCTTTAGAAACTTACCCCCTCGTAACATGTTTCGTAGCCGCGGCTCAAATGGCTTCTCTTGTTACGATTGTTTTGATTTGCTTATGCCCCTTAGGACTGCGAAACTGAGTGAACAGCACTATGATCCGTTTAAGAATGTATTTCTTGGTTTCATAATAGATGATAATGAACCTAGCAAGTTTTATTTGGACATCATTCTTTGCGAATTTTCTGGTAGAAATTAAAATGTGCATTTTTGGAGGCCGTACGTACGAACACGAACATTCCACTACTTGCACTCTAAGATCAAGAATGAATTTACAATCAAACCAAGTGAAGCGTAGCCCCCTAGAGTACATTAATGAATTGATTATTGGAAAATTCAACCCCTTATTCGTTTCAAATATTGCATCCGGTTTGAGAAGGCGCGGGTCAACGCTAAAAAAAAAGGGGGATTTTTGATTGCTCTGGTGAATAATTGTGTGGAATTGTCATTTCCATCCATTAGAGCCCGAAAAATTATACCCTATTTAAGGAAAAAATATTAATAGCATGAAAAGGAAAATTTTATTTCGATTCTGTAACATTGCATGTAAAGCATCATGTGTGTAATTATTTGATGAAGTAACCTTTCACATTGCTGTTTTTATGTATAAATTTAAAAATCAACATCTTCCTACTAATTTTGATGTTTTTTCACTTCGATAAAAGAAATTCATAGTTACAACACAAGACTTTCCTCTAGAATGGCGTATGCTCTGCCCAAAACCAGAGCAAACTATGGAATCTTTAATATTAGATATCAAGCTGGTAAGATCTGGAATGCTATATCTGATAACATCAAGCTATTAAACAATTTAAAAATTACTTCAAATCACGCATTATTGCAAGCTATTAACTGAACTATCTATACCTCTGTAAATTACACTTCCTCTCTTATCTTAGTTAATTTGTTTATATACTTTGCCTTCCAGCTTATTTTCGCTAAGGTTATTCTACCTGAAAGCCATTGTTCCGTCATTTGAAAGGGGTTTATTAAATGCAAATATCTCGTTTGCGTTGCAAGAAATGCCAAAACCCTTCACTCATACCACCAATCAATGTTTTGTAGTGTTTCGTAAATTTTTTGGATGATTTTGGGTATATTTGGGAGGATGGAGTTTTCTTAAAGAGACGAATAAATGTATAAACTTGTGATGCAGGGTGCTGTACGGAAGTATTTCCCCGTCCATACATATGTCCGGGGTATGCAATCGATGGAACTCGATGATTGGAAAAGCAATCGATCAATTGATATCAGTCTAATTGGTACCAGCCAATCGATGCATGATCAATTGTTCAAATTGGTCAATTGTTATTATTCCTTGCAAACAAAGAGGCTTCATTGCAAGCGAGATACACTCCAACACTGAGGATATGAAAGTGGTCTGTTGGTCACGCAGAACAGTCACGCATAACACTACAGTGGCACCTATGCATTTTGATTACTTTTATTGTTATTTATTTATTTATTTTTTATTTGTTTGTTTAAACAGGTTAAATTGTTGGTAGTTTGTGTAATCATTTTAGCATAAAGGTGAAACCCGAAGGTTGAATTAAACCTAACTTTTTCACGAGCCTGCTCAGAATCAAAATCGCATCAGCTGGGAGTGTTTCGTGTCCCAGCCACACCTGCCACAAGTATAACATTACCCGTGATACAATGCTTTGCTCACAGCACTCACCTGCGGTGAAGGTTGATATTAGTGAAACTCACTAAAATGCACGCACTCAGGGACAAGTACGTGAGAAACTGAACTAAGCGAAGAAAATAAGCGTCAAATAAATATCAAAATAAATATCAGCAGGACTTAATATGAAAATTCGATCGTGTAGTTTGATCGTCCGGGTGAAGGTAGTCCTGAGAAGGACTGTTGTCGGTGACAGTGACTGACGTTTCATCAACCTGAGCGGAAGTCATCATCAGAGTCATGTGAAGAGTTGTTTGTCAGTCGGATGCTATTAGTCTGGTTCGTGAAAACTGATTGGTCAGTTTAGCCGTGATGTTATTGGCTGTAAGACTCGAGTAGTTGATGTCGTCGGTCGTGATTGATCGGTTTCGATCCGTCAGTAAAGTTAGGTCGTTCTATTTGGTCTGTTTGTTATGTCCATGTCGTGAAGTTAGTCGTTTGTACGGTACCGGTAGATGTTGACCTCTAGTGAGAGGATTCTGTTGTAAGTTAGTAAACTAGCTTTCCAAAGTCAGTCGTTGAAAATAGCTAGTGCTGTACGTCAAACAGTGTGTAGAGTCCCAGTCGATATTGTGGTTCGTGAATCAACGGTGCACAGCAATGTGATTGTTGACGTCATAGTTCCTCGTCGCTCGTTTGTGTTCAGTCAGTCTTGTGTTGAGGTTCCTACCAGTCTCTCCGATGTAAGAGGCTTGGCAGTCGGAGCACTTGATCTTGTAAACTGCTCCTTGTCTGTTGTTGGGGTCGTCCTTTTCTTTAACGTTGGTTAGTAAATGTCGTAGCGTAGTAATCGGTTTGTGGGCTACGCGGGTATTTTAAGGTTTCAAAATCCGCGAGATGGTTTCAGACATCATTGTATTCGCTGGAGTCGGGTTAACGTTAGTAGTCAGTTCAGTAGGGCGATGATTGTTTCGTCTAACAACGTCGTTGTTCTAGTTGTTTTTAGAAAAAAATCATGGTCAAGGTAATCGTTTTCGTGAGCTAAACTGTCTTGTGAGTTGCAAACTAGTTGCGCTCGTCTCGTCAGGTTGTCGAAACGTCAGTCACTGTCACCGACAACAGTCCTACCTCAGGA
This sequence comes from Blastomussa wellsi, assembly GCA_947652115.1. Classification (NCBI taxonomy): domain Eukaryota; kingdom Metazoa; phylum Cnidaria; class Anthozoa; order Scleractinia; family Plerogyridae; genus Blastomussa; species Blastomussa wellsi. Next base: position 6,513,577 of record OX393572.1, on the reverse strand, counting down.
CTACCCTCACCCGGACGATCAAACTACGCGATCGACTGTTACCCCCGGGTTCAAACCAGTTACTGCATTAATATAAAAACGTTAAATAGAATGCCATTATTTCTAGCTTGATAGCGATATCTTGATGATATAAAAACACTCTAGTGTTTTTCATTCATTTTTATCTCTAAATGTTCATAGAAAATTGGTTCAGTGATAATTCCTTTTAGAACGAATTTAATTTATACTTTCGCTTTTGCAGCTGTTAGCAAATCAATGGATTCCATGACGCCGAGGGATGTGGGCTTTACCGTTGCCTTATCTGTGATAATTTTAATCAATCTTATTGGAAACGGGTTGGTGTGCCTAGTGGTGTTACGATACCGTGGTATGAGAGCACCAATCAACTATCTGCTCGTTAACCTGGCTGTGTCAGACATGATGGTGGGGCTTGCTATCACCCCTCAGTACGTCATCAAGTGGGCATTTCATCACCCAAATGGAACTGCGGGAGACTACATGTGCAAATTCATCACTGGAGGAAACTTTATCTGGATTGGTGGAGTGGCGTCGGCCTTTTTCTTAGTAGCGATAGCAGTTGAACGTTATCTTGCGGTTGTTCGACCCCTTAGTGATCGTACCCGACTAACAACCCGGCGATTGATTGCGGTTATAACTGCCGGCTGGATTTTTGCCTTGGTTTTGAACGTACCCTTGTTCTTGGTGGTTCGATACAAAAACGGAAAAGCTCATTGCAGAGAACTGTGGCGGAATAAAGATGCTGCTGCAGCTTTCAAAATTACATGCTTTCTGCTTTATGGAGTTATTCCCATCGCGTCCATGGTTTGCCTATATTCGAGAGTTATCTATAAGCTGTGGAAAGGAGATATTCGCGCAACGCAACATTCAGAACAGTCGCGAATACGAACTAGACGAAAAGTTACAAGAATGGTCGTGGTCGTGAGTATAATGTACGTTGTTTGTTGGCTTCCAAATTCCATCATCTATATGTGGTCCAATTTTGATCGTACACATTTTGATTACGGCTCATACCCTGAAGTAACCTCGTTTGTAATCTCCGTTGTCCTCGTGGGTCTTAATTCAGCTATGAACCCTTTCATTTATACTCTTCATAGCACCAAGTTTCGTCAGCACATCAAGTTGGTTCTTAGTTGCAGAACTTACAGGCCACTGGGCTTGACAAATGCAGATGCTACTGCCAAGACCAGAAGCGGTTCTGCTGGTATTCTTGGGAGCAGTGATACGGCAGCGAACAACTAGATTGAGTGTCAAAAAGACGGCTTGTACGTGCTGCCTCGGCCTTAGACTAAATTTCAAGATTACGGTTACAGTCATTTCGTTACTCACGAAACACTTTATTTATGCATTACAATGTGCAATTGTGGGAGATAATAATAATGATAATAATGGAATAACATGACTTTTTGAGGGAATATTGTTTAGTTGCGCCCGCGTAGTGTAATTTGCGGCCCGAGCGCGAAGGGTGCAAATAAACAATATTCCCGCTAAAAGTCATTTTATTATCATTATTATCAATGTACAGGGCCGAATGACATCCTGATAACTAACAAATTTAGTAAAGTTTTCAAGAATACAAGTAAGAACTTACTTCGCGCTGAAAATCCGGACCGATATATTTTGAACAGGTGTATAACTTGTACAGGTGTAGAACTTAGCGGATACAGCTACGATGTCTCTGAAAGTCGGTGTAAAAACACCGCAGTACTTCAGCCTAGCTAATTTTGCTCGACCGTAGGAATCAAGTGAACGATGTTTCGCTTCTTGCAAAGACGACAAGAACTTGCTTTCTTTGTTTCTTCTGGACTGTGCTTTTGTTTCTAGCCTATTAATTAAAGTCTAAATCCGAAGTTTTTGTCCGCATTCTTCCCACTTATAACAAGTAAACCTATTTTTCTCTCTGAAAACTGTTCGTTTTGTGTGAAACTGAACTGCAAAGCTTGCTGTTCGCTCGTACGCAACTCGATGGTTTCCCCGCGTCAAACGGTCTGAACGAAATCTGATGCCTTATCTATCAGCATAGGAATGCATGAGGCGAGCTGATGTTGAATAAATACACGATCCCATATCTTTCAGTTTTAGAGTGTTGCTATGATCAATCATCTTCTGTCCTGTCTAAGCCATTACGAAGTAGTCTGTACAAGAAGAAAAGTGCTGCTTACTTTTTCTCAATGTCTCTAATTGTTCCAGGGATATTCAAGTTTTTAAAATATGCAAATTAAATGATGGCGTCATCGATTCAACGAAATACATTACAAAAAGATATCTCTAGGCCCGCTCCCGATTGTATTAGAAATGTTTCATTCTTTGCAACAAGACCCTACTAGATGTGTTATGCAATAAGAGATTAAGACGGAATGACTAAAAATATCGAATGACCGGCGACCACAGTCACAATTTTTTTCTCGCTCATATTTTGGCCATAGATAGGTATTAGTAAGAAATGTAACGTGATGTAGTTTGTTTTTTTCAAAGACCGCTTCAATGTGGAGAAAATCTATTTTCGCTGTCGGCGACTTCAAATCAACCAAAATTTGAGACCAAATTAGCTGTTCGCAAAATTCGCTGGCTTGCAATAGGAAAGGGAAGATTGGAAAAATCTTTTTCGAGTTACTTATCCAAGAAGAGTTTTTCTTTTAGTGTGGTAGTAAATTTTCATCGTGGGGATAATTTGAAAGGTAAACAATGATATTTTAGAAATGAATTTTTTTTAGCCGATAAAATTTCAATTTTACCTTCATGTCGCGATTAAATTTGTAAGCATGTGCTACACCTTGGTTTGTCCTAAAAATTGAGCTGTAAGGTCTCTAAAGATCCTTCTAAAACATTTGTAAAAACTGGCTTGGGTTATTTAGTCTGCGCTTCACACGAAGTCTCCAACTTTGAACCAATTTGGCTGAAATACGAGACAACTCATAATTCACTCAATGTTGTTGTTGCAAAGACAGAAACTAATAGTCATTGTTACCTTTCTTAAAAGATATGTGTTGGAAAATAGTTTACCTCAATGCTAAGGTCTGTTCTGATTGACTTGAAAATCCGGGATCACTAAGATATAAGCTGATCCTAGCACACAGGAAAGTAGTGGAGATGTCATCTTTCATCAGCCCACGGCATTTCATCAAAAATATAACATTCCAAAGATTATCCTTTGTTCTTGCATCGCAGTTGAGCCTATTTTTACATCCGGGGGCACTTAAGAGTCGTCGCTTCTGCAGTAACAAAAGCTTTCAATTAAGTTTTAGCGAGGGCAACGTGAGATTTACCCCTCTCTCATCTTCGGTGAATTATGGGTGATGCGTGACGGAACAACTACCCTTCGCACCGGGAGGGTGAGGAAAATGGTTATCGGAAAAAAAGAAGTCCATTTGTTACTTTCATGTTTGCGTTTCGTGAATACTTTGGTGATTTCCAAACAGCCGTTTCTCAAACCAGCAGTTAGTAAATTCGTGATTGATCTCTTTTATCTGAAATTATACATTCAGTGCATGCATGAGGTACTGGCCAGACCGTGGGTTGGGACCGGTTGGTGTTCGAGCGCGTCACTAGCCTGTTTCAGGCGTTCGGTGTCACTTGCTCGCTCTCTTTTTTTTATTGTCCATTCTGCACAGTGCCAGTTTGTTTTCTTTTCAACGTTAATAAACAACTATTTTCATTTTGCGTTTTTCTTGATCACAAGCTGCAGGTGTGCCTGTATGGGCATCAGCTATATAACAACAATAATCATAATCTTCGTCCACTACTCCCGCCACCTTACTCTGGCACAGTGAAATCGCAAGTTCCAAATCCCGCGTTTTAAAACCAATCGTTTTAGAGACAGTTTTATTATAAGCCATTGCCGATAGCACGTCCTTTTACAACTTAATTATAACTTAGTGTTTATATAATAATGATAAGTTTATTCTTATCAAGTAACTCTCTCAATTTACCATTATGTAATTTTTATTATTAGTATTATTTATAGTTGTAATTTAATTTACGTTTTACACTTGTAAAAATTATCGTAATTCAGCCCTCGGGCTGCAAGGGTAATTTCAATAAACTATCTATCTATCTATCTATCTATCTATCTATCTATCTATCTATCTATATAGAACTCTTATAACAACACTAATCGGGGTATATAAATTCAGTTATTTCTCATAATTCCTATTTAACTGTCTGCTCCAGCACTAGGGATACAAAAATAGAAAAAAGTGATTTCAGCCGGAATTTGCTGCTCGCGCTTATAATATACTCTCTTCCGGGGAGGGGGAAGGGTTACTCCCTTATTTGGACGTCTCGCTGAAATGGGCATGGTTTTTGATCCTTCAATCCTGAACGGGGTATATAATTCAAACGAATCTGTCCTAGACAGGGAGAGAATATTAAGGAGTCGACCTATCCAAAATCGGAAATGTTCACCAGTATTTATTTAACCGGTCATCAGTCAACATTACATCATTTTCAGGACTAGATATTAGGGCAATATTATTAAGAAACGTTTTCCTTTATCCCAAACAGGGTGAGTGTTTGACGTTTTTTTTTCTCCTAACCAAGGACTGCTTTTCAGCCTAGCTTCCAGCAGCACCCCTATACCCAAACATGGGGCAAGTGCCCCCGGAAACGAATCTATCGGGGCCTCGAGCCGGCCGTCCTGGTCAGGAACGGTATTCATTTAGTCTGTCATCAGTCATTCAATATTAGAACATTTTTCAGGACTAGATATTAGCACTATAGTATAAAAAAAAACATTGCTAACAGGGTCAGGGTTTAAAACCCCAGCGGCACCCCTACCCAAGTACCCCCACCCCGCCCACGACGGGATATATTGTCTAATTGTTAACTGTGGCACCCTTGCACAAACTGATTTTCCAACATACACTTGTGAGAGGCAATCATTTCAGGTATCACGTAATCCGTTCCAAAGGACCGGGGTGTCTACCAGAGAAACGAACCCTAGTTGGGGTGGGGGGTGGAATGGGTTCGTCGTTATGTAGATAAGGCAGGCAGGTAGGCAAGTTTGGTAGATTTTATTCATAGGAGCTCAGGACATTTCTAAGAGACTGGTTGTATGAATTCCACAGAGTTTATATCTCTTTTCTTCCATTTGAAGAATGATTTCGCTTTACTCAAAGGTTACTCGTTTCTGCGACAGGTTGTAATCAGGAGTAAAAGGCTTTTTTAGGGCTAAAAATATAATTTGGGGTTAGGTGCACTTCAAGTTTTTTTTTTTTTTTTTTTTTTTTTTTTTTAAGTCTAGTTTATAATTATGATTACAGAATCAAAATCAACAAAAATGCCGGAGCCCTGCTCATTCTACCTGGCTTGTCACGCAACACCCGTATTAAATTCACCAAAATGGGACAGGAATATACCTTACCTTTCCTCGCTGGAAACATAATTAATTAATTGGATATTTAACTTTGAAAACTTCTGTTATTGCGAAAGCGGGGACTTCAGGATGTAAAAATAGGCTCAATGCAAGTTGGAATGTCCCGGGAATGTTGCGATGAAATGCCGTGGGCTGTACTTTGAGAGAAATCTTCCCCGCTTTCCCGAGTGTCAGGAATAGCTTTGAGATCCATGGATTTTAAAGTCAATCAGAACAGAACTTAAGATTTAGGTAAGTTATTTGCCAACACAAATCTGTAAAAAAGGCAACATGCAGTAACTGTTTCTGTCAGATAAACCAAGTCATTGCAACAACAATTTGCGTGAGTTATCAGACGCCTCATATTTCATTGACAAATAAGTTCAACTTTGGAGACTTCGTGTGAAGGGCAGACTAAATAAGCCAGTTTTTACATATATTTTAGTCAATCTTTAGATGCCTTATAGCTCGATTTTTGGGAGAAACGAAGGTGTAGCACATGGTTAAAAACTTATTCGCGAGGTCACGGTAAAATATAAATTTTTATCGGCTGAAAAATATCAGTTCCAAATTATTGTTGTTTGTCTCCCAGGTTATCCCCAAGATCAAAATTTACCACCAGATAGACTAAAAGAAAAACTCTTCCTGAATAAGAAAACCGGAACATATTTTTCCTAAGTTCCGTTCCATTTGCATGCCAGCGAAGTTTTGCGAACGGCTAATTTGGTCTCAGATGTTCGTTGTTCTGAAGTCGCCGACAGCTAAAATACATTTTCTCGATTTTCTCCAAATTGAAGCGGTCTTTCAAAAAACAAACTATGAGCGAAAACAAAATTTTGACTGTGGCCGCGAAATTTCAATTTTGATCGATTTTAGTAGGCCTTTGCTGTTAACATTAAACCGTTATGTTACCAGTTCTAGACATCGTAAATATTAAAGGTCTTGTGGTCATCTTTGTCGTTCTATTTTGATGATGATGCCTCATTTGGGCGATTGTGCAGGTTTATTATTGTGTTAGGTGGACTTCATGTCATGGTTTAATTGTTGTGGGCTGAAAATCAGCAAAATATCTTGCAGGGGGTGGAAAAGAGTGAGTTGTCACGGGAAAGAAATTTAATAACAACTGTAGGTGTGCCGCCCGTAGAACTATTAGTCTACAAAGTTGCAGTGGTCTTTGATGCAGATTTACCAATTTATATCATCATCACTTATTACATACTTGACATAAAACATCATCAGTTCCCTCGGGAACTAAACGGAAAACAAAATTTTTAGGTTCACGTTTAACTAAAGAAACTTTCAAAGTTGTATTGTGACTGACATTGTACATTTAGTATTTAAGATAGTGTTGCAGAACATGACAAGGCAACTGCAGTGCACTTCACGAGTTCTGGCAGTTTCGATACCAGAGGAATCGTGTCGACAGGCAGCAGCAACATGGAGTACGACCCTTGTATCGACCTATTTGTAATTGCGTGGTGACAAGCCACGAATCTTCTTCTTCTTCATTGTATGCGAGGAAGTTGTTTCCATAATGACGTTAGCGCATGTTTTGTAATCCCCTAAGTCCATATGCTGCAAATTGATTTTTCACTCGAAATTAAAGGAGCATCTAACCCATCCGCCCAGTGGAGTACTCATTTTTCACTCTTTCCAAGGTGGGGCACTTCAGCTCAAACTGCGAGATATATTTAGAGAAGAAACAATTGGAACTAAAATTGCACTAAATCGCTCCAAATCAGTTAAAAAACCACACAGCACACAAATAAACTTGCAACAAAGGAGTTCAGGTGAGTGGTTTTTATTGTAATTCAAACGTTAATTTTTCGTTTTTTCGGCTTTATTACTTTCCCCAAGTAGTATATCCGGAATGAAACAAATACCACCTGATCATCACCGTTAGTTTCCTACTTCAAAACCCCCTGGCGCACGAAACTCGCTTCACGAGCTTCGCACACCAGGGGGGTTTCGAAATAGGAAACAAACGGTGATGATCTACGGCGTGTATTTATTCCGGATAACTTGTCGAAGAAGGACAACCCCCTGGCCGTTGGCAGTTCCCATTTCGAAAGCTCCCAACGGCGCAGATTATTTGCACATTGCTTCCTTTTGTTTGCAGTCGCTCTCTATTGCTGAAGACGAGATTTCGAAACGTCGGAAGACTCAGCTCCGACAAGTCGGAGCGAGTCACCCACGGGCAATCGAAATCTAGTCTTCAGCAAAAGAGGAAGCAAAGATGCAAACAAAAGGAAGCAATATGCAAACCAAACAGCGCCGGGAGCTTTCGAAACGGGAAACAAACGGTGGCAAGGTGTGTATTCGGACAGGCGAGGAAGGCCAACCTCGGGTCAAACTGTCCAATTTAAAAGAATCTGGATACCTTCCATAAACAAATCAATTGTCAAGGAAAACTAGTTTGGAGGGCGAAACATTAATTTGCCATGTTCATATATTTTTGGATGCAATATAATTAATAGGTAACAGGACTGCATGCTAGTCCAATCTGGAAATAATTGGATTCAAAAAATTCCTCGAACTGCCAAATTGGCAGTCCTCGGAATTTTTCTCATCCAATTATTTTCAAATTGGACAGCATGTAGTCCTATTACATATACTAATTTTAGAACCGTACGGGCAATTTTTTGTCAGGGGGTAAACCACTTGCCCAAAAAATCTCCCAAATTGTCTTGCCCAGATTTCTCTTGCTGCCCAAAACATCTGAGTTGCCCTCGGCTCGTACGCCAATGGGTATCGAAAAATGTCAAATAGATGTCACATGGTGAAGTGATACCGTATTGGATCGACTAGAGAAACGCTTATCAGAAGAAAACAATTGCGTGCAGCACAAATGGAGGAAAAAAATTCTTGCACGGCACTCAGAAAGAATAATAAATGTTACAACGGGAAAAAGTTATCCTGCAGAGCATTACGAAGGAAAAAGATATGCTGTCCACCAGGTTTCTAGCAAAAAATTTCTTGCTGACCAGAAAGGCAGACAGACAGACAGACAGACTTTTTTATTTGGAGTCTTATACAATAAATAGCATTTTCCCCTACCCCATCCCCCACCTCAAACCAAACGTGGTCACGATTCCTCACGTGACCTAAAGAGTACACGATTCCGGCTGCCCAACCATCATATTAACCGACATTTGAAGGTAAGTGTTAAGACTTACTGTTTGCAGTGTAGCCTATCCATGATGCTTCATACATTATGGGAGCTCATTATATCGCGTCGGGAGACCAGCCGCATCGTCGACTTGCTTCAGTTCGCTCAAACGTTCGTTTCAGCATTGTAGTCTATTGTCTAATTTGGGGGATGAACAGAATATTACCAGACTGACTACAAATATAAACACAATTGCAAAGGATCTCTTGAAACTTCTGAACTCAAAAGTTAAAGAGAAGAGATATGTGTTATTCGAACTGAAACAAACCCAGTTATTTGCATATCACTGAAAACTGTAAACAAAGTTTTTAGCATATGAGTCAGTATGCGGATTCTAAACCGGAAATAAAAATTATCAGCAACAAGAAAGCGAAGTCCCCAGTTGGTAAGGTTGATGGGCCTGTTTGGGTCGTTTTGCTACGCTTTTAATATCTTTCGCCAGCTCTGTGTAATTTCGTTCTACTTGAGAAACTGTGTATATATGCGCTTACACGAGGAAGCTGTCTCTTGAATAAATTAGAATTAAGTTGGCTCCGACTTTAACACAAAATATTTCTTCTCATTGTCACCTGGCCATCACCAGTGTAGCAAAGACATGTGTTGTTCTACACAAATCGATCCTGAACAGTGCTGGCTTCGAAATTTGGGAATCACAAATTCCTCCCCCCTCCCCCCGCAGGCGCAGTGGCCTAATGGCTAGTGCGCTGGACTCCGGATCGGACGGGCCGGGTTCGAGCCTCTAGCCGGGGCACTGCGTTGTGTTCTTGGGCAAGACACTTTACTCTCACAGTGCCTCTCTTCACCCAGGTGTATAAATGGGTACCGGCAAATTTACTGCTGGGGGTAACCCTGCGATGGACAAGCATCCCATCCAGGGGAAGTAGAAATACTCTCTGTCGCTTCATGCTACAGAAACCGGGATAAAATCCGGCCTGATGGGCCACTAGGCCCGACTGCAGATTTACCTTCCCCCCTCCCCCCACCGCCACTTCCACCACCACCACCCCACACAAAAGATGCAAAAATCTATTTCCGCCATCAACATGGCCAGCACGGGGCCCACTAATGCCCGTCTTTGTGTTAACAAGAGGTATTTTGCACTGCGTGTGGACATTTCCGCTAACCGCTCAAGTGTCATGAAACCACAGAACTCGACTGGGAGGGGATGAGATGAGGGGTCCTGTATTTTGCATACTAAATCCCATCATCTGCGGTTTCGAATCTCAGAACCTGACATGATCACAACCTATTTTTATCTTTCCGAGCAAAAACGGAATTTTCGATTTCAGCTGCAGAGTCAGTCCTCATGTTTGACAAAACTGATCGATAATCTAGTTTCATAAAATGACTTTTTAGTCTCGTTTGGAAAAAGGAAAAAGGAAACTACTTCATTGTCCAAGTTGCTATGCTAAATGGACAATGGTAAAAAGTACTTAACTAAACTTATTTTTCCTTTATGGATCGTTTGATTAATTAATTGATTTATAATGAATTCCAACACCTCCCCAGCAGAAACATTTTTAGATACTGTTTGTTGACCTGACCCCCACCCCCAGGGACAAAGGATTTTGTCACGAGGCAAACAGACAGAAATGGTGCAGGGAGATGGCAATCAAACATAACTAAAACTAATTACATTGCACGAAACAGAGGACCATAAAAGTATACGACTGTATATTTAGCCGATCATGAAACCGTTTTGATCCTTCCGCTGAGTTCAAATTCGCCGGTTGCCTGGTCTGAGTCAGTGAGTGTACTGGCTTCGCAAAACGATCGACACTGGACAGGAAAACAACCGTTCTGGACTGAAACAATCAACTGAAAATACTAAAACCGAACAAAGGTAACCATTTATATTGCTTTATGCCATGGTGAGGCTAGTCTCCAACGCAGCCGTTATTAGGGGATTGCGTTACTCCCCTAATAACGCCTGCGTAGGAGGCTATAGTGGGGCTGGTTTTTCGATATAAACCGATTACGGTAGCAGCACTTTTAGTCACGCATTCAACAGCTGGCATGAGCTTATATCTTTTGAGTACGATTTTGAAAACTTTTTTGGACGAGTGCTAAATTCTACATATATTGTAAGACCTATCCTTCTTTTGTTAAAATCCTAAATCTCATGGAATTCCGAGATATGGCACATGACTGATTAACATAACATGGAAGTACCGTCTGAATTTGATTACCGTTAAATAATTAGATTAAATTCTTTTGAAATAATGCTTTTCTGGATAAGATAGAGTCATACAACAAGTTGGTTGCATTGCTTCATAGTTTTGATATGCGAGTCGAATAAAAATAAATAATTTTTCATCGCATTTCGGACTCGTTGAACCTAAACTGATGACTCTGGAGCTCAAATCGAATATTTTGTTTTCCTCGGAAAGGCCAAGCTATTTGAGGTCAACTAGCAATAGAGTTATTTCAGTAGAATTATGGCTTAGATTTGAGTTCAAGATTTTGGTAGTCCTTAACTCTAACTCCACGCTATAACTCTATGAAGATAACTCTACCAGTAGCCGCCCCGAAGCTATTTCGAGGGAAACAAACTACATAGCGTTTTTACTTTTTGCAAGGAATATCCGTATGCAAAAGTAGAGCGAAATTGATTTTTCTAGGCTTGCCGAAGAAATGCGATTTTCTTTTCTTCTTTGCTTCTTGAGCAAATCCTCTCTTAAACATCGTTTTAACCTCATCTTCAGAATCACAGGCCTTTTCAGGTGCATCCATAGTAAATAATCGTCGTCCTCAACCAACCACATATGTTTTTCGCAATCAGTCAGCTTGTCTTTTGAGGTGACTATGATCAGGGACTGAGACTGAGAACACGTTATGTAATAAACATGCGGTGAGCTGTATTCGACTATTGATTGAGAAACTTACTGAAACTCCATACATGAAAACAGTGGAAGTCTTCGGTACATAGTAGTGTTTTACGAACAATGTTCTTGAGACCCGTACACCCTTTGCTTAAATGGCGCCTATATATTTGAACATATAACAACAATGCTTGTACATCCTAAGCCTCACATTCGTGTGAAAACTCCTTTCTCTAGAATAATATAAATACGAGGCTTAGGATGTACAAAGTATTGTTATTCAAGGTTAAACACCATTTATGCAAAGGGTCTATACTAACAAAAAGTATGAAAAAAGAACCCCGACATAGCGAACCCTCGATACAACGAACCGGTTTCAACAGTCCCTTGGCACTTCTTTAAATCGAGGTTCAACTGTAAATAAGTAATGTTGGTACTGATTTGGAGTAATCATTTATAGGGTAATCCATGTTATCAAAATTGCAACATCAGTAACATCACGATGATCGTGTGGAGAAAGCGCTCAAATAATCAATGAAATCAAGTGCCTGATTGGGGAAAACTCCATCGAACTTAGATTTCTGAAGGCAAGGCTTGGTGACCTAGAATCCCCGACATAAGTACCTGGGACACCTTGTTTGCCAACAAATAGCGTGACCATTTGTAATGATTGCTATGAAATAGAAGCCCCCTCCCCTAAAACAATGTTGTAAATTAGGTAGCAGTCTGGATGTATTGCTTTTTTTCATGAAACTGCAACGTTGCAAGGGGGAGAGGGGAAGTAAGAATATTTGTTCTTGTTTCTAGTTGTAAACATAGCAAGCGTCCCAACAATTTCGACGGGAATTGTCTGAGTGAAGAAGAATTTTAAATGTTCATAAATTAGACAGAAATTTACCAAAATCAACGAAACTGGGTCATATGAAGTCGCTAGAATGCTTAGTGAAATGAATATATATAAGGTCACAGTCGTATTTGGTGTCGATATATACTATGATTGATGTTTATGAAAATCCAGGAATTCTGAGGCATTACACATTTCTACAGTATGAGTGACTCAATGAAGCAATTCTCAGCCAGAGCAAGATGGGGAAGTTCCATTTGTCATGAACGAGATAAAAGCGCCCTACTAAACCAGCCTGCATTGTTAGAACAAGTGTGGGGGTCATTTATTAAAGGCTTTCAGTGGTTAACCTTGGTTAACTGACGGTTAGCCATTAAAATGACGTCAAATTGACGTCACCATCCCCATTTCTGATCATTTTAATGACAGCATTCAACTCAGCGTATGAAAATCCATGAGATGCAATGGTTTTCATCCCTTTTTAACAACTTCGAAAAAACGATGGTTAAGCAGGGAAAAGACCTTGGGAACGAGCTTGAGCACCCCCCCCCCCCCCCCCCCCCAAGCCAAGGAAAAGACACTGGGAACGAGGTTGTAATATAAGGGAAAATAATAAATTACCTTTTATTAAAAAACGGTTAACCATGTTCAAATGCTGATAGTTTGTAGAATCAATGGTAAGGCCGGGAGAAAATGTTGACATCCTAGGTAATTAAATGCGCCGAGTCGAATGGTGCTATCTAAATGACCATTAATTGTAATCGTGCCGTCATTAGGGCGTCATTTTCGATGGTTAACCGTTGGGTTTATCGTGAAAAATAGTCCGAATTTGTCTCAGAAACTTTAAACAATCGTTTTCCTGGCAACAAAATGTCGTAGCCGAAGAAACAACAACATAAACGTGTTACGTTAAGCAAAATTACGTTCATCGAGTAGCTGGATAATTTGCACGAGTCAATATTTATCATACTAGTGCCTTTCACTGAAAGAGATTTAGGTCCATGTGACGTCAAATAGTGGTCACGTGACCATCCTTTTCCTTCCATTGTTTTACTAGTTTGAGATTGATACCGTGGCAAAGCTTCATGTGTATTGGCTCGATGTAAGGGCTCCTATGTACAAATTGTTATCATTCCACACTCGTAGAATCCCCGACATAAGTATTTGAGGCCTACTCTGGGACCTTTAGTCGCCTTAAGTCGCGCAAAGTCGCCTTAAGTCGCCTTAAGCCGCCCTAAGTTACCTTAAATTATGCAATCACATAATGGCTTTCAACCGTTTAAATTGCCTTGGATTGATTAACCTTGATATTTTCCATGTAAAGGTTAACTCCATTCCAATGCAAAGGGTTGGAGGAGGCATGGTGCTTAACGATTACTGTGTTTGTGTAATGTCACTGGGTTCATTCCCTGGCAGGGGCGATTGGACTGTGTTCCTGGGCAGGATAGCTGAATAAAATGTTATTGTTCAGGGAGTAACTTTGCATGTGAGAAGACTCTCTAGTCGGGTATAAGTAGAAAAGTGTGCAGAGCAAGTCAAGTGCAGTCTGGGTAACAAGACCTTGCAGAGACACACTCACCTCCCTGCTTTTTTTTTTACACTATACCCCACTAAGTATGCTAAAAGCCTGAGCCACATATCAGCTATTTCGTTCAGCAACGCACTTAACACATGTTTTTGTAGCAGTTTGTTGCTAGTCATAAAGTCAGAAAATGCTGGGTGTAGAAAATACACTGTGAAACTATCATGTATACCCAATGACAAACTGCAACACAAGCCAATTCACTGCTGCACCCAATTCAGAAATCGACATAATTATTTATTATTAATTATCGAAATGCCTTTCACGCTACTGTTTGGAAAATTTATTTCAGTATTTGTTCCTAAATCTCCACATTTATACATTTGGGACTTCTGCCTTAGCTAGGCAGCAAGAGTTACCCGGCAAAGTTTATGACTTATGAGCTCAACCTTGTCGGTGACAATAACAAAAATCAGTGCAAAGAAAAAAACACAGGTTTAGGTCATTTCGTGTATATTTGTACTTACTGCACATCATTCTGAATATTTCCCACAAATCACTTGTGTTTGCCTTCACAAGTCACAAGCCGCCACATGGCGTTAAATGCAGGAATGGCTCCGGTACACTTGGATTTTTTTTAGACTTTGATTTTTTCGTCTAAGAAAGAGAAAAACAAAGTCAATTATAACAGCACAGAGGTGGAATCGATCCCGGGTCACTCAGAACACCAGCTATTCCTACTAACCGCTACACTACCGAGGCCCGGCTTCCAAACACCGAAAATGTTAAGATTTTACCGTGTTACCCTTACCATTCTTGTGAGCTAAGCGCATAACCGCAGTGCTTAGTAGGCTAACCGGAGTGCAAAAGTAGGCTAACCGGATTGCTTAATAGGCTAACCGCAGTGCTCAGTAGGCTAACCGGATTGCTTAGTAGGCTAACCGCAGTTTTAATAATAGGCTAACCAGGGTGATTTTGTAGTCTAATTTAGCTAACCAAACTCGTTCCCAGTGCATTCCGAGCCCGTATTTTGACGTGACCTGAGATATTGTTTTGAAAATATAATCTTTTTTGTACTTTCCACGAAATTAAATAAAAATAGCCAAAGTGAAATACAATTAATAAACTTTATTTGTGATCATTAATATTATAGCTGTACGCAGCTTGGAGTCATAGCACCGTGTTTCAGTTGTTGCTGCTGTTGATGATGATATTGTTACTGTCTGACTATTATAATTTGTGAGGATCAGTGTCTGGTGTTGGATTTAATGGGAAATAACTATCATTTGGCATGTGTAATTTATATGAAAACTATTGTTATTGGAAGTCAGTTGAGACACTGCCTATCAGAATTGCAACTGTTTTAAGTTTATGCTTGATTTTTGTTATTGATATTAATAAATAGTGCAATGTAACTTCAACCATTGATGACTATCACTTTTGATCTTAAGTTCATTATGTTGTAGGCTTAATTTAGGCCCATTTAAAATAAATTGGGTTTTATGGTGTGTCTAGACTAGAATAAAACTTTAAATTTTGGTCATGCTCTAAGTAAAATTATATTTTCATTCAACCAAAAATCCAATATAGCCGTTAAATGGGCTAGTCAATCATGCGTCATTATTCTTGTTAGTCCAAGTGAGATTAGCCTGCAATGTGGCTGGTGAAATCCCTCCACAATGCAGTAATTTTAGTTGCCAAAGATTGCCTCAGGTGGCGTTAAGTCGCCTGAAATCGCCTTAAGTCGCCTAAAGTCGCCATGTTTTTCCGGCCAATTTTGCTTAAGTCGCCTTAAATCGCCTAAAGTCGTTCAAGTTACGGCGACTTAAGGTCCCAGAGTAGGCCTTACTTTGGACACCTCTTTTGCCAACAAGTAGCGTGACAATTTGTAATGATTGCTATGAAATAGAAGCCCCCTCCTCTAAAACAATGTTGTAAATTAGGTAGCAGTCTGGAGGTATTGTGTTTTTTTTTCATGAAACACAACATTGCAAGGGGGGAGAGGGGAAGTGAGAATATTTGTTCTTGTTTGTAGTTGTAAACATAGCAAGTGTCCTAACAATTTCGATGGTAATTGTAGTTTACAGTGGAATTCCTAAATTACAAATGATGCATCATTTTCTTTGCGAATTATCATTCCAAAATATGTTGGCTTGTTCTACTTTACTTTCACAGCTTTTAAAAAAGCTATGCCTTCCATGACGCCTACCGATCTTGGCTTCACCCTTATCTTCTCTGTGCTAATTTCAATAAATCTCCTTGGTAACAGCGTCGTGTGCCTAGTGGTGTTACGATACCGTGGCATGAGAGCACCAATCAACTATCTGCTCGTTAACCTGGCTGTGTCAGACATGATGGTGGCGCTTGCTATCACCCCTCAGTACGTCATCAAGTGGGCATTTCATCACCCAAATGGAACTGCAGGAGACTACATGTGCAGATTCATCACTGGAGGAAACTTTATCTGGATTGGCGGAGTAGCCTCGGCTTTTTTCTTAGTGGCGATAGCAGTTGAACGTTATCTTGCGGTTGTTCGACCCCTTAGTGATCGTACCCGACTAAAGACCAAGCGATTGATTGCAGTTATAACTGCCGGCTGGTTGTTTGCAGTGATTTACAACTCTCCCTTGTTTTTCGTGGTTCGACTTAAAGACGGAGCAAGCCATTGCGCGGAACAATGGCCGAATAAAAAGATGGCCGGAGCTTTCACAGTTGCGTGTTTTTTGGTTTACGGAGCTATTCCCATCAGTTCCATGGTTTGCCTGTATTCAAGAGTTTTGTATACGCTTTGGAAAGGTGGCCTTCGCGCAACACAACTTTCAGAACAGTCTAGAATACGAGCAAAACTAAAGGTCACTAAAATGGTTGCAGTCGTGAGTATAATGTATGCGGTGTGTTGGATTCCAAATTTGGTGATATATATGTTGTCCCAGTTTAAGCCAGAACTCTTTGGCAACGGTTCATACTTTTTTGTGCACTCTTTTGTGTTCTCCGTGGTTCTTGTTGGTCTCAATTCAGCCATTAACCCTTTCATTTACGCCCTTCATAGCACCAACTTTCGTCAGCACATCAAGGGAGCCCTCTGTTGCAGGACATACCGATCAGCCGACTTTCTTAATTCTTATGGTATTAACATCGGGTCCAGTTCTGTCGCTGAAAATGCACAAAGAAATAGTAAGCAAATGAAAACTTTAAGTAGCACTCTATAACCACTCTGCCAGCAAGGTTTAGCAAGCTTTAGAATGCTAGTGAAGTCTGTAAAACTGGAAAGAAAGCTGTAGTAACAATTGCCTCCTTCTCGTGCTTTCGATTAATGAGCCAGTGCCTATCAGCCATGTCAGCTGTTGGTTAATATGGGAAGGCACATAGACAAGGTGACTGTCAAAAAAAAAAAAAGACAAGAAAAATCCGCAAAGAAACTGGTAATTATGAAAAGGCTTGCCTTAAAAGATAAAAATATATACTAATCAGAAGATTTCAAGGTCACAAGCGTGACACCTGCACGTATTTGGTAAACTATACCTTAGATGATAAGAGAGGCTATTGGAATGCATCAGGAAGCTTAAGTAAAGACAACATGTCGTCATGTTAGCTCTTATTTTTAGCCCATCGTAGCTTGACTAGAACTATGTTTATCACCGCTGTTTGTATTTTATGTCGCCATGTGCTCAACAAAACCTTGAATTTGGCCATTTTACGATGTTCTTTTGCAGAGGACGGCAAAGAAATGTACGAAGTGTATGACGCGCTTGCACAGTCATTGCATGATTTGTGGCGTCAGGCTTGTTGTCGTCGCCGTCCCCTAATTGTTGGGGCTCAATGAAGAAAACGGTTTCTAACTTTCAGCCCTGTACCAGAATACTTTATCACGTGACTTCGGTCACCTCAAGTCACGTGATACATGATAGTCCCGTGTGACGTGTCCCGTGTGCCGTTCTGCAAGCTTTTGTATAGCCCCATTTTTCGATTTTGTCCAGCGTACCTTTCTTATTTCATGACTGGACTTGCAAAGATTCGGTTTGGTGTTCGTTTTAACCAATTTTAACGGAGGCTGCAAAGGGTGGTGCCAAATAAATCATGTGGAATTATCCCAATTGTTTTGTCAAACCTGATTTAAGTTGTAGTTAAATACCTTGGATGGATGAGTCGATTCTATGTCATGATCACCAGCGATGAAATCAACCGAAATTGCGAGGGAAGCACGGGTGAAAGTTCGACATGTCACATTTTTTGCTGAGTCACAAGGGAAGAACCTTGAAAACGATAGCCAATAACATTTTCGCCATCCGTGGTCCAAACATTTACGAATAGTTTCCGTGTGCTACAATAGCCGTGTTAAAGAAATTTTGGACATCATCTGCGGCTGCCAATGATCAGAAAGTGTCCTTTGGACTTTCAGTGTATTGTTCAAACCATACTTCATGCTGTCTCTTTAAGTAGAATGAAATGAACACAAGATTGGCGTACTTATATTGAATCCATCGGCTATAGTGTTACTTGTAGAGTCGCATAGCTCAATTCTCCCACTCCGATTGGTTATAGATGCGGGGGAATTTTGCGTGGAATTGCGACTAATTTTTAATTTCTTAAATTCCCTGCCTCAGAACTTTTAGAGAGAAGCAGACAAAAAACATGAAATATCGATCAACTACATATTCAAAATGGGAAAATGAAAGTTGGATAATGTAATTTTGGAAACAAAACCGCAACGTATCTTGCCATTTTAATGTTTTTCTTAGCAAGCAAACAAACAAACAAACAAACTAAAACTACCGTTTGCTTGTGAGCTTTTAAAAGCCGATGGGATTTCGAGTACAAATCGTATAGTTGCAACGACGTTTTCTTCTTTCAATAGTTCCTAACAGCTGAAACAATTGGTTTTCCTGAATATTTGGACAACCTGACTGTGACCAGGAAGTGATCTTGTCGCTAATACGGTGTCGTTTTTTTTTTCTGTTCATGATATGCATTGTTAATAAAAGTACTGGTAGACTTGCCCTCCCACGGATTCGTACGCGACCTTAGGGGTAGGGGGTTCCAAGTTAGTGGGGGTGTGAAGTGGAGTTGTTACATTGTTACCCGCGTTGGACAAATCCGTCATTTTGCTTACCTAAATTCTTAAGATTAATTCAAAATAAAGATCTATCCTTCCACTGAAATACCTCTGAAATATTTAGTAAGATGATTATTCATTTCCAGGACAGACCCTAAATCTAAATTTATACGGTGATCTTTAACAACTGACTCAGATTCTGATCATTTAGCAATAGTTTCTTAGTCGTCAACAAGGGAAATTAACAAAAAACCCCTTATCAAATCATCCTGGTTAAGAGGCATCTCTATCTCATTAAACATCTTCGCGCCGTTAACAAAGAGTGACACAAGCTAAATAACAGGTAAAGCTGACCGAGTGACAAGCAGAGGTAGCGCGGCTGGTGGATAAGGCGCGGAACTTGATATCAGGAGGAACTGGGCTCAAGGAATATAAAAGATTTTTACATCGCGCGAACCAGTCTCTAGCGAAAACCCCAAACAATGTAGCCTGCTGACGTAAGCCCTCCGTGCACGAGCACAGCTTCGCTGTTGCTAAAATATTAGACTTCCGGGTGCAGTGGCTCCCATGCTTTGAGAAGTTGCAGTCTCTGTAATCTGCTTCCTTTCTCCGCGGACCGGTGATTGGCCCACCGCCCAAGCCTCATAACATGCCGCAACAAACCGTCAGAATTAGAACCATTCTTCCAGAATTAGAACCAACTCCCACGTGAATTTAGAGAAGGTAGACAATTTTATAATCGTTTAACAGCTGTCTCGTCCCCAGTTGTCTCATACGAAATGGCAAGACCTGCGAAGTTTGACAACAATCGGTTACAAACTCTCGGAAATGCGAAAGCCCGAAAATGCCAAAATTTGCAAAGAAATGTATGAAAAGGGGAAAGCCTTGTCCCCGTTTCAAACCTTTCTTTGTAAATTTTGGCGTTTTCGCGTTGTCATATTTTCGAGAGTTTTTAACCGATTGTTGTCAAACTTCGCAGGTTTACTAGAATCGGTATGATAAATCGTTTTATGGTGATTAATTTTTGTTTTAATCAAAAGCAGTAAAAGTTGCATTTTTGTGTGACATCCGTAATGCGGCCTATGTATCAGTCACGATTATTCTCAGAAAATTTTGATACACTTTAATAACCCTACTTAAAGTACATACCGAGCCTGCACTAGTGTAGCTGCTGACCAAAATGGCCCATTCAGTCTTTCCTTTTGTCTTTCCTGGAATCCAAGATGGCTGCTTGTCTTGGGGTGACCAGCAATCGTTTGACTGCATCTTTAGCCACTTGGAACAAAATTTAAAGTTGTGTCTTTTGTGATCAGTTATTTTAAAAGTAATTCTTCAAAATTTGACGAAAGGCTGCTGCAGTCACGCATCAATTAATCAAGCAAGGTAAGTTTTCCTATCAGGGCGTGAACAATTGATGAAACCGATGATCGGAAAATCAATCGATAACAGTCGATGCCAGTTAATCGATTGATATCGATAATCTATGACCAATCGATTCTCAGGTTTTTTGTGATTATCAATTTTATTGATTATCAATTTTTATCGATTATCAATATAACGCCAGTCGATCAGTTAATTGACATTGATTGGTTTTCATTTTTGATGTGTTTTATTTCCAACAAGGTGCTATTTCTAAAAGAAATAGTGTTCAAGTTCCGGATTGACATCTTGGGTTAGCGATATGTGGGCAACGCTGTGTTTAGCCTGCAATCCTTGCTGGCCGGATTCGAGCGGAGCCGCGAGGAATCTTCTCAACATTCTTCTCGGGCATTGTCGTTCTCTTCTCGGTTCAAAATGTTATGCAGGCTGCATTGTGTTCAGCAGTGCTTTTTTTCCGCATGTTTACATCTAAAGCCAAGTACGAAGTTTGCTCTGATTGGATAGAGTAACTGCTATGTAAATATTTTATGCCCAAAGATAAAACTTTTAGGAGAAAATTTGCCACAATATTTACATTACAACTTAACATGAAAATGAATATCCTTGCATTTTTCTTCAATAGATCGTCACAATCCATCGTAGAATCACTTTCAATTTCTGACACATCCTAATTCCCGTTTGGGTTCGTGAGGATAATTTTAACAATGTCTGAACAACATGTGTTCACCAGTTTGTTTGTCTACTTGGCGCATGTTTACATTACTAAGTACGAACTTTACTCTGATTGGATAGGGTAACTGCACAATGTAAATAGTTCACCCCTGAAGCCAACGTAATACCGTTTCGTTTCTGAGGAAACAGAACTAAAACATGGTCTCTTTAAGCATTTTAATGATGAAAACTGCGATAAAACTTTATTTTTTCACAATGGTGATTGATACATCGAGGAGAACTTGGGCATACGAACAATCCGGTGAACAAATTCCAATTCATATCAACATTCGTGCGTACTGCGAGTGTGTATACGGACGGTCTACATGTACATGCTGGAACGTGGGATACCGAGATTTTTTAACGCCAATCGAGGAACATCGACCACTTTTGTGTGATTATCGATTGGTAATCGATTGGCTGATGCCACTCGATGCCAATTAACTAACAAGTCATCGATTGTCATCGATTGATCGATTGATTTTCCGATCATCGGTTTCATCGATTTTTCACGCCCTGCCCTATTCATTCGTTCAATTTGATGCAAAGGCTGCTAAAATGATATCTTTCAATTCAATGGGATGGACTATTCCATTTAATATCCACAACACCCTCCACCCCGCTGTCTGCCCCCTCAGAAATAGCTGTCCTGACGAAAGCAAGATCAAAGTACTGACACAATCACCCTTCAGAAAAACGGAAGAGATCAAAGCCACCGACATAGCTGCCCCCCTCAGAAATAACGTTTTTAACCGACCCCCCACCCCTCCTCCCCTAAGATTTATTGATCCTCAATAGAGGGAGGGGGTGGTGGGTGCATTCATTTTACATTTGTTAACTGTACTTGATCAAACAAAACATTAGCCTTACAGAAAGTCAAAAATAAAATATTAGTTAATTATTGGGTTATTTAAGAAAAAATCCACCCACCCCCAAACAGATGGGGTCATTTCTTAACCACCCCGCCCCCCTCTCTTAACTGAATTTCCTGAAGCACAAGACCCGTCTCGATTTTCAAGGCAAAAGGCCCTCTATTTCCTGGATTTTGGGAACAAAATTATTAGCCTTAAATTTAATTTATTTTAAATAGAAAATACGCATAATCACGTCTAGAAGATGTTCTTTTTTTTAATTTCTAAAGCTTCAGCTAATATTAAGTTAAGAATACTATCACATGGAACGAAAAAAATAAAGGAGCAAATATATGAAAAGAGAACACGTGGTTACTTAATAAGCTCAAAAAATCAGTTATCTTTTTCTTCCTTAACGCAAAATATGGTCCTAAAGTAAGCTTAAATATGATTAGTAGAGAATATGATAAAAGAGTTCAACATGTTCCGCTACCTCGGCCGATACGTCTTGGCTCCGATAGGGCAGTATTACCACATAAATAAACCCGTCGTTGAAACTTAACTGATTTATTCGATTTGATTTAGGTAAAAACAGAAAGAACTGCTGGGTCTGCACACGATAAAAGACTGATACGAACTGATTCAAAATTACAACAATGAGGATTGTATAGCGGGACTAATCTAACGACTTTCAATCATAGCCTAAGATGCGGCGATTCTTATCTCAAAGAAAAAATGTGAATGTTTACACGCAAACTAAGTAACACGATCGTTAAAACAAAAAATCAAGTTGCGGTAATCACGCAATGTTCAATGTTCCACTATAGTGTGACGGCACACTCCTCGCCTGGTATTCGTAGAATACCACTATAGGTAAAATAAGAGTTCCTTGTCATTGTTTTTCATCTGCATTCAGCAGGATAGTTTCAGTGATCGGCCTCCTAAAGTACTTTTGACACCCATCTTTGGTGGTTACCAAGTCAACCTTCCGTACTTTGCCATCACGGTCTGCTTGTGCCGAAGTAATCCTAGCAAGAGACCAGTCGTTTCTGGGAGCGTCTTTACTGCAGAGAAGGACTAGATCATCTTCTTTCAGGTTGCGGGTCGTGTTTTGCCACTTTCTTCGTCGCTGCAAGGTGTGCAGGTATTCTTTACGCCATCTATACCAAAAGGTGTTGGCCA
The DNA here is from genome assembly GCA_947652115.1 of Blastomussa wellsi. Classification (NCBI taxonomy): domain Eukaryota; kingdom Metazoa; phylum Cnidaria; class Anthozoa; order Scleractinia; family Plerogyridae; genus Blastomussa; species Blastomussa wellsi. Next base: position 6,490,672 of record OX393572.1, on the reverse strand, counting down.
GATGCTGTACGCGTCTCCACTGGTTACTATGGAGACCTTTAGCGTCGAAATCTCCTGATGGGGGTTTCAGCTGTTGTGGCTTTTGGGTTAGTAGCGTTGCTGGAGTGAGAATTTCTGGTACCTCTGGATCACTGGACACTGGTACTAGAGGTCTGGCGTTGACAATAGCTGAGACTTCGGCCATCAAGGTTGTCAAAACTTCATGTGTGAGGTGCTTCGAAGCGAGGTCTGCTAGCATAGCCTCGAGTATACGCCTCGTTACTCCAATCATTCGTTCCCACGCCCCGCCGGCATGAGAGGCATGTGGAGGATTAAAGACCCACTCGCATCCTTCCTTGAGCAGGTAACTCTGTGTGGCGCTGACGTCAGAGGGTTTTAGCACGCCTTCGAGCTCGTTGCGTGCGCCAACGAAGTTAGATCCGCAGTCTGAGCGTAGCTGAATCACTGGCCCTCGTAGTGCTAAGAATCTGCGAAGGGCGTTTATGAAGCTTGAGGTGTCCATGGCTTCGATGACTTCGATGTGAATTGCTCGTGTTGTCATACACGTGAACAGCACAGCCCACCGTTTTGAATGAGCAAGGCCTCCTCTTGTGCGTCTTGCGCAGATTTGCCACGGACCGAATACGTCGAGTCCAACGTAACTGAAGGGCGGCGCCGGGCTAACTCGATCAGCTGGTAAATCTGCCATCTTCTGAGTCTGTCGTTGGCCCCTTAGTTTCTTGCACTTGAGGCATTTGTCGATTACACTATTAACCATTCTCTTTCCTCCTATGATCCAGTAGCCGTTGCTTCGAACTGAACCGTGAGTGAAGACTCGCCCTTGGTGTTGTACCTTCGCATGGAAATGCCTGACTATCAGTGTCGAGACGTGACACGAATTTGGCAAGATGAGGGGGTGACGTTCTTCATTGCTGACGTCTGCTTCACGGAGCCTACCACCGACTCGGAGTAGTCCGTCCTCGTCAATTATAGGGCACAACTTGGCTAAAGGGCTAGTACTGGGTAGCCTTTCTGAACGCTTGAGACACTCGATGTCTTTCCTAAAGGCTTCGTATTGGACGCATCTGAGAATAACGACCTTCGCTTGTTCATACACTTGAGTAGGGGGGCTCTTCTTCTGTGCAGCTCGAGTCTTACTGCGTAACTGAGCAATAGTGATCAGCTTTGCGATTGCTCCTTGCAGAATTGACCACTGTGAGAATCTGGAGAAACGTTCCGATCCGATGTTTCTGCGCTTATCCACTTGTGTAGCACACGTGTTCACGTCTGAGCGCACTTCAGGGTCGTCGGCCAACATTTCTGCAGCGCTATTTCCCTCTTGAGTTGATGTTGCTAGGTCACTCTTGTATAAGAACTTCGGTCCGGTGTGCCACTTGCTCTCCTTTAATTCATTTGCATCCACGGATCGTGTGGCGAGATCAGCGGGATTTAGATTGGTAGGAACGTAATGCCATTGATGTGGTGCAGACGTTCTGCGAATGCGTTCGACGCGGTTACTGACGTATACATAGAAACGCCGCGAGTCGTTTGTGACGTATCCCAGCACAACTTTGCTGTCGGAGTAATAGGTCACTGAATCCGGTTTCCGGTCAAGTTTTTCAGTGATGACCTCGGACAGCTCGACTCCCATAACGGCGGCGCAAAGCTCTAAGCGAGGTATGGTTGTCGCATGGGCTGGTGTAAGCTTAGCCTTTCCAAGTACGAAGGATACTTGAACTTCACCGGTGGGCTGGATTGTTCTTAGGTACGAAACAGCACCGATAGCTCTTTCTGAAGCATCGCAGAAGGTGTGAAGCTCCATTCGCGTTGCAGTTTTGAGCGGCTTGTCGCTGTAGGAGCGGGGAACCTTGAGTTTCTCCAGCGACTGGAGGGAGTAGCACCAATCATTCCACGCGGACTTGTATTCTTCAGGGAGCGGGGCATCCCACGTGTCCGAATATGGGGCACTTAGACAAGAGGTCATCGATCTCAGAAGCTGCTTCCCTTTGATAATAACTGGCGCCGCGAGACCGAGGGGGTCGTAGAGGCTGTTGGTTACCGACAAGACTCCTCGCCGTGAGAACGGTTTCTTTTCAAGGGAAACTTGAAAGGTGAAAGCGTCGGACTCCAAATCCCAGAACACTCCGAGCGATCGCTGTATCGGGATAGGGCCTTTGCTGAAGTCTAAGTTATGGAGACCACTGGCATGATCTTCTGGCGCGAACGCTTCCATGACTTCTACGTGACTCGAGGCGATTTTGTGCAAGCGAAGGTTCGCAGTGGCTAGCATGGACTGAGTGCGACGAAGCAGGTCTGTTGCCTTTTCAGCATTTGGGGCTGAATGGAGACCATCGTCAACATAGAAGTTTCTGTCTACAAAGGCCTTTGCATCTGAGCCAAACTTAGCTTCTTCGACTTCGGCGGTTTTGCGCAGGCCGTGGTTCGCTACGGCTGGGGACGAAGTATTCCCGAAGATGTGGACTTTCATCCTGTACTCGATGATTTCGGCGGTTGGGTCATTGTTCTTAAACCATAGGAACCTCAGGAAGTCTCGATGTTCTTTTTTGACTTTGAAGGAGTGAAACATCTGCTCGATGTCGGCTACCATCGCGACGGGGTCCTGGCGAAAACGTATGAGCACTCCAAGGAGACTGTTTGTTAAATCAGGACCAGGTAGTAGCAGTTTGTTAAGTGATATTCCGTTACATTCGGCTGCTGAGTCGAACACGACCCGAATTTTGTCAGGTTTTTTGGGATGGTAAACGCCAAAGTGAGGCAGATACCAACATGGTTCGTCAGACTTCAAGTTTTCCGCTGGGACAACCTCTGCGTGACCAAGGTCGAAAATTTTCTGCATGAAGTCGAGGTACTGGACCTTCATGAAGGGTTTCTTGTCTAAGGTTCGGCAGGTGGATTTCAGGCGTTTCATTGCATAATTACGACTGTTGGGAAGTTCTCTGATCTCGTGGCGAAAGGGTAGCGGCGCTTCCCAGCTCCCACTCTCGTCCTTTGTCATGCCGTTTTCCATAATTTCCATAAACCTTCTGTCTTCAGTAGAGGTTCCTGGCTTGTTGTCCTGTGGTGTACGTGTGAACACATCTCGTGCTAAGCCATCGTCAAATTCGCGGTTGATGAAGGGTGAATCTGTGTTTGTGTCGTACTTGACGTGAAAACGGTTCGGACAGGGCACAAACAGCGAAGGTCGGCCGTTGTATAACACTTGGGTCTTACACGTGGAAATCTGCTCTGGTTTGTGAGCTCCATTAAGGCAAGTATTTCCAAGAACTACCCAACCAAGGTCTAGCCGCTGACCCCAAGGCGCGTTTCTCGAACCGTTGCGTGACTCATGAACCTTGTGGAGAGGAGGAACGCCCGCCCAATAAGCAACAGAATCTCTGCCTGTTCGTTAAGCTCTGGAATTTCGTCTGCGATTGGCTGCAGGTGAGGGTGTGCTCGTGCGACTTGAGGAGTGGGAATTTCTTCCCGATTGTTAGGGATCTCATCACACTCGGTGAGCGTTGGGAGCTGGTATTTCACGCTTTGGTCAAGAGATTCTATCATCAATCCTCGTGCAAGTCGCCCTTTAGTTTCTTTGACTCCAGAACACGTCTTCAGGGTGTACGCGGTGGTCGATCCCTTGAGGTTTAGCTTCTCAAACAGCTTGGCCTTCGCTAGCGAGTAGTTGCTTTGGTCATCGATAAGAACGTAGGCTTGGATCTTCTCATCGGGTTTGCTTCCGGCATATATGTTGGCTAAACAGATTTTCGCACAGGACCTCCCAGCTCCTCCCGAGTTTTGGCCGCATATCTCAGTGCACCTGTTTGTCACGATCAGAGATTCAGTTCCTTGAGGGGTTGCTGCCGCCTGCTCCTCGCCTTGCTGCTGTGCCGCACTTTCGAACGGGCGAAATTCTTGCGTTGTGTTGTCAGGATGGAGAATTGTCACGTGTTTGTCGCTGTGGCACACTGCGCAGTTAGGGGTGGAGGTGCAGTTCCTCGTGGAATGAGCGGACGAAGCAGCACAACGCAGACAAACACGATGCTTCGTTAGCAAGTCTATTCGCTCGCGATACGGTTTGGCTTTGAGGATTCGGCATGCTTTCAAAGGATGGGGGCTGTCATGAATGAAACACCATTTGCTGGGATCATTTCTAATGGGCGTTTCTCTTTGCACGTGCTTGGATCCGGTAACTTCGGTCTTCGCCGTCTTGATATTTTGCCGTGCGTTCCGAGATCTGAGAATTCTAGAAGAGTTATTAGGCTGGCTGTACATTAAAGATTTCTCATTATTCTCCATGGATAGATAGGGATCATTCCTCTCGCTGGAAACCTCCTGGACGAACTTTGAGAACTCGTTAAACGGAGGATAGTCGACGTTACACTGACCTTTGTATTTAAATGCGTGCCGCTGCCATCTCCCTTGGAGGTCGTCGGGTAGTTTAGTCACGACAGGCCTCAAATAAGCTGGTTCGTCAAGGATTTTAAGACCCTTTAGTGCTCCGTCGTTTTTAGCGCACTGCAGCTCTAGCAATAGATCGCCAAACTCTTGCAGCTGTTTATTTTCGCGGTTCCCTATTTTTGGGAAAGTTTTTAGTTTTTCAAGGTGTACTTGCGTGACCACAGCGTTTGAGCCAAACCTCTCTCCTAATTTTCTCCAGGCTTCCTTAATTCCCTCCTCTGGATTTTCAATGTACGCATTACGAAGCCTCTGCACTAGGCGCTTGGATTCGTTCGTTGTGTTTTCTATCATCAGAGAAAGTTGCTCGCTGGGGCTAAGGTTAACCCCCTTGATCATGTTGTTGAACGAACCCTTCCAGGTGTGGAAATTTTCGGGCCGGTCATCAAACTTTTCTATTTTGTTGGATATAAGTTCCCTTCGGGCCATGAACTCAATGTAAGGGCCTACGGTTGGCAAGAGCGCGGGTGTGAACGCTGCTGTGTTTGGGTTTAGCTTGACGTCCACGAGAGGCGAGATTTCCGGTCGCGTGTCTTGCGGTGGCGTGACTTGCGCTTGCATAAATGGCTCTAGCTTGACTTTAAATTTGGGCTCAGGGGGCTGATTAAGCTCTATGTTTTCTTTCTTGGCGGCTTCATCGACCGATGGAGAAAATTCCCTTTGCGCATCTAAGTACTCCTGCACGCGATGTTTAGGGCTTAACGGCGGGAGATCGGGCGCACGGAATGCTTTGTCGACGCTGAGATCGGATTCGTTTAGTTCCTCATCGATAGCCTTGGCTGTTGCTAGTGCAATCGCCGCCTCTTCGTCTAAACGCAGTGCTTCGAGCCTAGCCTTTTCGTTTCGCTTGTGCCTAGCTAAGGCAAGTTCTTCCTGCTCGATCAATAGGGCTGAACGTGACTCTATTTCCATTCTTTGCTTTTGTAATTCGGCTCTTTTAAGCGCAGCGGTGGCCTTTGCTTTGGCCTTTAATCGCGCGGATGTCACGGAGGAGATGACAGATGATGTTGTCGAACTTTGCATTCCCGCGGATCCCGTTTCTAACAATAAGTTCTTTATTTGATCATTGGCGTCTTTCAATGCATTGTCTAAGAACGCCTTACGCGAAGACGCAGTTTCTTCTAGACGTTTTTAGCTCATTCATTGCGTCATGACGCAATGAAAGAGGTATAGTGGCCATCGAATGTAGAATGGAATGTGTAGACACATTCCTGCGTAGACACATTCCTGCGTAGACCGTAGACGGAAATGAACGAGGGATCCGAACGAGGCTGCCGGCGGAAGTAATTTTGTACGCTTACCCTCCACGTGATAAAGCTGAATTACACACGTGCAAGAAGAGAAATGTATCTACAGTTTCATAAATTCACCATTGGCATCAAATCGCAATTTTGGCCCTTCAAAAGTGTGTAACGTGGATCGCAAAAGTGTGTAACGTGGATCGAAAAGCCGAAATCTTTGCACCAGGGAAGACAAGCTTGCTAAAGCCTTTTGCTTTAACCGCGAAATCCAATAGTCCGTTCACCGTGGGAAATTACATTTGGATGAGTTCTCCAGTGAGTATGGTCCTTCTTATCTTCAAGATCCTTTATCTCTATGCTAAGTGGCCAAAGTGGTTTCCAGTTTTCTACTCGATGTTTAATTAGAGAGCTCGATTACCAATTGATAACATTTACTAAAAACAAAAAGAATTGTTTGATTTTAAAGAAGATATACAAAGTTCATCTGGTACACTGCACCACTGAACCTCTAACAGAGCTCAACATTGAATATGATATTCAAAGCTGCTATACTGTTGTAGGCATTTTCTACCCAAATTTCAGTTACTTGGATAACAGTCGCCTAAATTAAACGTAACAGCATAAAAAATAAACATAACGAAACGTGACTCGCTTATCAAAAACTTGTCATTCTTTCAATTTTCTAGATGGGTCACGGGTAGATTACATGCATATTTCAAGTCGCGAAGCTTGCGAAACTTTCATTTCGAATATGGCAGGTAAACAGCAAGGGTCTTCAGCATCTGGTTCTTCTGATAAATATAAAGATGTTGAAGGCTACATTCATAAAGTTTCTAACGTTAAAGTACCTTCATCCGGAGCGAGGTATTTCGATTTCAAAGTACAAGAAAGGGATGAAACTCGAAGAGTTGTGTGTTTTTCTCCTGATAAGTGGGACGAGGTGAAAGAAAAGCAAAAGTCGAAAGCCGCTGTTCGTCTAGTCCGTGTAAGCCCGCAGAAGCGTAAATATGAACCGGACACTACGGAATATAGACTGAACAACTATTCCAAAGTAATAGCTACCAGGAATTTGTCATTCCCTTGGAAAGACATTCCTGGGGCACTGAGCAGTGCCTCAGTAAAAAAGGTTCTCGATGAAAGCATGAATGGTGACGTTGTCTCACTAAAGGCCAAAGTCGTTTGGAAGTCCGAGGAAGGCACTGTGTATTCTCATAACAAGGAAAAAGAGCTGAGAAAATGCGAGCTCATTGTTGTCGATAACACTGCTGCAATCCCAGTAACCATTTGGGAGGAAACAATCGATGACGTTGAAGAGAACAAATGCTATCTTTTCAAGGAAATGAAAGTTAATTTTTTCAAGAAGAAGTACCTAAATGCCAGCGTGGACTCGCAAATTGCCATTTGCGACGAGGAAATCGTGCTTTCCGAAGAATGTTTAAAAGCTGCAGAGGAACTGAAACCAAAAGAGAAAGAAATTGAAGCCATCAATGGAAAAATATTAGCAATTGACGTGAACAAACTGTACATTTGCATCAATTGCAAAGGCCGTATTAGAAATGATGATGCTGCTGTCAACTCAGAAGTTCTGAAATGTTCTTCATGCAGCGTAAGCATGCTTAAAGAGAGCATGTCTTCTACTGCATCTGCAAATATTGTCATTTTGCAGGGTGCAGAAAACATTGGGCGGTTCTATTGCTCCTATGGGCCTCTGAAGGCGATGTTCGAGTCAATTTCACAAATGGAAGGTTATAGCATTGTCGAGACCGATGTCAGGAAGCTCTCCTCTCAACTGATAGAGGAAACCCTTCTGTTATTGAAGAATATAACTTTTAAAGTTTGTAAACAAGAGCAAACAATCGAGTCTATGACTGTTGTAGAGAACACTGAATAAGAGAAAACCTAAGAAGTGCACTTTTGTTCAAAATTGTTTGTGAAGTTAGTGGTACGTTTTGTTTACGTTTATAAAGAACTGGCAAAGAAGAACGCTGTCATTAGTTACAGTATTAAATTTGCTTGTACATGTGCCACTACATTTTTGGAAGATAGTCAACTTGTATTTTAAGCATTTGTTTTAATTCTTCAATAGATATCCACCTTGCGTTTTTATCTAACATTTGTAATTTTAAGGTAGATGTATCGGAAATGGGACCAACGAGTCCGCTAGGTTCCGACACTTCACGGTTTATTATTTTCCAAATTAGGTTCCTTCGTTACAAATGTACTCTCGCTCAAACGTATTGCTCAACAGATATCTCACCTTTTACACACCCTAAAAAATGTCATACGATAGTTGTGTTTGCTATTTCGCAACGACTAATTGATCTGTCAACACGGCGATCACTAGTCACGAATCAGTTCAACTCTATTATTACAGAACAATTTCTCAGAGATGAACGAATGGAGATGTTTTAATTTAGCAGAAGTATACGTATGTTTTGTTCCATAACAACTATGGTTTGATGGCTTTTTTTAATAGCATGGACCCATACAGCACATAAATGTTTATACAGCCTAATAAAGTAGTACGTTTTGTTTATGTTTGAAAACTACTGGAAGAACACAGTTATTAGTTATAGCAATTTGCTTGTACATACGCCACTGCATTTTTGGTGGATGTATAGTTCGACATAATCATCTTATGATTTTAGAATTTGTTTTAATCCTTCAATTGATATCCAATTTGTGTTTTTATCTAGCATTTGTTTAACGTGCAAGTTTATTTCCTTTCTCAGTAATATTGTTAAGGTAATTAAATGAAAGGAGATATTAGAAATATACAAATGTTTTGTTCGAAAACGACTCTAGTTTGATGGCTTTTTTAAAATAGAATGGGGCACTTTAAGACATAAATGTTTTTACAGTCTAATAAATAAACAAATAACCTAAAGTATCGTGGGGCCGCATCAAATGTAGAATGGAATGTTGTAGCCCGGGTGCTGTAGGCACGAAACAGAAATGAACAAGACTCATATTTTCGTTAACTCCGGCTTTCTTCAGAACAATTTGACACTATTTCTTTGTGTCGTTTTATCGCTCCTTTATCAGGAAAAAAAATGAATTTCGGAATTGAAGGAACGTGTAACTGTTGTAACGCTCCTGGTTGTAACGTAATATAGGCAACTTAATATCCTCTCAGAGCCTTCGTTTCCCTGGGAACGAGATGTCGTCAAAAAACGTCAGTCCGTTGCTGAGGGCGATTAGTGATCAAACGAAATGAAAGCGCTCTTCGAGCGACGACTGAATATCTTTAAAATGAATTGGACTTTGAAATTAGGAGAGGAATATACTCATCACAGATAATTTTCTTTACTTTTCGTGATCGGAATTCGTTCTTTTAGATAACAATCACGAGTTTATTACTGTTAAGTTTCCGTGACTTCTTCCATTGGTGACATGTTTCTTTCTGCCTCACAGATGTTATCAATAGCACGAAAGCTTTTAGGGATGGACCATTATATTTTTGAGGGGGGGGGTTGGGCAAATACCAAAAAAAAATTCCTGCACAGCAAAAGTGGAGAAAAAAAAATTCATGCACAGTGGGCCAAGGGGAAAAAAAATTCGAGCAAGCCTTCCTGTAAGACCAAATGAAAAACTAATCTGTAATTTTTGTCATCATTTTATTTCAACTACCAAAAATGCTCTGTAATTATTTGTATAATTCACCTCTTTGTGTTTCATATCATATAATAAATATATTATTTCCATCTATCTCTTGTATTAAAACATTTCAATGAATCTGGTATAAAATATAACATTCATGTCAAAAAATATCATTTTTGAGCTCTTGTATTGAAATTTATGTCAAGATTTATCTATTAATAAATAAACAACTATTATGAAATATTGTTCACAGTTTGAAAATTATGAACACAATTATCAAAAACAATTGGGAAAGTGGTTTTCAACAACCAAAAATACTTTGTAAAGAACACATTCAATATATTCAATTTTCAATTCAATTTCAATTTCCTGACATTGGATAAAAAGATCCAGACATTTTTACGTTTAAAATTCAGCTGAATAGACTTTCTCATTTTTTGTGGTAACCCACACATGTATAATTTTCTGTTACATACTTGTATAGGCACACCTCATGAAATGCTCACTTTTGGCGACACTTTAATAAATATGAATAATGCTGAAACCGATGGGGAAAAAAAAATTCGTGCACAAACTTTTCAATTCAATTTCAATTTCCTGACATTGGATAAAAAGATCCAGACATTTTTACGTTTAAAATTCAGCTGAATAGACTTTCTCATTTTTTGTGGTAACCCACACATGTATAATTTTCTGTTACGTACTTGTATAGGCACACCTCATGAAATGCTCACTTTTGGCGACACTTTAATAAATATGAATAATGCTGAAACCGATGGGGAAAAAAAAATTCGTGCACAAACTTTTCAATTCAATTTCAATTTCCTGACATTGGATAAAAAGATCCAGACATTTTTACGTTTAAAATTCAGCTGAATAGACTTTCTCATTTTTTGTGGTAACCCACACATGTATAATTTTCTGTTACATACTTGTATAGGCACACCTCATGAAATGCTCACTTTTGGCGACACTTTAATAAATATGAATAATGCTGAAACCGATGGGGGAAAAAAAATTCGTGCACAAACTTAAGGTGCTAAAAAAAATTCTTGCACAACCCAAAGACGAAAAAAAAAATTCTTAACAAGACAAAATTGCCCAACCCCCCCCTCAAAAATATAATGGTCCATCCCTTAAGATGCCATGAACACCATAGATCTTATCCATCGTATGATATGTTGACCACACGTAATTTCGTAACGAACCAAACTCTCTTCAACTTGTTTCAAAAATCTCACTGGCAAAAGGTCGCAAGGCACGTGAATAAAAAAATTGTCTCCAGGCATAGCATAGGCTGAAAAGTTTCAAGTAATGTTTCATTTAGTTTAAAGACATACAGATGAATTTGTTTACAGTTGATTTGTTGTCAATCTCATTAGGGTTGTACAATTTCCGTTCTCCTAAAGCGAGAACGATTATTCTTTTTTGACATACTGACCGCTCATCCAACCTCGTCACCAGGGCTTTCTCCGCCCGCCATTTTGAAAGCGGTGATGGCCCTGGGGACGATGGTGGTGGGGCAGATCATCGATGAATGTGTCAGCCATATTGGAAGGTCGCTTACTTTGTTTCTTCTTGGAGCGAGGTAAGTATTCATTGCTTTACTATTGTGATTTTCCTTTGGAGCTCTTCAACATACAACGCACACATCAATAACAGCGGCCAAGATAGTCACACTAAAATTTTTCAAGCTCCAGTTTCGATCCAGACTTGAGGCTCGCTCGTATCAACTGCTTTACAATCTGCTTTACAAAATTACTTTACAATCTGTTGAAGAAATATTCAAATATTCGTGGTGAAATCGACAAAACAATCTCTCGTTATAAAAGGTGCTTCAGATGGCTACTAGTTACATGAGATCAGCCACAGGTAGTATTATAAAGTTTATTAAAACGAAGCTGTCCTTCTTTTCGAGTAAGTTTCGTTTACTCTTCTCCAAATCGCAGGTGGCAGCAAAACACGCGGATGCGTTGAATGAATCGCACCATGAGCACAACAGTACCGAGGGAAAAACCTTCTGTTCACCGAACACAAATAAGGTCTCAATAGAGGTAAAATATAAAAGTAAAATGTACAGATCTCGATTTGATCTTTATGTTAATTTATGTCAACATAACCTAAAACGAAGAAGGAATAGGGCACTGTCAAGAATTCCCACAACCCAAATAAAGCGTGTTCTGCAAAAGAGCAAAAAATTTATAATTAAAGTGCAAAAACATGTTCGAAGAGTTGTTCCACAGTCCTCCAACCTTCATGCGTACTTAAGCAAAAAAAGCAGTGCATATCATAGATTAAATAATGAATGCTGTGGAATTTTTTATCATAAGCATAAATTAGTTACAAAGCAGAGGTTGAGTCTGAAAAAAAAAATATAATCAATCTTTATCCCATTGCTACCCAAAATGTTTGCTTTTTGTACAAATAAGAACCCGAAAACACAAAAAGACAGTTGCTTGTGTTTGCACTGGTAAACATGGTTTGAAGAAATTGAAGTGCTCCTGTGCACAAGTACTATGGGTAGCGCATCGCAACATTACATTAAGTGGTGATGTAGAGGAGAATCCTGGGCCTTCCAATCAAACAAATAATTATGAGAATGCTCCATGTGCCAAAGAGGTCAATTCAGTTTCATTATTGGAATCCAGATTATCTGAACTTGGTAGAATTCCCGTCAATGTATTAGGAGATGGGAACTGTTTTTTCCGTGCAGTCTCATACCAGCTATATAACACCTCTGAGTATCATTTGTATGTACGCTCTCTTGGAGTTCAGCATCTTCTGCATCACCCTGAGTTGTATATAGAAAGCAATTATGAATACTCTTGGCAAAACTATGTGACTAATATGGCAAGGCAAGGAACTTGGGCAGATAACATTATAATTCAAGCTGTTGCAAATTCTTTGAATGTCACTATCAATGTCACAGAGTCAAATGCAAGTTTTTCCCCTGTCACAGTTATAAATCCAGTCAATGGTAATGGACAGACGACAAATATTTATATTGGCCATATAGAAGAATATCACTATGTCTCAACGATACCAATGCTGAATTCCAACACTTCTCGAATGACATGTGAGAATAAGTTAATTCAAAAATCAGCAAGTTCAAATAAAAACAAAGTAGATAGAGGCAAAGATAGCAGGAAAAGAGAAAACTTTTCAGAAGAAGAGAAAGCAGAAAGGCGCAAGGCCCCTAAAAGAGAATTCATACAGAAGAAACAAAAAATTCCAGACTACAGAAATAAAGAAAACAGACTGAGAAAGGTAGCTTCAGAATGTGATACTAATATGCAACTAAAAGAAAAAATTGAAACACGTAAGACCTCTAAAAGAGAATTCATACGAAAGAAACGAGAAAATCCAGACTACAGGAATAAAGAAAACAGAATGAGAAAAGTTTCAGAATATGACACTGATATGCAACTAAGACAAAGAATTGAGAAACGTAAGACCTCTAAAAGAGAATTCATACAAAAGAAACGAGAAAATTCAGACTACAGAAATAAAGAAAACAGAATGAGAAAAGTAGTTTCAGAATGTGTTACTGATATGCAACTAACAGAAAAAAATGAGAAACGTAAGACCTCTAAAAGAGAATTCATACGAAAGAAACGAGAAAATCCAAACTACAGAAATAAAGAAAATGAAAACAGAATGAGAAAAGTAGTTTCAGAATGTGATACTGATATGCAACTAACAGAAAAAAATGAGAAACGTAAGACCTCTGAAAGAGAATTCATACGAAAGAAACGAGAAAATCCAAACTACAGAAATAAAGAAAATGAAAACAGAATGAGAAAAGTAGTTTCAGAATGTGATACTGATATGCAACTAACAGAAAAAATTGAAAAACGTAAGACCTCTAAAAGAGAATTCATACGAAAGAAACGTGCAGAAGCTGTTAGAAAATTAAAAGATAACAATAAGAGACTAAAATTATCAGAACCAAGCAAAGCTAAAAAAGATAGGGCTTGTAAGAGGAAGTACATAAGAAAGAAACGACAGAATGTACAAAAACTGAACATACCGAAAAATGGTAGAGTGATATCAGACCCTGATGGAAATTATGCAAATGCCTCTAAATCCATGATAAACAAGTTTCATGAGAATATTGGTTGTGGTCCTGAATATATTTGCACCTGCTGTGATCAACTGTGGTACAAATCGTCAGTTAGTAAATTCAATGCAAACAATTACAGCAAATGCCAACAAAACATTGTTCAGTCTTGTATTACTGGAGTGAAAAGTGTTAACAATACTGAATGGATTTGCAATACTTGCCATTTAAATATAAAAGAGGGTAAATTACCTCAATGTTCAAAAGCAAATGGCATGAGTTTCCCTGACAAACCATCAGTGCTTGATTTGACCCCATTAGAAGAAAGGCTAATATCACCACGAATTCCATTCATGCAAATCCGTGAACTTCCAAGAGGTGGACAGCTGTCTATTCATGGAAATGTAGTAAATGTACCAACTGATGTTAATTCGACTGTACACACCCTTCCTAGAGTTATCAGTGAGTCACAGACTATACCAATAAAACTGAAGAGAAAACTAAGCTATAAGCATCACTATCAATTTCAAAATGTGAGACCCAAAAAAGTATTAGAGGCAGCTAAATATCTTGTTAGTTCAAGCGAGTTATTTAAAAGTGAAGGTATAGAGGTTCAAGATACATGGCAAAACACTGTCACCACACAGGCTGAAGAAAATAATGACTGGCGTGAATTCTTCAATAATGATAACAGTAAAAAAGATTCTGAGAAAGAAACTCCAAATGTCCAAAATAATGATAAGGACAGTTCAGGGTTTTTAAATTCTGAAGCTATTGACGATGACGGTGATGATAATTGGTGTGAAGTTGATGAACGTCCTTCAGGGGTGACAGACACTTTATTACAAGATCCTGAAATAGCAACTGGTGATAACGTTATAAGCTTTGCCCCAGGGGAAGGAAATAAACCTTTAGGCATATTTTTGGATAAAGATTCAGAATTTCTATCATTTCCCACAATTTTCTGTGGAAAACGTAGAGCAGATAACAAAAAAAGGAAGGTTCCAGTTTCATATAGTACAATAGCTAAGTGGGAATTGAGATGCCAGGACAGAAGAGCAGCACAATCCATACCAAACTTGTTTTATAAGCTTAAAAAGTTACAAATCAAGCAAATTCAGGATACTGCTAGCATTTCTCTTCGAAAATGTAAAACTAAAGGTAAAAGGTACACTGCTGGTGACTTAAAGTCAGAAGACAATGTTAATAAGCTGATACATCTTGATGAAGGCTTTAGAGTCTTGAAAAATCTAAGAGGAAGCCCAGCATATTTTCAAAAATGCAAAAAAGATTTGTTTGCCATGATCCGTCAGCTTGGCAACCCTACATGGTTCTGTTCTTTCTCAGCTGCAGAAACGAGATGGACAAATTTGCTCAAAACTCTCGGCGGAGAATTCTTGAAAAAAAAGAATATTCTGATGAAGAAATAAACAGCATGACTTGGCAGCAAAAAACAAACCTTATCCAGAGAGATCCAATAACTTGTGCAAGGAACTTTGAGCACATGGTGCAGCTATTTATACATGACGTTCTCAGAAGTGATGTTATGCCAATAGGACAAATAGCTGATTATTTTTACAGAGTCGAGTTTCAGCAAAGAGGAAGTCCTCATATTCATGGTCTTTTCTGGGTGAAAGATGCACCACAATATGGCAGAAGTTCTGATGAAGAAGTTGTCAGTTTTGTTGATAAATATGTGACTTGTCAGAAAGCCAACACCAATGAAATGGAAGAACTTGTCAATCTACAATTGCACAGGCATGCTAAGACATGTAAGAAAATGGGACATAAAGTTTGCAGGTTTAACTTTCCCTTGCCCCCAATACAGCAAACCATTATTTTAACACCTCTTGAGGAATATGACACTTTTCATATAGACAAGCAAAAAAACATTAAAGAAAATGCAGAGAAAATTAAAGACCAACTAGACAGTATGAAATATGGTGAAAATATAAATTTTGAGCAATTTCTAGACAGGTTAGGATTGACTGAGGAAAGTTACATACTAGCATTAAGGCACACAATAAAACGTAACACTTTATTTTTGAAGAGACTACCATCAGAAATAAGGATAAATAATTACAACACACAATTACTAAAAGCATGGCGCGCAAACATGGATATGCAATATGTCCTTGACCCCTATGCCTGTGCAACTTATATCTTATCTTACATAACAAAAGGGCAGAGAGGCATAAGTAGGCTTCTGGAAAAAGCTACTGAAGAAGTGAAATCGGGCAACAAAGATATTGCTCAAAAAGTACGGCACATTGGAAACAAATTTCTGAATGCTATAGAAATAAGTGCTCAAGAGGCTGCATATTTGGTGTTACAAATGCCAATGAGGAGATCTACACGCAACTTTCAGTTCATTAATACTTCACATCCTGATGAAAGGACATTCCTATTAAAGAAATTAGACAAGATCAAAGAGCTACCAGACAACTCGTGTGATATAGAATCTGATAACATAATAAAGCGTTACCAAAGACGACCAAAACAGTTAGAAAATATTTGCTTGGCTGATTTTGTTGCCTGGTTTAACTGTGTGAGGGACAAAGAATCAGACACAGGCTTTGTCAATAAATTAGATGTAGGCTCTGATGACTTTATGCCAGAAACTCTTTTTGATGCCAACACTAATGAAGACGACCCTTATAACATGGATAGTAATATTGATGAACAACAAAGTGAAAAAAACGAGCTCAAAATAAAAGGTGGTATGAAACTTGTAAAGAGAACAAAGCCTAAAATAATTCGGTCTGTACGATTCCATAAAAGCAAAGATACTGAAAATCATTTTAGAGAACAGCTTATGCTTTATTCTCCTTGGCGCAATGAAAAAACAGATTTGCTTAGAGGCTGTGAGACCTATGAAGAACGATTTAATCAGGTAAAGGAACTAGTTCTCCACAAAAAACAAAATTATGAATATCACAGCGAAATATTGGACAAAGCAATGCAAGATTTAGACAATGATCATTGTGAAAATGTCTGTGACAGTGTTGCTCCTAATGCACAACATATTAATGACCAAGACAGTGCAAAGAACCAAAAACCAAGTGAATTGTTTGGCTGCTTTGATCCAGGGAATAATAAGCAACATAGCAAATATGACTTACTTGATGACATGGGCATTTTCCCTAGATGTGATGACCAAGAAGAACTTCTTGTAAGACGTATTTCTAATGAGGAATATCGAAAGCTTGTTCGCTCATTGAATGAAAAACAAAGACAGTTCTTTTATCACGTACTACATTCAGTAAAGACTAGTGATGACCCTGTCAGACTGTTTTTGTCAGGTGGTGCTGGTGTTGGTAAATCTACTGTTACAAATGCGCTCTATGAAGCACTGATCAGGTATATGAATACCAGAGCAGGTGAAAATCCTGATGAGATCAATGTGATCAAAGCAGCTCCAACAGGAAAAGCAGCATTCAACATCAAAGGGAATACATTACATGCGGCCTTTAAAATACCCGCTAACAAGGGATTTGAATACTGTGCACTTGATAATGACAGACTAAACACAATTAGAGCAAAATTAAGGAAGTTAAAAGCTTTATTCATTGATGAAATCTCAATGGTAGGAAGTGGAATGTTCAATTTCCTTAATTTAAGGTTGCAACAGATAATGGGCAACAAAGAACCGTTTGGCGGAATAACCATGATAACTGTTGGTGATCTGTTCCAACTGAAACCTGTTTTTGACAGATGGATTTTTGAAAATCCAAACACATGTTACGGTGCTTTGGCAAGTAACTTGTGGGCATCCTTTTTTACTTTATTTGAATTAACAGAGATAATGAGGCAAAAAGACGATAAACAGTTTGCAGAGTTGCTCAACCGTGTGAGAGAAGGAAAGCATTTGAAACGTGATATAAACTCTTTAAAAGAGAGGCTTTTACACACAGCCCCAGGAGATAAAAATTATCCCATGGAAACAACCCATTTATTTACTACAAATGCATCAGTAAATGCACACAACAACAGCATGTATGTTAAATGTGCAAGTGATAAATGTCAGATAAAAGCAATAGACATTGTTGTTGGAGATATCTCTGATGAACTTAAAAAACAAATGAAGGAGAAAATACCAAATGATCCAACAAAAACAATGGGTTTATATTCAATTACCTCAATAGCCATCAATGCAAAATATGATTTAACTACAAATGTTGATGTAACAGATGGTTTAACAAACGGTGCAGAATGTGTCATTAAAAGCATTGACTATCGGGTGGAAAACTCTAGCAGACCTAGTATTATATGGGTATTATTTCCAGATGCTTACATAGGTAAAAATCAGCGCAGAGAAAATGCGCATTTGTACACCACGAAAACCCTTATAGATAGGACTTGGACACCAATTCTGGAAGTAACAAGGCAATTTAGAATAAATCGTAAAACTCAAGTACAAATTCTTCGCAGACAGTTTCCCTTAAGACCAGCAAGTGCAAAAACAATCCACCGTTCTCAAGGTGACACTCTAGATGCTGCAGTTGTCGATTTCCCAAGCTCCACTCAAGAGCACATGCACTATGTAGGCTTAAGTAGAGTTCGAAACAGTTCTAGTTTACATATCATTAACCTAAATGAGCATAAAATTAGGGTCAGTGAGAAGGTTGTGAATGAGATGAATAGGCTAAGGACTGAAGCATATCTTGACCCTTTAGTGACACTTAAAGCTCTAAGTAACACTATTACAATTGTATTTCATAATGTTAGATCCTTACATCTTCACATTGATGATGTGCGAAGTGATTACAATATTCAAAAGGCTGACGTGAACATTTTTGTTGAAACTAGACTTTGTGCATTGGACAAAGATGATGTGTACTACTTCAAAGGATTTACACTATACAGAAATGACTACAATCAGTTACCAACTAGAAGTTTTTATGGATCAGCTGTCTATGTTAGGAATCAGATTGACTGTACCGAAATCCCCCACAGATTTAACTTCAATGGAGTAGAAATTACAATAATGGTTATTGACCAATTGATTCCAAACTTGCATATAATTGGCATTTACAGATCCAGTTCAAATGTAAATTTAGCAAACTTGACTGCTTCTCTTGATTATCTTCATGAATCAAAATTAACAACTCCTGACATCCCAGTTGTTCTACTTGGTGACTTTAATGTCAACTTGCTAGAGAAGACACGTGAACAAAAAGCACTAACAACATGTTTAGTAGAAAAAAGAGGTTATACACAGCTAATCAAGCAGTACACTACAGACTATCGCACACTAATAGATCACATCTATACCAACATTCCACATTTTATACAGTCTTCAGGTGTCCTAGAATCATACTACAGTGATCACAAACCACTGTTTATTTCATTAAAAACTATGTAAGAATTCATCATAGATAATATTTGGAAATGTTTACCATGTTACACAAACACCACCATCAAACAAGACAGGGAGCCGCCAAGCTGGCATCCCTGTCTTTATTTCTTGAAGCTTTGAGCACACACTGCAGGTAAGTTTGATATATATTCAGCCTATACTAAGTGTATACCCTTAAGGCTGAAGCAATTTCATACAATTATTATTTTATTATAATAACATTAAATTTTCCCTCAATATGCAGGAAAACTGCAAAGTGTGGAAGGTGGAAGGTAAAATACCAAACACAAAGATGTAGTCAATACAAAAAGACAAGACATCCCCCAGATGCAGCTGAACAATAACTGATGCTTTTATACTGGTATAATTCAAGGCATTTTTAAAAGCTCAAGATCACATGAGATTCAGCATCTGGAACATGTGCTTTTTGCAGCTTAACTGTCCCTTTCAAGTCATAAGATGTGGGACATATGTTTACTGCAACTGAACAGTTAAACTGAAGTCAGACTACTACCACAACGCTGTCAAAGTAAACAAAATTGCATGATTATGTTCATGGAAGTAGGCTTCTGTTCTCAGGATATTGCAAGAAGGAATGTTACTGTTATCTGGGACATTTGTTTGCTGCAACAGAACAGCTTAACTGATGTCAAACTACGTCCACAAAGATGTCAAATGAAACAAAATTGTATGATTATAGTCATGTGCGCCTACTTCAGATTGCAAGAACGAATTTCACTGTAACATGAGAACATTGTAATTTCTAGCTAAATTTAGCCCCTTTCAGAGGAACAAACCGTGTTGCATGGAATGCTTTCAGTTTCATTATGATGAGTAATTGGTAGCTGATGAAACTACTATGAAGCATTAAGCCATCATAATATAAAAACATGTTATAGCAAGACAGAGGACTAAAAATATGTCTCTACAAAGTGAAGACCATGATCTTCAATTTCTTCGTAGATTGTTAAAAGACAGTTTTAGATCATTTTCGTAAACCTGCCTTTAGTGTGCACCTATAACAATTCATTTACACAGAAAATTTGATTATAATTTGAAAAACACAGAGCAAATATAAAGAAATCATGTGGAGATGACAGAAGCAAATATTTTGACCTTAGGTGTAATTTTCATTCCATTATTTACTTATCCACCAAGCACAGTTAGTGCTCTATTACAAAAAAAAATATTTCAATAAGAACATGATGAAAATTGCCCATTGCAATGAATGAGCTGCCTCGAAGGGCACTTTGATCTGTCTTCAATTAATTCAGCCGAGCTAGCGCTTGCAGTAACTTCTTGCATCGATAAAATTTCTAACTGATACGTATTAAATAAAGATCTTGCCGTTGCCATACCATTCCGGATTTCATCTGGTTGATCCGGTGTTTGAAATTTCGTGATTTCCTTCAGACATCTTTTCCACAGGTTTTCAACGCATTTCTCTGTTTCTAAAATTTTATTTTGTATTACCTTGCACGTCGGCTTGCTTGTCCGTTTTGGGCGCGCTCCAGTGCCAGCGTACATTGCAGCTTCGTCTTCTTCTTCAGGGCCACGCTCTTCCTGTTGTTCCTGAAGAGTAGGTGTGACTAGTTCAGTTGGTTGCTTTTCTTCGCCGTTCTCCATGGCTACTCCTTGACCAACCAAACGAGCAGCTCGCTTGTGCGCAAAGCCTCTGGTTCTCTGTTTTTACTGTTCCGCTACCTCGGCCGATACGTCTTGGCTCCGATAGGGCAGTATTACCACATAAATAAACCCGTCGTTGAAACTTAACTGATTTATTCGATTTGATTTAGGTAAAAACAGAAAGAACTGCTGGGTCTGCACACGATAAAAGACTGATACGAACTGATTCAAAATTACAACAATGAGGATTGTATAGCGGGACTAATCTAACGACTTTCAATCATAGCCTAAGATGCGGCGATTCTTATCTCAAAGAAAAAATGTGAATGTTTACACGCAAACTAAGTAACACGATCGTTAAAACAAAAAATCAAGTTGCGGTAATCACGCAATGTTCAATGTTCCACTATAGTGTGACGGCACACAACAGTCATCCCTTTTCGAGACATAAGGTCTCGTCCACGGAAGATCGAGGAACTTCTATTAAAATCAAAATCTTTCGAAGAACGAAAGTCTAATCTTCTTTATCGTTCAAATTTTTTTATAACTTAAAGACTGGATAACTTCATTCACATCTCCTACCTTGAAGTGCCGGTAGTTTTAAACTGTAGTGTGAGGAATGGCTAATGTTTTTCCTTTCTTTTTTTATTATTATGACACCAAACAACCCAGATTTCAACTGGGCTAAGGGGCTTTTCATTATTTATGGGAGGGGGAGATGGGTGAAAGAATGGGGGGACTTAAAATTTTAACCACTGCAGAAAGGGGACTCCTGGGATAATTCATTTGTTATGGGGGAGGGGGGGGGGTCAAAATTTTAATAAGATAATAGCTTTAAAATAAATAAAAACAAAGACATATCTATGGTGTACAAATCAGAACTGGACACACAAGATTTCATGACCAGCTTACTATGGTTATTCTAAATTAGGCCTGGTTCACACTAGCGACATAAGGCTGACATGACGACATACTGATGTTTTATGTCACCAGTGTGAACAACACAATATAGTGCTTCAAATGCACAGTGGATCCAAGTGGTTGAATTGTTTCCATAATAATAAAGAAACAATTCAACCACCAAGGAATAACATAAACACCAAGTATCACACTTTTGGCACAAGGCTCGCACTTTTTGACCAAATCAAACACAATCCTGATTCAGAAAAAAATATCGCTCTTTTTTTTAAAATACTATAACTCACTGTTAAAAAAAATATTTAGATATACTTTCGTGGAGACAAAATGCTAATTGTCAATATGCTCCATGCTGATGTTTTGCTTCCCTAAAGATTTTGATGAGTGGGTTTAAAAACAACAATTGCTTACCCAGGATGAAGGAAATCACTTCTCTGCATCATCAATTTTAAAAAGAATTTGCTTTGGGGAGCATGCCCGCACACCCCCTAGAAATTCGGCCCTTTGGGCCTCACTGTTGAACTGTAGAAAGTGTGGTCCTTATAATTCATACTTATTAAAGCCCTTGGGAAATTTCACATTACTGAAATTTGAGATAGCTATTTAATTTCATTTTCTTTGTGGGTTTATTCCTCCTCCGCCATTTTATATTTTAAGCTGGAGGGGTGGGGTGGACGGGGGGAGGGGTGTTATTGCTTCCCTTATAAAATATGGGGCAGCTGAAAAAAAATAGTTTTTCCAGGGGCGTCTTGAAGAATAAAGGGAAATTTGTTAACTTCTCACCCACACCCCCTCTCACGAATAATGAATGGTCCCTAACGTGAAATTACACAACGGTGGCGCTCTGGATGTGGGTACGAGTAGAAATGTGTTGGGCATTTTAAACTCTTCGTTGTTGTGACGGTTCCTTCAGGTTCATTCTTTAGGCCCTGATTACATGAGCCGGGCTGGCCCGGTTTGCCGGGATGGGTTTCTTTGTCGGCTAACCGGGCTGGCCCGGTTGTCATGTAATCGCGAAGTTGATTTTTGTTGCGTTTAACAGACGTACCGAGATCTCGGCAAACTGAAACAAGCCCGGCTAACCGGGCCAGCCCGGTCCATGTAATCAGGCCCTTAGTATGTTGTTCGCATTTTTTGCTATAAAAGGACCTGTAAAGGAACGTAGGTTATCATTTATGTCAGGTGAGAAATATATGGCAGAACACTGAAAATATTTCTATTGTTGTCAGGGTCTGAGATCCCTTAAGTGTCACCGACCTTAATGTTCGAATCGCTTGAGCTATCGGTCAAAATAACCCCTGAAGAAGACTTTTTCAAGTGTTGGTCTCGGAAATGCAAAAGGCCGAAATTGCCAAAATTTACATAGAAATGTATGAAAAGGGGCAAGCCTTGCCTCCCTTTGAAACCTTTCTTTGTAAATTTTGGCGTTTTCGCGTTCTCATATTTCCGATAGTCTTTAAGCGATTGTTGTCAAACTTCGCAGGTTTACTAAAATCGGTACGATAAATCGTTTTATGGTGATTAATTTTTGTTTTAATCAAAAGCAGTAAAAAATTGAATTTTTGCCTGACATCCGTAATACGGCCTATGTATCAGTCACGATTGTTCTCAGAAAATTATGATACACTTTGATAACCCGACATAAAGTACATACCGAGCCTGCACTAGTGTAGCTGCTGACCAAAATGGCCCATTCAGTCTTTCCTTTTGTCTTTCCTGGAATCCAAGATGGCTGCTTGTCTTGGGGTGACCAGCAATCGTTTGACTGCATCTTTAGCCACTTGGAACAAAATTTAAAGTTGTGTCTTTTGTGATCAGTTATTTTAAAAGTAATTCTTCAAAATTTGACGAAAGGCTGCTGCAGTCACGCATCAATTAATCAAGCAAGGTAAGTTTTCCTATCAGGGCGTGAAAAATTGATGAAACCGATGATCGGAAAATCAATCGATAACAGTCGATGTCAGTTAATCGATTGATATCGATAATCGATTGATATCGATAATCGATGACCAATCGATTCTCAGGTTTTTTGTGATTATCAATTTTATTGATTATCATTTTTTTTTTCGATTATCAATATAACGCCAGTCGATCAGTTAATTGACATTGATTGGTTTTCATTTTTGATGTGTTTTATTTCCAACAAGGTGCTATTTCTAAAAGAAATAGTGTTCAAGTTCCGGATTGACATCTTGGGTTAGCGATATGTGGGCAACGCTGTGTTTAGCCTGCAATCCTTGCTGGCCGGATTTCGAGCGGAGCCGCGAGGAATCTTCTCAACATTCTTCTCGGGCATTGTCGTTCTCTTCTCGGTTTAAAATGTTATGCAGGCTACATTGTGTTCAGCAGTGCTTTTTTCCGCATGTTTACATCTAAAGCCAAGTACGAAGTTTGCTCTGATTGGATAGAGTAACTGCTATGTAAATATTTTATGCCCAAAGATCAAACTTTTAGGAGAAAAATTGCCACAATATTTACATTACAACTTAACATGAAAATGAATATCCTTGCATTTTTCTTCAATAGATCGTTACAATCCATCGTACAAACACTTTCAATTTCTGACACATCCTAATTCCCGTTTGGGTTCGTGAGGATAATTTTAACAATGTCTGAACAACATGTGTTCTCCAGTTTGTTTGTCAACTTGGCGCATGTTGACATTACCAAGTACGAACTTTACTCTGATTGGATAGGGTAACTGTACTATGTAAATAGTTCACCCCTGAAGCCAAAGTAATACCGTTTCGTTTCTGAGGAAACAGAACTAAAACATGGTCTCTTTATGCATTTTAATTATGAAAACTGCGATAAAACTTTATTTTTTCACAATGGTAATTGATACATCGTGGAGAACTTGGGCATACGAACAATCCGGTGAACAAATTCAAATCATCTCAACATTCGTGCGTACTGTGAGTGTGTATACGGACGGTCTATATGTACATGCTGGAACGTGCCCCCCCCCCCCCCCCCTCCTTGCCCACTAAGATTTATTGATCCTGAATAGAGGGAGGGGGTGGTGGGTGCATTCATTTTACATTTGTTAATTGTACTTGATCAAACTAAACATTAGCCTTACAGAAAGTCAAAAATAAAATATTAATTAATTATTGGGTTATTTCAGAAAAAATCCACCCACCCCCAAACAGATGGGGTCGTTTCTTAAACCCCCCTTTCTTAACTGAATTTCCTGAAGCACAAGACCACCCCCCCCCCCCTCCCTCCTGTCTGGATTTTCAAGACAAAAGACCCTCTATTTCCTGGATTTTTAGAAAAAAATTATTAGCCTTAAATTTAATTTATTTTTAATAGAAAATACACATAATCACGTCTAGAAGATGTTCTTTTTTTAATTTCTAAAGCTTCAGCTAATATTAAGTGAAGAATACTGTCGCTATATCACATGGAACGAAAAAAATAAAGGAGCAAATATATGAAAAAGAGAACACGTGTTTCCTTAATTAGCTCATAAAATAAGTTACCCTTTTTCTTTCCAATTAACGCAAAATATGGTCCTAAAGTAAGCTTAAATATGATTAGTAGAGAATATGATAAAATAGTTCAACAGTCATCCCTTTTCGAGACATAAGGTCAGTCCTGCCCACTGAAGATCGAGGAACTTCTATTAAAATCAAAATCTTTCGAAGAACGAAAGTCTAATCTTTATCGCTCAAATTCTTTTATAACTTAAAGACTGGATAACTTCATTCACATCTCCTACCTTCAAGGGCCTGTAGTTTGCAGCTCGTTGTAGCTCATGTTTTTCTTTTCCTTTTTATTATTATGACACCAAACAACCCAGATTTCAACTGGGCTAAGGGGCTTTTCATTATTTATGGGAGGGGGGGGGGGGGCTGGGTGAGACAATAGGGGGAGTTGAAATTTTAACCACTGCAAAAAGGGGGGTCCTGGGATAATTCATTTGTTATGGAGGAGGGGGGGGGCTCGAAATTTTAATGAGATAAAAGAAATAAAAACAAAGACATATCTATAGTGTACAAATCAGAACTGGATACACCAGATTTCATGACGGCTTTCTATGATTATTCTAAATTAAGCCTGGTTCAAACTAGCGACATAATTCTGACATAACGATAACGTCGTGCAAGTGCAAAAAAGACCTTATACTCGTGTTTTATGTCACCCGTGCGAACAGTACAACCTAACAACATAGTGCTTCAAATGCACAGTGGATCCAAGTGGTTGAATTGTTTCCATAATGATAAAGAAACAATTCAACCACCAATGAATAACATAAAACCCAAGTATCACACTTTTGGCACAAAGCTCGCACTTTTCGACCAAACCTAACACAACCCTGATTCAGAAAAAAAATATCGCTCTTTTTTTAAAAATACTATAACTCACTGTTAAAAAAATATTTAGATATACTTTCGTGGAGACAAAATGCTAATTGTCAATATGCTCCATGCTGATGTTTTGCTTCCCCAAAGGTTTTGCTTACCCAGGATGAAGGAAATCACTTCTCTGCATCATCAATTTTAAAAAGAATTTGCTTTGGGAGCATGCCCGCACACCCCCTAGAAATTCGGCTTTTTGGGCCTCACTGTTGAACTGTAGAAAGTGTGGTTCTTATAATTCATTCTTATTAAAGCCCTTGGGAAATTTCACATTACTGAAATTTGAGCTAGTTATTTATTTTCATTTTCTTTGTGGGTTTATTCCTCCTCCGCCATTTTATATTTTAAGTTGGAGGGGTGGGGTGGATTGGGGGGGGGGGGTTATTGCTTCCCTTATAAAATATGGGGGAGCTGAAAAAAATTAGTTTTTCCAAGGAGGTATTGAATAATAAAGTGAAATTTGTTAACTTCTCACCCACACCCCCTCTCATGAAAAAAGAATGGTCCCTAACGTGAAATTACACAACGGTGGCGCTCTGGATGTGGGAACGAGTAGAAATGTGTTGGGCATTTTACACTCTTCGTTGTTGTGACGGTTCCTTCAGGTTCATTCTTTAGGCCCTGATTACATGAGCCGGGCTGGCCCGGTTTTCCGTGATGGGTTTCTTTGTCGGCTAACCGTGCTGGCCCGGTTGTGATGTAATCGCGAGGTTGATTTTTGTTGCGTTTAACAGACCTGCCGAGATCTCGGCAAACTGAAACAAGCCCGGCTAACCGGGCCAGCCCGGTCCATGTAATCAGGCCCTTAGTATGTTGTTCGCATTTTTTGCTATAAAAGGACCTGTAAAGGAACGTAGGTTATCATTCATGTCAGGTGAGAAATATATGGCAGAACAAAATATTTCTATTGTTGTCAGGGTCTGAGAACCCTTAAGTGTCACCGACCTTAATGTTCGAATCGCTTGAGCTATCGGTCAAAATAATCCCTGAAGAAGACTTTTTCAAGTGTTGGTCTCGGAAATGCGAAAGGCCGAAATTGCCAAAATTTACAAAGAAGTGTATGGAAAGGGGCAAGCCTTGCCCCCCTTTGAAACCTTTCTTTGTAAATTTTGGCGTGTTCGCGTTCTCATATTTCCGATAGTTTTTAACCGATTGTTGTCAAACTTGGCAGGTTTACTAAACTCGGTACGATAAATCGTTCTATGGTGATTAATTTTTGTTTTAATCAAAAGCAGTAAAAAATTGAATTTTTGCCTGACATCCGTAATACGGCCTATGTGTCAGTCACGATTATTCTAAGAAAATTATGATACACTTTAATAACCCTACTTAAAGTACATACCGAGCCTGCACTAGTGTAGCTGCTGACCAAAATGGCCCATTCAGTCTTTCCTTTTGTCTTCCCTGGAATCCAAGATGGCTTCTTGTCTTGGGGTGACCAGCAATCGTTTGGCTGCATCTTTAGCCACTTGGAACAAAATTTAAAGTTGTGTCTTTTGTGATCAGTTATTTGAAAAGTAATTCTTCAAAATTTGACGAAAGGCTGCTGCAGTCACGCATAAATTAATCAAGCAAGGTAAGTTTTCCTATCAGGGCGTGAACAATTGATGAAACCGATGATCGGAAAATCAATCGATAACAGTCGATGTCAGTTAATCGATTGATATCGATAATCGATGACCAATCGATTCTCAGGTTTTTTATGATTATCAATTTTATTGATTATCAATTTTTATCGATTATCAATATAACGCCAGTCGATCAGTTAATTGACATTGATTGGTTTTCATTTTTGATGTGTTTTATTTCCAACAAGGTGCTATTTCTAAAAGAAATAGTGTTCAAGTTCCGGCTTGACATCTTGGGTTAGCGATATGTGGGCAACGCTGTGTTTAGCCTGCAATCCTTGCTGGCCGGATTTCGAGCGGAGCCGCGAGGAATCTTCTCAACATTCTTCTCGGGCATTGTCGTTCTCTTCTCGGTACAAAATGTTATGCAGGCTACATTGTGTTCAGCAGTGCTTTTTTCCGCATGTTTACATCTAAAGCCAAGTACGAAGTTTGCTCTGATTGGATAGAGTAACTGCTATGTAAATATTTTATGCCCAAAGGTCAAACTTTTAGGAGAAAATTTGCCACAATATTTACATTACAACTTAAAATGAATATCCTTGCATTTTTCTTCAATAAATCGTTACAATCCATCGTACAATCACTTTCAATTTCTGACACATCCTAATTCCCGTTTGGGTTCGTGAGGATAATTTTAACAATGTCTGAACAACATGTGTTCACCAGTTTGTTTGTCTACTTGGCGCATGTTTACATTACCAAGTACGAACTTTACTCTGATTGGATAGGGTAACTGCACAATGTAAATAGTTCACCCCTGAAGCCAACGTAATACCGTTTCGTTTCTGAGGAAACAGAACTAAAACATGGTCTCTTTAAGCATTTTAATGATGAAAACTGCGATAAAACTCTATTTTTTCACAATGGTGATTGATACATCGTGGAGAACTTGGGCATACAAACAATCCGGTGAACAAATTCAAATCATCTCAACATTCGTGCGTACTGCGAGTGTGTATACGGACGGTCTATACGTACATGCTGGAACGTGGGATACCGAGATTTTTTAACGCCAATCGCTGAACATCGACCACTTTTGTGTGATTATCGATTGGTAATCGATTGGCTGATGCCGGTCGATGCCAATTAACTAACAAGTCATCGATTGATCGATTGATTTTCCGATCATCAGTTTCATCGATTGTTCACGCCCTGTCCTATTCATTCGTTTAATTTTATGCAAAGGCTGCTAAAATGATATCTTTCAATTCAATGGGATGGACTATTCCATTTAATATCCACACCATCCTCCACCCCGCTGTCTGTCCCCTCAGAAATAGCTCTCCTGACGAAAGCAAGATCAAAGTACTGACACAATCCCCCTTCAGAAAAACGGAAGAGATCAAAGCCACCGACATAGCTGCCCCCTCAGAAATAACGTTTTTAAATGTCCCCCCCTCCTCCACTAAGATTTATTGATCCTCAATAGAGGGAGGAGGTGGTGGGTGCATTCATTTTACACTTGTTAATTGTACTTGATCAAACTAAACATTAGCCTTACAGAAAGTCAAAAATAAAATATTAATTAATTATTGGGTTATTTCAGAAAAAATCCACCCACCCCCAAACAGATGGAACATTTCTTAACCCCCCCCCCCCCTCTCTGAACCGAATTTCCTGAAGCACAAGACCCCCCCCCCCCCCCGCCCCCTCCTGTCTGGATTTTCAAGACAAACGACCCTCTATTTCCTGGATTTTGAGAAAAAATTATTAGCCTTAAATTTGATTTATTTTAAATAGATAATATGCATAATCACGTCTAGAAGATGTTCTTTTTTTTTAATTTCTAAAGCTTCAGCTAATATTAAGTTAAGAATACTATCACATGGAACGAAAAAAATAAAGGAGCAAATATATGAAAAGAGAACACGTGTTTACTTAATTAGCTCAAAAAATCAGTTACCCTTTTTCTTTCTTAACGCAAAATATGGTCCTAAAGTAAGCTTAAATATGACTAGTAGAGAATATGATAAAAGAGTTCAACAGTCATCCCTTTTCGAGACATAAGGTCAGTCTCGTCCACGGAAGATCGAGGAACTTCTATTAAAATCAAAATCTTTTGAAAAACGAAAGTCTTATTTTCTTTATCGTTCAAATTCTTTTATAACTTAAAGACTGGATAACTTCATTCACACATCTACCTTCAAGGGCCTGTAGTTTTAAACTGCAGTGTGAGGAATGGCTAAAGTTTTTCCTTTCTTTTTTATTATTATGACACCAAACAACCCAGATTTCAACTAGGCTAAGGGGCTTTTCATTATTTATGGGAGGGGTAGATGGGTAAAAGAATGGGGTGACTTAAAATTTTAACCACTACAGAAAGGGGACTCCTGGGATAATTCATTTGTTATGGGGGAGGGGGGGGGTCGAAATTTTATTAAGATAATAGCTTTAAAATAAATAAAAACAAAGACATATCTATGGTGTACAAATCAGAACTGGACACACAAGATTTCATGACCAGCTTACTATGGTTATTATAAATTAAACCTGGTTCACACTAGCGACATAAGGCTGACATGACGACATCATGACAAGGTCATGCAAGTGCAAAAAAGACCTTATACTGATGTTTTATGTCACCAGTGTGAACAACACAACATAGTGCTTAAAATGTACAGTGGTTGAATTGTTTCCATAATGATAAAGAAACAATTCAACCACCAACGAATAACATAAACACCAAGTATCACACTTTTGCCACAAGGCTCGCACTTTTTGACCAAATTAAACACAATCCTGATTCAGAAAAAAATATCACTCTTTTTTGAAAATACTACAACTCACTGTTATGGCTTCCCTTATAAAATATGGGGAGCTGAAAAAAATTAGTTTTTCCAAGGGGTTATTGAATAATAAAGGGAAATTTGTTAACTTCTCACCCACAGCCCCTCTCATGAATAATGAATGGTCCCTAACGTGAAATTACACAACGGTGGCGCTCTGGATGTGGGTACGAGTAGAAATGTGTTGGGCATTTTACACTCTTCGTTGTTGTGACGGTTCCTTCAGGTTCGTTCTTTAGGGCCTGATTACATTAGCCGGGCTGGCCCGGTTTGCCGTGATGGGTTTCTTTGTCGGCTAACCGTGCTGGCCCGGTTGTCATGTAATGGCGAAGTTGATTTTTGTTGCGTTTAACAGACGTACCGAGATCTCGGCAAACTGAAACAAGCCCGGCTAACCGGGCCAGCCCGGTCCATGTTATCAGGCCCTTAGTATGTTGTTCGCATTTTTTGCTATAAAAGGACCTGTAAAGGAACGTAGGTTATCATTCATGTCAGGTGAGAAATATATGGCAGAACAAAATATTTCTATTGTTGTCAGGGTCTGAGATCCCTTAAGTGTCACCGACCTTAATGTTCGAATCGCTTGAGCTATCGGTCAAAATAACCCCTGAAGAAGACTTTTTCAAGTGTTCGTCTCGGAAATGAGAAAGCCCGAAAATGCCAAAATTTACAAAGAAATGTATGAAAAGGGGCAAGCCTTGCCCCCCTTTGAAACCTTTCTTTGTAAATTTTGGCGTTTTCGCGTTCTCATATTTCCGATAGTTTTTAACCGATTGTTGTCAAACTTCGCAGGTTTACTAAAATCGGTACGATAAATCGTTTTATGGTGATTAATTTTTGTTTTAATCAAAAGCAGTAAAAACTTGCATTTTTGCGTGACATCCGTAATACGGCCTATGTATCAGTCACGATTATTCTCAGAAAATTATGATACACTTTAGTAACCCTACTTAAAGTACATACCGAGGCTGCACTAGTGTAGCTGCTGACCAAAATGGCCCATTCAGTCTTTCCTTTTGTCTTCCCTGGAATCCAAGATGGCTGCTTGTCTTGGGGTGACCAGCAATCGTTTGGCTGCATCTTTAGCCACTTGGAACAAAATTTAAAGTTGGGTCTTTTGTGATCAGTTATTTTAAAAGTAATTCTTCAAAATTTGACGAAAGGCTGCTGCAGTCACGCATCAATTAATCAAGCAAGGTAAGTTTTCCTATCAGGCCGTGAAAAATTGATGAAACCGATGATCGGAAAATCAATCGATAACAGTCGATGCCAGTTAATCGATTGATATCGATAATCGATGGCCAATCGATTCTCAGGTTTTTTGTGATTATCAATTTTATTGATTATCAATTTTTATCGATTATCAATATGACGCCAGTCGATCAGTTATTTTTGATGTGTTTTATTTCCAACAAGGTGCTATTTCTAAAAGAAATAGTGTTCAAGTTCCGGATTGACATCTTGGGTTAGCGATATGTGGGCAACGCTGTGTTTAGCCTGCAATCCTTGCTGGCCGGATTTCGAGCGGAGCCGCGAGGAATCTTCTCAACATTCTTCTCGGGCATTGTCGTTCTCTTCTCGGTTCAAAATGTTATGCAGGCTACATTGTGTTCAGCAGTGCTTTTTTCCGCATGTTTACATCTAAAGCCAAGTACGATGTATGCTCTGATTGGATAGAGTAACTGCTATGTAAATATTTTATGCCCAAAGATCAAACTTTTAGGAGAAAATTTGCCACAATATTTACATTACAACTTAACATGAAAATGAATATCCTTGCACTTTTCTTCAATAGATCGTTACAATCCATCGTACAATCACTTTCAATTTCTGACACATCCTAATTCCCGTTTGGGTTCGTGAGGATAATTTTAACAATGTCTGAACAACATGTGTTCTCCAGTTTGTTTGTCAACTTGGAGCATGTTTACATTACCAAGTACGAACTTTACTCTGATTGGATAGGCTAACTGCACTATGTAAATAGGTCACCCCTGAAGCCAAAGTAATACCGTTTCGTTTCTGAGGAAACAGAACTAAAACATGGTCTCATTATGCATTTTAATGATGAAAACTGCGATAAAACTTTATTTTTTCACAATGGTGATTGATACATCGTGGAGAACTTGGGCATACGAACAATCCGGTGAACAAATTCAATTCATATCAACATTCGTGCGTACTGCGAGTGTGTATACGGACGGTCTATATGTACATGCTGGAACGTGGGATACCGAGATTTTTTAACGCTAGTCGAGGAACATCGACCACTTTTGTGTGATTATCGATTGGTAATCGATTGGCTGATGCCAGTCGATGCCAATTAACTAACAAGTCATCGATTGTCATCGATTGATCGATTGATTTTCCGATCATCGGTTTCATCGATTTTTCACGCCCTGCCCTATTCATTCGTTCAATTTGATGCAAAGGCTGCTAAAATGATATCTTTCAATTCAATGGGATGGACTATTCCATTTAATATCCACAACACCCTCCACCCCGCTGTCTGTCCCCTCAGAAATAGCTGTCCTGACGAAAGCAAGATCAAAGTACTGACACAATCACCCTTCAGAAAAACGGAAGAGATCAAAGCCACCGACATAGCTCCCACCCTCAGAAACAACGTTTTTGAACGCCCCCCCCCCCCCCCCTCCTTGCCCACTAAGATTTATTGATCCTCAATAGAGGGAGGGGGTGGTGGGTGCATTCATTTTACATTTGTTAATTGTACTTGATCAAACTAAACATTAGCCTTACAGAAAGTCAAAAATAAAATATTAATTAATTATTGGGTTATTTCAGAAAAAATCCACCCACCCCCAAACAGATGGGGTCGTTTCTTAAACCCCCCTTTCTTAACTGAATTTCCTGAAGCACAAGACCAGCCCCCCCCCCCCCCCCTCCCTCCTGTCTGGATTTTCAAGACAAAAGACCCTCTATTTCCTGTATTTTTAGAAAAAATTATTAGCCTTAAATTTAATTTATTTTTAATAGAAAATACGCATAATCACGTCTAGAAGATGTTCTTTTTTTAATTTCTAAAGCTTCAGCTAATATTAAGGAAAGAATACTGTCGCTATATCACATGGAACGAAAAAAATAAAGGAGCAAATATATGAAAAAGAGAACACGTGTTTCCTTAATTAGCTCATGAAATAAGTCACCCTTTTTATTTCCAATTAACGCAAAATATGGTCCTAAAGTAAGCATAAATATGATTAGTAGAGAATATGATAAAAGAGTTCAACAGTCATCCCTTTTCGAGACATAAGTTCAGTCCTGTCCACTGAAGATCGAGGAACTTCTATTAAAATCAAAATCTTTCGAAGAACGAAAGTCTAATCTTTATCGCTCAAATTCTTTTATAGCTTAAAGACTGGATAACTTCATTCACATCTACCTTCAAGGGCCTGTAGTTTGTAGCTCGTTGTAGCTCATGTTTTTCTTTTCTTTTTTATTATTATGACACCAAACAACCCAGATTTCAACTGGGCTAAGGGGCTTTTCATTATTTATGGGAGTGGGGGGGTTGGGTTAGAAAATAGGGGGAGTTGAAATTTTAACCACTGCAAAAAGGGGGGTCCTGGGATAATTCATTTGTTATGGAGGAGGGGGGGGGGCTCGAAATTTTAATGAGATAATATCTTTAAAAGAAATAAAAACAAAGACATCTATAGTGTACAAATCAGAACTGGATACACCAGATTTCATGACGGCTTTCAATGATTATTCTAAATTAAGCCTGGTTCACACTAGCGACATAAGGCTGACATAACGATAAGGTCGTGCAAGTGCAAAAAAGACCTTATACTCGTGTTTTTGTCACAGTGTGAACAACACAACATAGTGCTTCAAATGCACAGTGGATCCAAGTGGTTGAATTGTTTCCATAATGATAAAGAAACAATTCAACCACCACTGAATAACATAAACACCAAGTATCACACTTTTGGCACAAAGCTCGCACTTTTCGGCCAAATCTAACACAACCCTGATTCAGAAAAAAATATCACTCTTTTTAAAAATAGTACAACTCACTGTTAAAAAAATATTTAGATATACTTTCGTGGAGACAAATGCTAATTGTCAATATGCTCCATGCTGATGTTTTGCTTCCCCAAAGGTTTTGATGAGTAATATATAATCCTCATCGTGCCTAGGTGGCACATAAGGCTGAATTTGATGAGTAAACTTGGTTTAAAAACAACAAATGCTTACCCAGAATGAAGGAAATCACTTCTCTGCAACATCAATTTTTCAAAAAATGTGCTTTGGGTAGCATGCCCGCAGACCCCCCTAGAAATTCGGCCCTTTGGGCCTCACTGTTGAACTGTAGAAAGTGTGGTCCTTATAATTCATTCTTATTAAAGCCCTTGGGAAATTTCACATTACTGAAATTTGAGATAGTTATTTATTTTCATTTTCTTTGTGGGTTTATTGCTTCTCCTCCATTTTATATTTTAAGTTGGACTTGGGGGGGGGGGGGGGGGGGGGTCGGTTATTGCTTCCCTTATAAAATATGGGGGAGCTGAACAAATTTAGTTTTTCAAAGGGGGTATTGAAAAATAACGTGAAATTTGTTAACTTCTCACCCACACCCCTTCTCTCTGAACCCCCTGCAAGAATTTTCAGAATTCCATCCGTCAGGGGTGTGTTTTTTTTTTTCTGGAACAACCCATTGAAGAAATAGTAATCTGATTTTGGTCAGTACAAAATGCAGACTGAGAACCACCCATTTTTTGCCTAAACGTAGTCTCAATAACTCGTTAATATGATATTATGAAGTGATTGATGGCAAATAGATTTATGGAGATAATCGAACTTGTGCGCCAATGTGTCTTACCTGTGGAAATCAATTTGTAGCATTTTAATACACTGATAATTATATTAAATATAGGTTTTTACTGTACACAAGTTTGTTAACGTAGAGTATTTCTTATTAATACAGTTAGTTTATTCTTTTGTAATTGTACACGACTCTTATCTAGGAAGATCGAAGGGACCTCTGCTCGCAGGGTAACGACTCCTAGGAAGATCATTTTTATGATAAGATTTCGTGTTTTAAATAAAGATTGATATTAACGGTACATATAATAAGAAGTGGCTGAGTTTTTAATTTTTGAGCAGAAGCTAAGCATGGTTTCGTGACTGACAATTTATTTACTTTTCTTGACTTGTGGTTTTATCTCGCACCGAAGCTGGTGAGTCCACAATTGTTATGCAAAAATGAAATCTGCATGTCCTCCGTTGAACATTGAAAAATATATTGACACAGGAACAGTTTTGGCATAATCTTCATTTTCTCTACAAAATGAATAATCCAATACCAATTCCATCGTTTTACTTCGGTAAGGGCTGCAGCCCACTGTAGTTCTCGGTATCGTATTGCCAAAGATGTTGTTATTTACAGGTCTTGGTCTGAGAAGACTGTATGCACAGGCTTAAAATGTTGCTTATGAACAAATTTATCCTTGTCAATTTGTTTAAACAGTGTGTTTCCGAATTTGGGCAAAGAAATCAAAGTTTTGGTAAAGCTGATGACCTCAGAAGAACGATTTCGTGACAATAGGTAAATTATGTAGGCAAAAATCCATTTTGTTTTCAGTCTGCATTTGGTACCAAGAGTCTAGCCTTGTGGGAGATGCAGTGGCCTGATGGTTAGTGCGCTGGATCGGACAGTACGGGTTCGAGCCTCGGCCGGGTCACTGCGATGTGTTCTTAGGCAAAACAATTTACTCTCACAGTGCCTCTCTTCACCCAGGCGTATATTATGGGTACCAGGCAAATTTACTGCTGGAGGTAACCATGCGATGGACTAGCATCCCATCCAGGGGGAGTAGAAATGCTCTTAGTTGCTTAATGTTAAGAAAACCGGGATATGCTCTGGCGGTGTGGGCCACTAGGCTCGACGCAGACTTTGCCTACAGTCTACAGTCTGCATTTTGCACTGACCGAATTTGATATAAAATTATTTGCAAATACTGTAATAAGGTTTGGTGGTGGTGGGGTGATGGGGTGCCGGGGTCTGTGGAAACCCCGCTACCCAGTGTTTTCCACAGACCCTGGCACCCCGTGTTTTTCACAGACCCTGGCACCCCATGTTTTCCAGAGACCCGGTACCCCATGCCCCGTCTTTTTCACCAAACCGTAATCTTAACAGTACTTTATTTTGGGGGTTCTAGAAATTCACACCTTTAAACTTGACACTTGAAATTGTTAAAAAGACTTAGTTTGATTGCTTTATGTTGTCCTTGTACGTCTTCATGGCCAATTTATAAACCAGCTTTTTGAAACTAATGTTCCATTTTAATAGTTAGGCTAAGCATATTTTAAACTATAGAAGTTAAATCTGTGTACGTTGTCTTTCATAATAAGATGTAGCTTTTTTATATATTAAATTGTTATTGACTGATGTATTTACCGCGTTTAAATAAAGATGATGATGATGATGTGTTAAAATATAAGTTATAATCATATGCTGAAGTATAGTGTTACAGTGCGGCTCGGAAAACCATGAACACCTGAAATTATTTCTGTAATGTTTATTGTTTCGCGACCAATCAGATGCAAGATGAAACCACAAGACTCAACCGCAGCAAACCACAAGAGGAAATAGCTGAATGGTTCGATTAGTAACGAAGCAACGTGTTGGCTTTTTCTTCCCCAATTTTACCATTAACAATACTGAAATTGCTATTATTGTCCTATTTGAGAGCTTCTACATTAGCTGGGAATAACTACGAACAATATTTCGCTGAAACGAGATGTTGAATCAAACAAACATGATCCAGTGGCGATCAGACACACCCAGACAATAGCGTCTAAAAGTACACACGAGTGACCATGAATGACCACAAGTGACCACGAGTGAGAATTCGTTGAAATATTCCATTGACATCGTAATTACGTCATAATTTCGTCACTTCATCCAAACATAGCTTTATTAACCCCCAAATAAACCATAGCAACAGACAACAACAACAATATTTTTATTACTTCAGAATTAGGAATGTAAAATTTGTACATCATTAACGTTTTCTTTTCTTAAAGGGCGGGGTCGTGTACAGGGTAGAGGGGGAAAGTGTTTCTACCCTTGTACCCTTTAATCAAGGTTTCCACCTTCCTACCTCTTTTGCTGACTTCAGAGCTGTTTGTTCGTTAGCTAGTGTAACAGTTGTTTAATTTTTCTAATATTTTCTTGCGTTTCCCACCACTTTAAGAATCATGCAAATAAATCAGTTTACCTGGTCCTACATCGCTGCAGCTCGTGGCGACAAAATCAGAGACAGCACCGTTTTGCAAGATGAATTAGTGAAACTGACAGCACTGTGCGTTTGACTGGCTTTGTAGGGAAAAATATTTCTTTCTATAGTTTTTTTCCAAATGAATTTTTTTGACTTGTGTATGTATTTCTTTACTGGACATTCTATATCATCTTTTCAGATTACTGTTTTTCAGTGCTGCGTATCATTACAGTCACCACCGTACAAAAGGTTTCAAAATGTTAGGGGACGGAGTGCCACGATGTTGAATGGTTTTAAAACAGTGCTACATACTTTGGGAATAATGCCAAAATTAAACGTTATTCATTCCCTTTTCGCGAAATGTGAGCTGCTAAATAGGAAAGGAAAATTATTGTGAATTGACCATGTTGTGAAGTGACCATGAATGTTCGCCATCTTTTAAAACAGTCTACAATAGATAAAGTCGATTCGCTGCGAACGTTATTCATTCCCTTTTCGCGAAATGTGAGCTGCTAAATAGGAAAGGAAAATTATTGTGAATTGACTATGTTGTGAAGTGACCATGAATGTTCGCCATCTTTTAAAACAGTCTGCAATAGATAAACTCGATTCGCTCCGACGAAGGGCTAACGCTCGAAACGTGAGCTCTTGAATCTCTTTACGGTGACCAATTGACATTATCAACCCAGTTGATAAAACCAAATTATATTGTTATACTTCCCACCGACGCAGCACCACAGTTTCTTTAGAAACTTGCCCCCTCTATGCAATAGATAAAGCTGTGCTGTTTTATTATGGGTGTGGGAACAATGCGAGTTGCGAGTTGCTAGTTGAAGTTGCGAGTTGGAGTTTCGAGTTGGAGTTGCGAGTTGCGATTTGAAGTTGCGAGTTGAAGTTGCGAGTTGGAGCTGCGAGTTGGAGTTGCGAGTTGGAGCTGCGAGTTTGAGTTGCGAGTTGGAGTTGCGAGTTGCGATTTGAAGTTGCGAGTTGAAGTTGCGAGTTGGAGTTGCGAGTTGGAGTTACGAGTTGGAGTTACGAGTTGAAGTTGCGAGTTGGAGTTGCGAGTTGGAGTTACGAGTTGGAGTTGCGAGTTGCGATTTGAAGTTGCGAGTTGAAGTTGCGAGTTGAAGTTGCGAGTTGGAGTTACGAGTTGGAGTTGCGAGTTGGAGTTGCGAGTTGGAGTTGCGAGTTGGAGTTACGAGTTGAAGTTGCGAGTTGGAGCTGCGAGTTGGAGTTGCGAGTTGGAGTTGCGAGTTGGAGCTGCGAGTTGCGAGTTGCGAGTAATAAGTATTATTGAAAACTTGTTATGGTATATTGCATTTCTTGAGTTTTGATTGGTTTAGAGGCAATGGTATATGAGCTCATATACCATTGACCTACAAATATGATACGTGTAATCGTAAAAGAATGTATTTTTCTCAATGTTTGTACAATATGTTTGGGGCGTTTTTAATAAAACAATTATTCCACTCGCGCTTGTTGGATATGAGATGGTTATAGCCAACGCGCGCTTGTGGAATAATCGTTAAATATATCGAATGATCAATCCTGTCTGAATTCAATATCCCTTCTCTCGGATATTATGAATATGCTATAATTATGAAATGCTTTATGAAATAGCATTTCATAATGATGAAAAAAACGGAAAAGATTATCGCTTTTAAAGTTCCTGTGTGTCGCCATGTTGGATTTTATGACGTCAGTGCGTTGTCATTGTTGTTAATGAGAGGTTTGTGTGAAGCAATAGGACAACGCACTGACGTCATAAAATCCAAAATGGCGGCACGCGGGAAATTTAAAAGCCATAATATTTTTCTCGCTTTGCGAGTATGAAATGTTGTATCTCCCTCCTCCAGTAAAATTTATAATTTAGACACTATTTTAGACAACTTGACGTCAGCTTGTTTCAAGAGCCGAGGTTCCCTTTAAGACCACCCACCCTACGCTCCTCTACCCTGTACTGGATCCTGCCCTTTAAGAAAAGAAAATGTTAATTATTGCGTTCGAAGAACGCCTACTAATCGTGTCAGTCCCGCGGGATGGCTCGCGGGTGTAATCACTATTCCAGGCGATTTCAGGGTTTGGGTGCCATCTTAGACCGGCTGGCTGGCACAAATAGCCTCGATCTCATGTGTGTGCTTCCAAATTTTGTCACACTTTTTTCGCAGTTGTATTGATTCATTTGGGCCATCACTGGAAAAGATGATTGAAGCTGCTTATTAGAACATCAGTATAACAGCAGATTTCGATCGGTGCCGTGACACTCTTTTGTAATCGTGAATTTTATAGTTTCATTTTGTCCTGCATGTGTTCCGTTTGCTGCGTTGACTTGTCTACATTTGTTGGGTTGGAATTTGTCATTCTCGTCTTGAGGTTTGTGATTATTTGGCTACTGCTACTATCCCGGCGGGGCTTCTACAGTGCCGATTTTTTAATGTTTTGGCTGACGATTAATCAGCGCAGTCCACAGTCTGCGGTTTTTACACTGACTGCAACTTTGTTATTCGTGAATGGCGGTGCCCTCTAATGTAAAAAACTCCAAACATTGTATTTGTATTAGACTTGCATACTTAAACCGCGCGTCGAAGCACTTTGTGAAAGTCTGTATTTGTATGAATAGACCGGTAAATCGGAAAAAATATGTTCTTCAACTACAGTTACGTTAAGACTTCATACTGATATTTAAAAATGTTGATTTCAGCATTAAAGAAATCTTGAATTTCGGGAAACCAAGTCAAAATGAAGCCAAGTGCATGAATCGAAGGCGTCGAACGCACTCCTAATCTTTGACTAATACTAGTTTACCAATTTTACTCGACGAAAATGTTCTTTGGGGTTAATCAAGCTACTTTTAAAGCTTTAAAGACTATCGTTTAAGTGCAGTTAATGGAGCGTGACGCTCGAAACCCCTTGCGGGTTGTCACTATTTACGTACACAGCTAGTACACAACAGTACTTCATGTACTCTTTCTTGTCTCGGTAAACAATGGTCTCAAATAGCCTTTTATGTATACATGTTGCAATAATGTCTCGTACACTTATATCATGCGTTTTGTTTCATTAAGCTTCATTCGCTAGTTATTTCGCTACTGTAAGTGTTAGTTAGACGTCAAATTGTAAATTTCTTTGGAATGGCTTGTCCTCGTGGTGGATACCTGCTCCCCAGGTATCGGTGGCGGTTAAGTCTTGCAGCGGCTTCCCCAAGCTTCGTTTTCGCTATTTTATTGGCGCTTTTACGCTCTTTTATGAGGGTCCTGAAGGGGTAAAATGGGAACTGGGATTGGCCTGTTTTTGCACTGGTAAAATGTGATTTGGGTGACTGGTACTGGGATTTGGTCGCTGGGAATGGGGAAAAAATGCCAAAAATGGGAATGGGATAAATATCTTATGACCATGACCATGCGAGACATCGCTTACAGTCTTTCCCGTAAAACCGTGAACACCAGAAATGTTTATGGAATGTTATTGTGTTACAAAGAAAAAGCCAATCAGGTGTGAGAAAACTAAACTGCAAACAGCAACGGTCATTAGTTTGTGGTTTTGAGGTTTGTTCGCGTGTCCTGAACTTTGCTGCGATTGGTCACTACACAATAAAAATTCCAGAATATTTTTCTGGTGTTCACGGTTTTAAAGGAAAGACTGTAATTCCTGGATTGAGAAACGTCAGAGTTCAAGCGTCTTGTTCGTGTCAACTTTAAGTATGTTTAGCCGGCACGTTTTATTTAATTTTCCTCGAAACAGAGGCCTCGACTTGTGATGAATGATATTTGTGTACAGTGGTGTGTGTGTTAAAAGTGTATGTGTAAAGCTAAGTTTACAGAGCATGCGTATTTTTGTGATACAAAAAAAAAAATAACGGAAGCATTGCTCTCATGCCAGAATTCCATGACCTTTTGCACCTGGCGATAGTGAATCTGAGGAAGAGATAGAAAGCGCTCTTGAAACAACATTGCGTATGATCCGTCCGACCAGGCTTGGACGAATAAGAACACTTACAAGTCGGATCAAGAGGGTAAGCTCCAGTTCATATTCTCTTGGTTGGATAACAGAATTCCTTCAGCACAGTCTAAAAGCATCCTATTGTCTTCAGAACATCTTCACCATTCCTCGTCAATTCTTGCGTCTTTGTTGTGCCGTATTTTGAAGCCATATGTACAACACTGGGGTATTTTCGGAATTCTGCTGCTGGGAATGGGATTTGAACACTGGGAAGTGGGATTTGAAAAAATATTGGGCTGGGAAATGGGATTGGTACCCCCCCCCCCCCCCCCCCTCCTTCAGGACCCTCTTTTATGGCTGTTCTTCCCTTCTTGTCCGACCTAGCACGTGCTGGCGGAGTCGGCTCGTAGTGCTGGGGAGATAAGTAAGGCTTGAGAAGTCACAACTGTCTGTTCGGGGTTTGAAACATATCTCACTAGGAACTGCGACATTAACGGATGAATTGACAAAACAACGGCATAATTATGATGTTAGTTACATATTTTAATGAATTCTCACTCGTGGTCACTCGTGTGTACTTTAGATACGATCCAGCCAGACAGCTCGTCTGAGAGCTACCCCGGGGGGGGTATATAAAAATGACGGGGGTGCTCGTCGTACCTTTTAGGGGGTAAAATTTGTGAATTGGTACCGCTTAGGGTGCAAAAATCTAAAATGACCGCCGCTTAAGATGTTGTGGTACCTTTTAGGGGCCTTCCGTATAGGCCCGCATTTGTTTTACAAAAAAAAAAATAAGAAAAATAATTTCTAATTTCTAATTACTTCAGAAATGGTACCTTTTAGGGGTAAAAATTACTCTGAGCCACGCCCACAAAATGAGATTCTGGTACCTTTTAGGGGTGTTTTCGAAAATTTCCGACGAGCACCCCCGTCATTTTCCTACGGGAGTACCCCCCCCCCCCCGGGAGAGCTACTCGAATTATAATCGAATACAGCATCTCTTTTTTAATAAAATTATCGGTCATGATTACTCTTTGCTTACACATAAGCTCAGAAATAGAACAATAGTGAAAATTTCAGTCTTCTAAGGGCATTATCGTGGAAGAATAAGCCAACTTGTTGTCTCGTGACTAATCCAAACCCTTGCGGTAACGTATTGCGGTTTCATTTCGCATCTGATTGGTCAAGAAACGACATTCCAGAAATAATTTTAGGTGTTCACTGTTTTCTGGGTCGCACTGTAAGAGCAATCCTGAATAGTACATTGTTTTAGAAAATTATTTTAGCATAATTCAAGTGAATGCTTGCCCTTCCTGGCTGTGTGGGAAAAGCATTCAAAAACCTGTTTAAAGGGGAGGGTTAAGTGTTACATCTAGAAAAAATGAAAAAATTCCCCTTCAATGGACATCATTTAACCCTTTTTGTCTGATACATACATGTATATCCCTATTCAATTCCTTCTTACACATTAATAAATAATTTGCTAAGCATGATCATTCCCCTCTTCCATATTCTCCTGCTCCAGAGTGCATTTGACTCCGATCAAAGTACATGTAATTGATACATGCTTGCAATATTGCTGTATACGTTTTTTCGTTGATTTTGTTTTCAAAGAATGGCTTCCGAGGGGCTGGAATGCTCAATCTGCTGTGAACAATTTGATGATCAGGTGCGCTGCCCTCGTTTGCTGAGCTGTGGTCACACCTTTTGTTCAAACTGCATTGACAGACTAATCAAGGAAAATGCCATTGACTGTCCAAAGTGCAGAAATGCAGTCTCTGTTCCTGGTGGGTTTGCTGCGCTGCCAAAAAATTTTGCTCTATTGGACATCCTATTGACTATGCCACAGACAGAAGAAGACGAAGGTGTACGTTTGTGCGAAACTTGCGAAGACGAACAACACCCTGCCACCTCCTGTTGCTTGGACTGCAAAGAGGACATGTGCAAGATCGCAGCTCGCATTCACACTCGTCAAAAAGCAACTCGTGATCATCGCGTTGTCTCTCTGGCGGAGCTCAAAGCCAACCCAAAACTTGCGGTCGTGTCGGTTTTCTGCTCGGAACACAACGAGCAGTTCCGGTTCTTTGACGAAGATTGTGGCCATGTTGTGTGTAGAGACTGTGTTACCCTCAAGCACAATGGTCACAAGTGCTCATCCCTGGCTGAAGCTGCCTCTAATTACCGACAGGACATCGAAGCACTATCCACCAAAGCAAGTTCGCAAGCAGAGGAGATAAAAGCTGCACAAATGCGGCTGGAACATGTTAGTGTTGATCTTGATAAAGCGTATGAAAAGCAGGCTGCCCAAATACAAACTGCTTTCAAGGAAGTAAGCTGGTCTTTTCTTGTGTTCCACTTCATGTTTACATGGCGGTTTGTCGTTATTTTTTGTTGTTTCCTGTTCATTTTTGAATTTATGGATGTGATATTTTCCTTTCTATACAGCTTGGTGCTGCTCTTACTTCCCGAGAACAAGCCCTGATGAACGAGTTGGATAATCTCCACAAGACTAAGTCGTTAACTCTTACAGAACAGCGAGATCGTCTGCGCATATTTCAAGCTTGCCTGGAGAGTGCTGTTCAACGTGCCAAGACCACTGTCCAGTCCCAAGGCAATGTTGAGCTTCTTGTCGCAAGGTCCGATATTGTGTCAACTCTTAGTGCGTTAGAGAAGCAACCTCCAGTGCTTGAACCATTAACCAAAAGTGCATTGGATTTCTTTTTTGACCTCAAGTCATTACAGAAGGTGATCAGTGAGGCGGGTGTTGTTACAGACAAGGTTTCGTGTGCTGCCAATACCACTGCGACAGGTTTGGGATTGCAGCAGGTACAACAGGGAGAAGTGGCCTCCTTCACTATTACTACACGTGATGCCAAAGGATATCATTGTGGTGTTGGTGGTGACCTGTTCAAGGCTGAGCTCACAAACGTGATGGGAAAGAGATTGGAGGTTAATTGTCAGGATAACGGCAATGGTACTTATTCGGCAACCTACACAGTCCCCGCCTGGGACTATTCCTTGTCCGTGCTTTTATGCGACACTCACATTCAAGGCAGCCCTTTCACGGTACAAGTAACGAAATTGTGTAGCAATTGCCTTCAGAATTACTGTACAGGTTATTGCATTTTATGTGGAAATTATAATCTGTGACCTGAAGGTAGCCTGTTCCAGGCTTTCAAATAGTGGGGCACGCGAAGCCTATAAGCATTGTTTTAAAATCCTCATGT
>OX393572.1:6433740-6441240 GCA_947652115.1 Blastomussa wellsi | reverse complement strand
CTATTTAGCCGACGGATGGCACGTGTTGCTGACAAAGCTGGTGATCTCGTCCATTGGGGTAAGCATCGGGCCAGTAGTAAAACAACGCCCATACATTCATTGTATCGAACCTTGACAGCTGTAAGAGAAACATAGGAAGACGTGGTCAGGAATGAAATCAGTCAGGTTATACCTCATATATATAGCGACCTACTGCTGACCACAGAGCCGGTGCAAATTTAATATTTCATGATTACTTAATAAGGTCTATTAACTTTGGAAATAATTGGTGAAAGCATTTCTGGTGCTGTACTCAACAT
The DNA here is from genome assembly GCA_947652115.1 of Blastomussa wellsi. Classification (NCBI taxonomy): domain Eukaryota; kingdom Metazoa; phylum Cnidaria; class Anthozoa; order Scleractinia; family Plerogyridae; genus Blastomussa; species Blastomussa wellsi. Next base: position 6,440,941 of record OX393572.1, on the reverse strand, counting down.
AATAATAAGCATGAAAAAAATTACTCGATTCTGATTGGCTGAGAGCAGTGCAGTTCAAGTGTAACAGCAGTGCAAAAAGTGTAACGCCTGTGCAAATTACACATCGAACTTCTGGATTATGATTGCCAATGTTTTAAACGAACCGCTTTCAGTTCGTAGCATTATTAGCTGATCTTCATCAGCCACTCAGTAAGTAAAGTGTCAAATTAAATCCGCGTTAAATGCTCGCTTCATGTCTGCAATAAGATCTTCCTGCACTTCCCCCGGGCGAATTTTTTCATGCGCGGCTCGTGCAATTTAAGCTTTTTGAAAAACTCACAAGTGAGTTTTAATTCTAAAAAGAAATTGTAGGATTATTTTCAAAAATATTCAAAAGCGTTGAAAGGTTTCAAAGGCTATTTTTCCTGTCATTTCTGGTCGATAAAAGCTATTGCTCTTCAATGAATGCATGGTAGCTCCAGGTTCATCTGTTGCATAATAGGTTCTCCTAAGCCAACTATCAAAGTCAATTGAAGTCGAGAGTGAACAATTTTTAAATTGGTTTAGAATACTGTTTAACGTAGAATATCGGTAACAATGACTTTGGCTTCAATGGTGGGAAATATGCGGCACGTTCTCAGTGAGCTGAGCCTGCTATCGATCAATGGCAAGCTCCATGGAAGCCAATCAAATCACAAGGTCACTGGGTTATGCTAATCATCGCAGATATACGATTGCAATCCATTGAAAGAGACACTATCACCATTTTTAGCATGATTTTGAAAATCTCAAAAACATACGTCCATTTTTGGAAGCCGAAGAATAATGGTTTTATTTTATAGTGCAGTGCTCGAAAAATGATTAGAACCCATTAGGAAGTGAGGATGGCTAACGATGGCGAGGATGGAAACGGATCGTGATATGGATTTTTGAAAAAGCGTCAGAAGGTCAGTTTTTCAAAGGTTCAAGTTTGGCTCCAAAATCGTTGAAATTTTGCAAAAATGTTACTGCAGTGTGGACTCTTTTCCAAAAATTTATTTTAATCATTTATTTAGAGCTTATCAAGTTCTTATTACGTAAAATATTTAGGGACCATTTCGTGTATTTATAACAGTTTTAGGCAAATATATTGTGAGAGTGTCCCTTTAATCGCCACTTAAAGTTGCTAACACTGTATCTTTCTTGCTGTCACCTACGTATGTTCGTATATCAGTACCCTCTTAATTTCAAAGCGATACAAATCATCTTGTCCGCACCTTTTTATTTATTTTCTGATGTCAACTCAGCTCTAGCTGTTTGATATGGCTTTGCCTTTTCGATGCCATTGAAAATACGGAAATTGCGTGGTGATGCAAAATCTTATTACATTGCTGTGAGTTAATTACGTTGCTGGAAGTATTTAACTACCTTTAGCAAGTTTCTCAGTGATCTCTTTCGTTTCGATACGCTCCGCAAAAAAACATAATGCTGGAACTCTCGCATCTTTACACTATAACAAAGGCGTGGCTAACAAGTTCCCTTTAACGTTCTTTTTACAGTGGCCCATGGTTATTACTTCTCAATATTTTAGCAAACCTAGCCACTGAATGCGATCTGTGAATATAACTCCTTGCAAAAATATTACGAGTAAGTGAAAAATTGTCATTTTACAAACAAAATGGGAAAACTGAAAAATGTTATCTACCTGAAGGTCACGACAGTTTTTGTTTGTCATTCCCGGATGTTCGCAACTCAGGCTGTTATCAACCGGTATAACAATCTCATAAGTGCCATATGGACTCCTGCATTCCTCCTCTCCCAGTAAGCTGTCTGTACATGCGCCTTGACTAGTGGGGTGATTGCACATTGCTTGCAGGCGATCATCATTTGCGTACACGCAATAAATGGAATTTCCTGTTGGAGTGAGATAAAAAAAGTAGAGGTTACGCAGCTAACAGCAAGAACTGCAAAAGCAACCACCACAACAACAAACAAAAAGCTTCAGCTACTCGAGGTGGGCTCAAGGAAAAAGGTTACAATAGATACAAAAAAAATAAATAAGTAAACTACAAGACGAACTCACTCATTCAAATGTGGGTTTATGATTTCCTGGCAACACAGGCGTACGGATATTTTCAGTTTGCCAGGGGGCGGGGGCGGAGGAAGAGGGTGAACCATTTTTCCCAGAAACTCTCCGAAGTTGCCCTGCCAAAATTTCTCTTGCTGCCCCAAAAATATGAATTGCCCAAAATTTGTTGGGGAGGAGGGGGGCCTGCAGTCACTTGGCCCGGCAAACGGAGTAGTGCTGGTATGGGGTTAATGCTTCAACTTCAGGATATATTAATTGCTTTGGGAGACTTCAATAAAATTATATTTAGTTTCAAGGATTTTGAGGTGAAGTTTATTTGTTAAATTAGGATTTAAATATGGTTTAAGCATTTTTAGAGAAACTAACAGGGGTTTGAACACAAGTAGTAGGCATATTAGAAGCTGTTACATACTGTTTCCTTTTCTTTCCTCATCCCTGCACTTTTTTGCATCACTGATGGCAAATCGGCGGAATTTCATTTTTCTAAAAGAGCCTAAAGGCTGTCTGTACTCTTTTATGTTCCCATCACCATCTCTGAAGAATGAAGCGCTGAGATGGCGCGCCAGAAAATGCACTGTATCCGGAGCGCTTTCGGGTTGATTCACTTGGCCTTTGAACTCGATGTAAAGCTAAAGACAATACAAATAAATTATTCTCAACAATCAACATCTGGATCTTACTTTTCAAAACACGAAAACATGGACTTAAGGACGTTCGCGCTAATTGTTTCTGCGCATCGTACTGCGCACGGAATTCATCACGCCACGTCATCCATCAAGCGAGCGCGCTGAGGAAAAACAAAGGGCCAGAAGCCGTTTCGTAACTTTGCTGGTAGTTTACTCTCTTAAATGGTCGGTGACCCCTCATTTCTTTCCATGAACTTATTCTATTTACCATTCTCGGCAGATTGTCAAAAAATGAACAAAAAATCAATGTGGGAAGTTTAAAAATTTAAAGGTTTTTGCCCACAGGACATCGAATCTTGCCATCTTGCAAATTCACTTTATGGGTCCATTTAAACAACATTTGGCAGAGAGACGTTCATTTCAAAGATTTATTTGCAATATTTTTATGCTTACAGACACTGTAGCTGTATCCGCTAACGAACCGCGAGTTTTCAGATTTAGGGTGTTCTTCTGGGCATGTTATCCCCAAAACTAAGTCGGTGACCCCCAATTTTTTTTTACATTTCTGACATCAGTTACTCATTATCGTACAGTGGTGAGAGTTTCAGAAAAAAATCAATGGTAGAAAACGTTTGCGCGAAGGTCCTTAAGGAAAAAAGTTGTTATGTTTTGCTTGAGCACTTGGTCTGCTCTCTTTGAGATGGCTATTGATTGTGGCAAATGCGCTTGAACTTCAGCAAACAAAATATTGTCATTTTATTTAATACGATTGAATTTAAGCAATTTTATCAAACCTTTAACAGGCGGACGTTAAAACAGGTTGAGCAGGTATCTTTTATGTTAAGGGTAAACCTTGAAGATCCCTCGTTTCTTAAGTCATTGAACATCTGAAAATAAAAAGAACAAAAGTTTTTGCCATTCAAAGTTTTCACGTGTTAAGCAGGATCGACAAAAAATTGCGACGAGTAATCAACTGCTGAGATCTTTTTCAAACGCAATAATTTGAGGCAAAACAATACTCCTTGAAAACAGTAGTAAACTAGTTGTGTTGAGTTTCACATTGTAACTGAGAGAACAAATGCAAAAGTAGGAATAATCCTTTTCTACGAATATCGTCATGCATTGGAGGGATTTTACTGGTTTCTGGGATTACTGTGTACTGGGATTTTACTGATTTTACTGGAGGGATTTTACTGGTTTCAATTAGGTGGGAATAAACATAGGCTACATTCAAATGTAACACCAGAGCGAAACAATTCTCGCTCTCTTTGCAAGTCTTGTTAATTGGGACATCTGACCTTTAAACGTTATTATTTACCGACTGGTGAGTTGTAGTGTTGAAGCTCCAGCGCTGAATGGCAGTACTATAATGATTGTGGCTAAAACACGTGACAGCGTCTGCCTCAAGGGATTGGATGTTTCGCAGGACATTCGTCAGCTCAATAATCCCGTTCAGGCGTCCGCCCTGTGCCCCCTCGCTTGCCACACGTTGGAATTGTGGGAGAGGATCTTCTGTTTCCCAGAGAGTTCTAAACTTGAAGGCTTTGTACAACTCGTACACTTCCTTCATAAAGGATCCTTCCATTTCCTGGTAAGTGCTGAGAAGATGCTCAAGGAACTGAAGGCGTACTTCTTCTGTGTCAGAGGTACCTAAGGAGATAAATCCCCCCTTCAATACCTGAAAATCTTTAGCTTGGATACGAACACCAAAACATAACTTATAGCCCTCAAGAAGAACGGACACAGTTAGTTGTGATGAGAATGGAATACAAAGAATGAGTCTGTTTGTTCTTCTTTAACCTTAGTGATCAAAGCAGTTATTAAATATTACCGCTTTACATTTAATGTTTTAAAACTAAATTGGAGATAAGGACAAGTGACATGGCACAAGATCGTGTCCTACCTTGAGGTTGAATGGCACTTGCCAGTGACTGTTGAGTTTCCTCCAGAAGTGGTATATCAAAGTTATATCCCCCAATTTCGTTATCCAGGTCTATTATTTTCCCTATCAGGTCAATACGTGACGCACCACTGATGAAGAACTGCTCGATATACTGCTTTAGCTGAGCAACATCTTGCTCTCTAGAATTCACCTCCAGCAAGCAGACCAGCTGGGCTGTAAGACTTTCCTTATTTATCTCCAGGTTGGCCTGTCGTATTAAATTATGGCCCACTATGTAAACTATATAATGAATAACTAGTCATTGCCCCGTCGCTTATTTCCGTTTCGTAAACGGTCTGTGCCATTTTTTTAACGGTGGATGGACACAGCACAGACACTCGAAACATGGCGCCAAGGCTTTATTTGTACTTTAATTTCGCTTATTTTTGTAGTTATTTTTTTACATTTTTCCAGAACTAACCAATCACGACGCAATGGCACCCATGGGAGGGGGGTACTCCAAGTATACATGACGGGGGGGTCCGACGTATTTTTTTGGGTTGAAAATTTACACGCTCGGTATTTTTTTGGGTCAAGAGATCTGTCTCGTATTTTTTTTGGGTCCTATCTCCGAGCGAACTTTTCGTTTCGGGTTTTCGTTGCGATCAGATCAGTGGATCAGAAAAAGTATTCATTCGGACTTGGGTTTGAAATTTTTGGGTTGGAGAATTGGGAAACAAAGGTTATGCAAAATTGTTGGGGGGTAAACAAGGTGTATTATGGGCAATGCGAAAATGGTCAATATGAAGCTCCGTCGGACACCCCCCCCCCCCCCCCCTCGTCATGTATACTTCGAGTACCCCAATGGGTATGGACATTTTTTCTTCCTTTTCCGTGTTTTTACCGTTCCACGAAGCGCTTTGCAAATAACGAGGAAAAGAGGCAGAAAAATTGTCTCGGCCGTTGCATCGACTCGTAGCTGTGATTGGCTAGCTCTGAAAAAAAGTAATAAATAAAATAAAGTGAGAATAAAGCCTTGGCGTTCATGGTCCGAGTGTCCACGCTGTGAAACGGCAACACACGGTAAACTCACTGTAAAGCAATAATCCTTTCTATGTTTTGTAAGTTTTTGTTGCTGTTAAATCTTACTTCATTCTCTTTGTCCGGTAAATTTTGGAATTTAGGCTTTATTACAAATGAAGCATTCAGTCAATTTATTGTAAAGCCAATGATACACGGTTCAACATCTTTCAACTTTTGTTCATCAACAAATGTTGAACATCGTTGTGACTTGTTGAAACGTTTTTGCGTTTTCCCAAATTGTTTAACAAACGGCAACTTGTTGAACGGAATAGAGCCGAGCTTTATTTTCGTTCAACAACGTTCAACAAAGTTCAACATGTTGAATGACATATTTCAACATTCAACATCACATGATACACTGTTCAACATTTGTCGCAACATTTGTTGCGCAACAAATGTTGAACTTGATGTTGAACCGCTTAAGAGTAGAGGATGGATGCCTTTAAATTGAATATTGATCGGAATAACCAAACAGACCTGCATCATCTCTGGAACGGAACCAATATCAACCTGATCAAAGTCTAAATCGCTGGAATCCTCAAGCGGTCTGTAACTACTTCCAAATGTCAGCCACTTGTGAAGGCTGTTTAAGACTTCTTGAAGTGAACCAGTCGGACATGTGAGTTTATTGGACAAGTCCGTAGCCAGTTCTACAGCAGGCCCAAGCACGTCAAACACATTACTTGATGTAGCACCACTGACAAACCCGACCGTACCCTGCAGCACGGCAAGCAAGTCCTCTATGTTAAACTGGGATGCTGTGATCACCTGGGCGATATCGCTTTCAATGTGCCTAACAATGTTGTCCATTTCATCTTCCAGTGTGGCAATGGCCTGTAAAATATGATTTTCTGACGTATAATATATATTCCTCGTGACTGAATTGAGTGCAGGTCGGCCTAATAGTTAGCGAATTGCAGCTTAGTCCGTAGGCGTTCTCCATTTCTTTCGGGCGAGCGCGAGGTTCACTGAGGAGCTTGGCACATAGGCGTACGGGAGGGGGGGCCTTTTTGGGCAGCAAGAGAAATTTGGGCAAGGCAACTTGCGAGAATTTTTTGGGCAAATGGTTCACTGCCCCCACCCTCCCCCCCCCCCCCCCCGGCAAAAAATTCCCCGTACGCTTATGGCTTCAGTGACGTCACGAAAATTCTAGCCAAATCAGTAAACGGGAAGGAAACGCCTGGGTAAAAGACTGAGCGTACTATATTTCGGTAATGGTCCGGGTACGTTTAAGCACCGAGGCCACTTTAAGATAAGGTAAGAACTTTTTTCTACGAGAAAACCTCGCTAGTATTCAATGTACGATAATCGGGGACACCTAACTACAGTTAATATACAATATAAACAAGTAATAAAACATAGAAAATATGAATTTAGGAATTAGAAAGATAGCAAAACAATTCAAACAATCTCGGGATAAAATCAAGGATTAGGTTGTTGCATAAGAAAACAATCTTGCGGGTATTACTCAACAGTTTCGAAAATTAAGCAGAATTAATTCACCATTCAAAAATTTTAAGGATTCGAAATATCTAATATAATTACTAAGTATCGATCAAATAA
>OX393572.1:6403740-6428740 GCA_947652115.1 Blastomussa wellsi | reverse complement strand
CAGTGTTCTAAATCTATTCATACTTTGCCCGAATGATCGGAACAGCTTTTCTGTTGTCCTGCATCGTTTCACAAGTACATAACAGTGAGACAACTCTTTCGAGCCTCCTTAAGAGTGACACATTTGCATAACGGAGGGCACTGATCACCTTGATTCAGGGAATCCAAATTATTTTTGGGAAAACCCTTCATGAATAATATGAAGAAATTCATATTTAATTTTCATAAACCGGATCGGAATCCAGGGCAATCCACTAAACGGGCTTAATGCGATACATCATGTAGCACTTCATGCAGTTTCCGATAGATGGTTGAGATCGATCTCATTGCTAAATTGGTTATTTACTGTCTTTTTGTTTCTTAGGAATTAGGAAGTTTAACTTTTCAACAGTGCAATTAAATAGTTTTATTAAAAGTACCTAGTGACCAATCGTTCAACAAATTCCTTTGACATCCCTTATTCATTTTGGTTGTTTACCATTTACCAAAAAAATCCGGAATTTCCGGATGGAATGTAGATGGAAAGACTAATTTTGTCTCCCCGAACGGAAATTTTCTCGAGAAAACGGGATTTTTTGAAAGGTAGTCCAAAATTCCCAAACGGAATTTCCGAACGGAAAATGTGCTTACTATTTGCCATTCGCAACAAGTTCCAGGCCCTACGCCAATATGTCAAACTCGCCCTTGGCTTTCTCGGTAAGTTGGGTCTGTTTTGTAAATGGAACACGCCATTTCCAAACGGAAATGTCCATTGGGGACGTTTGCTTTCCATTTTCAAAAACCGTCGACCAACCGGTTTCCCTGTGTAAATGGTAAACAACCTTTATCTCGCTACTATCCAGATGTTCGCTTGTCTATTTGACAACATCACTTACTGTTTCCGGAGCGGCCTGGATTTCCTCGTGCTCCTCTTTGCGCGTTTCCAGTTTGTCCTACATAGAGGCATTTTGGATTTCTCACACCAGGATCCCAACGGTTGCTTCGACATTGAACACCTTTCCCGCCGATGGTGCCGAGACCTCCTGCAACAGAAAGGAATCAAAGCGAAGAAAAAAATTCAAATGTTATAAAATAGTAATAGATAAACAACATCTCCAAGTCTCAAGTCTGTGCGATACACCATTCATGAGTTATTGGCCAACGCATTTCACGCAATTTTATAGAGCTCACGGAGACGCCATGTTGGCGCCCAGCTTAATGGGCACCAACATGGCTCCCGGAAATCAAAGAACATTGCTATGAAAGGGAAAGCGGTTTACTTACGATCTAGTGTATATACATATAAACATCTTTCCTAATATCTAATACTTTAACTGTTTAAACTGCAAAAATTGAGAAAAGACATTTTTGTGGAGCACAACAGCTTGTCACGGCGCCAACGTGATTTCACGTACGGTGGAAATCTCGAAAATTCAACGTGCTGTATTTCAAACGCAAAGGATACTATCAAACTGGAAACTTGTGAAGAGATATAATTCTCAGGATTTCTTTCACGTGATGATAATGAAAAATAAGCAGGCCCAGCGATTTTTTTTTTAATTTTATTACGTCAAGTGAAAACCAAGAATAAAATGTTCTTCAGTGCGTTTTGGGACTGAAAATTGACTGGTAGACTAGAAGCTGTATTTTACATGACCACTGGAAATATAGAAATAACTTGGATTTGTAGAAAATAATCTAGCTAAAATTGGCGAAAACGGTCAAAGACTGTGGTAACTTTTCGAAATTGAGCTTCCGCCATTTCGAACATTTCTCTTGTTCGGGTTACTTCGATTCCATGAAAAAAGTTTCCCAGCTGTTTGGCGTTAATCAATAGTTCTCATTTCTACATATACTGTGGTTTAAAGCTATCAATGGTTTAAATTGTCAGTTTTTATTAATTAGATTTTTAACCATAACCTGAAACAAAGGAAACTAATTATCTATGCGGAATAAAAAAAGATTAGAAAAAAAATATGTGTAAATTAGATGAAAGGATTCTTCGGCCTCGTCCAATTTTTGCTGTCCTCGGAATTTGTTTCATCCAATTATTTCCAATTTGGACAGCTCCATTGTACTAATTAATCTATCGCGCTATGCTTTCTTTGGCTGTCTTGTACTCTGTTACAGCTATATGTTGTTATTTCTCGAGCAGAAGATTCTTAGCTTCAGTAAATTTCATTAAATAAAAACGGGTTTTGAAGTAATGTATCAAACACGAGAGACAGTGTTTCATCACATTATTCAAACACTTCGAGGAGTTTGAAAATGTGATGAAACACTCTCTCGAGTGGTTGGTATATCCTCTCCAATTAAAATGCAGAGTAAATCGTAAAATTCTACGCTAATTAAGATCACATCTCTAAACCATGGGGCAGAAACTGATACTAGCCGATATAGCCGATTAGGCAACGCACTGTACCGTATGTGTTACTGATGGCCCCGGCAAATTCTCAAACGAGCAATGTACCAGCTAGAACTGCATAGCAGTCTGCAAAGGCGTGTTGCAATCAGTTCTCCACCTTTGCCTTGTCTACCTTTTATTATTTTTCTGAAAGGCAAACGACCGAAAGGATACTCTATCGTTCTATATTATCTATCGTACCCTGTCCTCCTCTTCCATTAGTTCCCGGTGGAGCACCAGTTCCTCTACACGATCTAAGCTCCACATTTCCGTCAACTCGATTCACGAGGACTGCTAACGTTCCAGAGTCTCCGCCGATCCCTAAAATTCAAATACATTAAGATGCAATTATAATGTTCACGTTCGTGGCTTCCGCAATAAAACAGAAAACAAGACGGCTTAAGATTAGTTAAGTGATGATCTTGTCTCGCTCGTTCTTTAGAGCAGTAACAACTTTGCAAGTCCAAATTAAAACCAATATTTAACTCTGAAGAAACTTCATAATAATTTTTAACTGAACCTACAACAAATCAAAAGTGGCTACAACTGAGATACGGACTACAAACTACAGACTAGAAAATCTAGACAAGCCTTCTCAAGCCTGATGTATTTGTGACCGAGACTCTTAAGGGAGCTTAAGCAATGACGACGGCGACGGCCAGGACGACGCCTGCTTAAAAATGAATTAATATTTTACGCACGAATTTCGCAATTGTCTTGATGTATTTGGTGCATTTATCGCTTTCAAACATAGTTCTTGTAGAAAATATAAGGACGGCGTTTATTTTCAAACAGAAAACCGAAAATTTAGCTGCGAGGTTCACGTTCTCCAAACTACTGAGAAATTGGTCATTTCACGTTGTTGTTTTGCAGAGGACGGCAAAGAAATGTACATAGAATTATAACGCACGTGCCGAGCTATTGTACTGCTCATTAAATCTTTTGTTTAGCGACGTTCTCGTTGACGTTGCCGTGGTGGTTTGCTTAAGCTCCCTAATAGCCTCCGCCACAGACGGCCTAAATACTGAGGATTGTGTGGCACGACGGACTGCAACACAGGCTACTTAAGAAACCAGCGGGATGAACTCTACCGAAGTTAGAATCATATCGCAGTTAGCTTTTCATGCATTAAACGTCAATTAATATCTCACCCCCTGTACCAGAATTTCCGCCATTATCGCCAGGACGACCTTTGACCCCTTTTTGTCCGGGAACACCAACGCACTTAGAGGAACTTTGTTTTGAGCATTCACTCGACTTTTTGTCGGGTTCCTTTCAGTGCAGGGCAAATGAATATGTTATTGTTAAAAACTACGTATGGTATATTGCATTTATTTAGTTTTGATTGGTTTAGATGCAATGATATTTGAGCTTATATACCATTGACCTACAAATAGGGTACGTGTACGTGTAAAAGAATGCGTTTTTCGCAATGTTTGTACAATATTTTTTCTCGCGCTTGTTGGATATGAGATGGTTATAGCCAACGAGGAGCGGCTATCTGCCATCTCATGTCCAACGCGCGCTCGTGGAATAATTGTCAGAACCTTAAAAGACGTTTTTAGAATTTTATCTCATCTGCAGGGAGAGTTCGTTCGCTGTTCTACTGACGGAGTAACATATGAACCCAGGCGGAGACATAGAGCTGTTATAAAATAGCGCCATCCCCGTTCCGCCAGAGGATATGTCTACGAAAAAAACCAACAGTAATCAAAGGTAACTAATGATTTTTTTAAAAATGTACGACCTGATTCATCGCTGGGTGGTACACCCCTACATGTGCTATATAGGTAAGCCGCAGAATGTGTTTTCAGGTTGTCGGTCCTTAAATAGGGCATCACTTGTGCTCATTTGGCATAGGCGCTCCAGGTGTGATCTTTAGATAGGGTAATTAAATTCTACGTTGGGAAGCTTAGAAAACTTCGTAGGCTGCGTGGCACTTGTTACTACATAAATAAATGAGTTCGATGTTGATAAAAGTGCCAATGTTTGAATTAAATTTCCATATTAGTGCAAGGGTTTAAGACCCTTCGAGGCACACCCCTGCTGTAAATTTACGGGAGTTCACCTTATTATTGTTGTTAACTCCAGGCTGTCCATCCCCGCCATCTTGTCCTCTCAATCCGTCCCCACCATTCGTTATGATTCTGAGAAAACCTTGCATTTCATCAGCAAATATTTCCACTGGGTGTCATCAAAACAACAAAAAAGTCACCCTTAACGTTTCTGCTTTTGAGCAACCGGTTGAGTTTACTTATTTTTTAGAGCATAACAAGACGAAGTAACAAAAATGAACACTGAAACTATTGTTAGTATTATACTGTAAATGAAACCCCTATACAGTGGCCATCTCTAGCGACCGTTGTCACCCTTTTTCCGTCCCTTTCCGTTTAGGGTTCGTCTATGATAATCGTTTCAATTTAGCGGCTAACAAGAATGTAATACACATTTTGACTTTGTTCTCAACAAGCCCATGAGAGACGAGAGTCACAATTGATAAAATTATTAAAGCTCAAGTATATTATTGTTTTCGTGGGACTCTCTGATTCTTTACTATGCTATTTTGCATTGAAATTACACAGTGTTTCTAGAAGGTCGAACACCCCGCGTTCCAATTAAAAGTGAAGCGCGCAAGTGACGTCATGACTCAAACAAGACTCAGAAGAGCAAACAAGAAGGGTGGACGATTTTAAAGGTTTCTTCAAGCACGAATTCCTAAAACACTTTTTATAAGAAAACTTCGCCTTCATTCCCTCTTTTCCGAGTCTCACTGGAGTCCAATAATTTACTACTGATTTCTGACAAACCTCTATTAAAAGGCCACTTGCATTCCATGTTCGCGAGAGTGGCCACGTGATCGGGGTAATGCTGTATTTACCTGTTGGTCCGTTAAATCCAGGTTTTCCATTTTCTCCTGGACTACCAGTTGTTACTCTGTTTTTAAAGACCCCATCGCTCCAAGTCGGAGCAGACATGTCAAGCACACTTCCAGATACGCCAATTATTGCACGCGTAAACATTGTCAGTGCTCTAATGCCATACAAGTGAACAGAGCCCTGAAAGCAGAAAGGAAATTCCACTAGTAACTCTCAGATTGTGAGCTGTTGTTGTTGTCGTTTATACAAACCTGTATATAGACTGTATCTGCTTCCACTTCAATGGATACTTCTGGTGGGGAAGCAAGCCTTGGTGTATCAAAGGTAACGCCTTTGCCTTCAAGTTGTTCCTTTAAATAGTTCATATAAACAGTTCGACCAAACACGCGGTATTGACCTGAAGGAATCGAAACAAACAAGTGTTATTTTGGAATCATATAGCCGCTCTCGCAAGGTCTCACAAGAATGGCTCGCTACTCTGCGTGAGAACAAAAAAACAAACAACAGGACCCTAGTCCCTAAAACAATAGCAACTGTCACACTAGAGGACTGGTAGAACAATGAAACAAACAACAGGAACATTGCCCCTAGCCCCTAAAACAATAGCAACTGCTGGTTTAGGCGTATTGGCTTCACTGCTCCCATAACGTACAAATGAGAGCATAAACTAAATCTTTAACTACTTTTCAGTCACTGGTGTATATAATTAACCTGTTGGAAGCAAACATAAAACTCCTGAAGCATGGATACCCACGATCAAAAAAGCGCAACAGCCGATCAGTAAGAAAGGGGACCTAATATGGAACGTAATAACATCAAAGAGCCGGAATAACAACGAGGATCAAAATCCACCAATAGCAACTAACCAACGCTCTATAGCAACGCATAGCAACACATAATCAAATATTGATGGCATCGCCTGATAAAGACTAGCAGTATAAGAAGTACGGCAGTCGAAACGTCTCGATTAACACCTCAAAGTCGTGGGACAAAGGAATAAAGTTCATCTTCCCTATATTACACCACGATGAACAATAAACACATCAGTTTATTAACGTAAACTTGTCTGGCTGGTGTGGAAGTGTGGCGCTTTAGACTCCATGTTATGACAATGGAAGGGAAGCTTTTTAACACTAAAATGTTTGAGTGAAAATTACGCGCAACTTTTGCATAAAACAGAGACATTTTTTGCAGCTAATCATGCATAAAAGACATCGAAAGTGAATACACAACAAGTTAGCTCCAGATCCGTGTGCATCATAATTCGCCTATTGCTAGACTGTTCACAGTCTGCTATTTTTACGTATTTTTCCTCGATCGGCGAAAGCGGTGAATGAATCGCGAGAGACCTGGACTCCGGCGCAAAACGTGAAGCGCTTCGTTCTCTGTGTTTTTTGCTCGCGCGCTTTCTTTTGCGTTGAAAAAATAGAGCGGCTGTGAACAGTCTACCTATTGCTTACCTGGTTGAGATTGAAGAACAGAAGGAGTCTCGACCCAGTTTCTCTCCGGTATTGTGGTGCTTCCACTGTAGGAAGTGCTTCCAAGCTGGGCCATTGCACATCCACCACTGACTACAACATTCACGTCTGCGGCAAAGAGAATAAAGAAGAAAAACAGATTGTATGGACGAAAGACGAAGAAAAGAAAATACTCAGGGCGGAATGCAAAGTAGATGCTGCAAAAGAGATGTTATATTACATTGTTGGCAAATGAAAACAGCGACAATGTTCATTTTCGCCACCCATGCATGTTCAATCAAACAGCTCAAATAAATTGAGGTCCCTAGGCCTGTTTGAGCAGTTGGACATTCATTGCACTCCTCGTGGAACACATGAAGTATTTTCTCGATTTAATGCCCTGCCTCGAATAAGCGTCGGGTTAAAAAAAAACACATGATGTATTTAAGTAGAAGGTCCAATCCCCTTATAAACGACTCCCCTATATAAATTAAATGAGTACTAGAAACTCGTTTCGTGGGCGCTGCCTAATTCCTGACTTACTTCAGTGCCATAACTGTTTTGAAGTGAATAGTTCAGAAATATAAGTTATTTGAGTAAAAACGTAAGCGCCCTAAAAGGTGGCCATTTTAGGTTAAAGAACGCTAAGCGGTACAAATCCACAAATGTTACCAACGAAAGGTACAGCAACAATTCCGTCATTTTCATTTTCAAAGGGGGGCTTTCAAAGCTACTCCATCGCTGGTCCCCGCGCATCATTTTACCAGGAGGCCGTTGGTATTCATTTTTGCTCCTTATTGGAGAGATAAATTGTAAGAACAGCTATCTTGTCAAAGAACACAAAAAAGTGACCTTGCACACTAGGCCATGGCGTCTCCCATGACTGAAGTGAAAGGATTTTGAAAATTTTCAATACTTTTTCTTGATAGGGCTGTAATCGACATTTTATTATAACGCACCCATGAATCAAGCCCATGGTAAATCAAACAGTTGACTCCGCAATTGCTGATAAAAATTATACCCCCTCGGCACTGGTACAGTTAAAATAAATCAATAAAAAACCCGGCTAGTTTATAGCTACCTGATGTGCCACCCACGGAATAAAATTAATGCTATTGTTTCTTTCGCTTTGTTCGGAGGAAACGTCAGTCGTGTTTGTTGTTAGAGTATGCCGGCTTATGCTTGTTTTGTTTTGATTTCTTTTAATATAATGGCTAAGATGAAAGTCGTATATCATCCAACAATATTCACCTGATATCGGAATGTCCTTGGTCTCTTTAGCTTCGCTACTCTTTTCATTTTCTATTCCTGAAGTTCACAATCATAAAAGAAAAAAATATTTATTTGGTGAAAACTATTTAAGTTGCTAAGTCCTAACTGATTTTTAAACCATTTTATCAGCTATAATTCTAGCCTAACACAAGTAACTTGCCGTGAATTTTGCTGACTTCAAGAAGTAATGAAATCGAAAGGTAAATAAACTTCCACTCCATAGTTTTGCGTCAGCTTGTGAATTTTTTTTTCGTAAATAAACACTCTCATAGCCAGCAGACAAATTAATTATTAAGACGTTTAACGGAAACAGGGTTCTTAACGGGCAAGGTAATGTGAATGAACAAACGATTCAGAGCAGGTAGAGGCGGGGATGGAATGAGGGCATCACCGAAATATCATATAATATGCATGACTGGGCGGCGGTAGCGCTTCTTTCTGAGGGGCGACGTCGACAATACTTGCAATCTCCATTAAAAATGTTAGAACGGTCCTTAAAATTTGTTCATTTTACAATGCTTTCATTTATTTTTTTTATTACGGACCGGGTGCGCTAAAACTTGCATTCCTACTTATTTTGACTCGTTCTTACTTGCTTGTGTTGTAAAGGTGTAAAAGTGTACTATTTATGTGCCAGTCAAGAAATGAATACACAACGGGTACGTACGTAAATCCTGGATTTTCTATGGATGCCAGAGATTTCGCTCAATTATTTATCTAGTGAAATTGGCAGTTTTACGAGCGCGTAAGAAATTAAATGAAAGCCTGTCACAAATGTGAAAAGATCCTCTCCGTTTTGTGGTAAATCTGAGGGATCAAGTTTCTGTGAAACGATAATTAAATACTCAGCATGTGTTTTATAGTGCTTTCCTTTGTGCTGACTTTTCAGCTAAGCGCAGTCCAAGGTTAGTCAAATATGTATTTCACTTCACATTACCCAGGTCGATGTATTGATAAATGTCAATTACTTTTATATTAATTTTGTTTAGAAACCTGTGTGTAAACTGATATGCTCTTATTTGCCACCTTAGCTCAAGCCCAGATGCGCGATAAAGGATCCCAAAACGTGACAAAAAGTCATAACTCTACATTATCAGGTCTCTATATTTTGATTTAGTACCTAGTCAGAAAATGAATCGATTATGCTATTAAACAGAAATAACACACAAGCACAAACTATGCATTTGGTAAGGAGACGACGTGTCCGAAGGGTTAGTGCGCTGGACTCGATCGGTTCAGGTTCGAGCCTCGGCTGGGGCATTACGTTGTTAAAACACTTTACTCTCATAGTGTTTTACCCCAGGTGTATAAATGGATACTGGCGAATTTAATGCGGAGGGTAACCCTATGATGGACTATAGCATCCCATCCAGGGGGAGTAGATATTCCCCTATTGTCGCTTCATGCTACAGAAATCAGGCAGCTCTGGCCTTATTGGCCACTTAGGGTTCGAACGCAGACTTAACCAGAGCTGGTCATCAAACCTAACTTTAGTGTTAGCAATTAATTTTTGTGATTAAAAATCAAACAAAGGGCTCCGGTGAGCAATAACCACTAGTCAGCAGTCACTAACTCAGGGTTTCCCGTCTGCTCTCAGACACGAATGCCGCAGTCAGTAATGGATGCGCAACCGTGCGATTGGGAAGTACTTCATATAGTGGAAATCCAATCATCCCTAACAGGAACTGGCTCGATTCTACACAAGTTGTTCGCATTCAAGAAGGTAGGTCATTGCTAATAACAGCGTAAGAGTTGTTGAATTGACTCGTCATTTATCGCATCAGTGTTTTTGAAAGTATTTAGAACACTGTTCTATTGTGTTTAAAATTTCAGTTCTAGTTTCTTTGCAGCATGTCTCAAAAGTCTGTTGAGGTTATTCCACCGAAATAGATTTCTCAATAGATTTTACCTTGAATGTACCTTGTAATCCCTTAAGAACGTTTCATTAAATTTGAACCATTCGCTGATTTGTCATAGCAGAAAAATAGAGACAAACCAAAGCGAAAAATTCACAAACGAATGTATATATGTATATATGTTAAGGAGCAATTTGATGTATGTTTCATGGATATGACGAATATGTTTCAAGTACGCAAACTAAATTCCGGTTTTCGGCAATAATTTTTTACTCTGAAACAGAAATTGTTTTATATTTACCATATAAAAAGGTAATTAAAACATTTAAATTAACAGAAAAACTGAATTTTTACATTACTGATAGAAAGCTAGTTCTTCCCCAGTTTGAAGTTTTAAAAGAGTTTTCGCGCTCGAAGAATTATGGGTAAATGTATCAGTCACTATTCTTGTGGTTCTCAGGTAATTTGTTTTTATTGTCTATAGACTCATACAGTTGTTCTCCTCCACGGAAATCTTTAGTAAAAGGCGAAAGATTTATGCGTGTTGAAGGAAACCAGAGATAACGCAAATGGTAGCAGACTGACGCTACTTTGAATGTACTGCCCCAAAACATGTGGGACATATAAGTTTCATTATTATTCTCGCAAGTACGCATGCGTATTAAGATTGCTCAAATATCTTCCCTTGAAATTACAATGAATGCACTATTTTGTGGACATTGGTGTTCTACCTGAGTTAGATAAACAACGGTCACAAATTGCTTTTCTAATACAACTTGCCACGGCCTTGATATAACTTCATACTAATCTAGCTTGAAGAACAGGCCTTTTAGCGGAGCGTGAGTGTTTCGCGCTTCTCGCTTCTCGCTCACTATCACGCTACCCGCTCTCCCTCGCTAAACCGCCTGGTTTACAGGCTATGTTTAATCACAATAGACCTTTTTAGCTTCGTTTGTTTGTTGCCCCATTTCAGATCACGTGATGATACCCGTGAGACTTATTTCTTTCAAATTCAAACAAACCCGCGCGGAAATCAGTGAATAATTTCCAAATGGACAAAGGAGTAATTCTCGGGAGAGCATCACATGATCTGAAATGGGCAATTTACATACGTAGCTAAAAAGGTCAATTAAAAATTGTTTTTATTCTTAATAACAATTTATTCTAGGCTTTGCCAGAAGGTAAGCGATGAAATGGAAAAGCGCAATTAACGGGGTAAAACCGGAAAAGAGCGGTGTTAGTGTCGTCCTCAGCACAATTCTTTTTAGCTGGCAGGGCGACGAAAAATTAGTCTGTAGAGTCATTCATTTGTTCTCCTCCACGGAAATCTTTAGTAAAAGGCGAAAGATTTATGCGTGTTGAAGGAAGACCAGAGCTACCGGTAAAGGCGGCAGACTGGCCTACTTTGAATGTAACGTCCCCAAAGGCGCGGGACATATAAATGCAAATACGCATGCGTATCAAGGTCATTTCACACAAATAGAAACTACACTGCGTACAAGATCAAGTGCTCCGACTGCCAAGCCTCTTGCATCGAAGAGACTGCTAGGAACATCAACACAAGACTAACTGAACACAAACGAGCGACGAGGAACTGTGACGTCAATAATCACATTGC
Organism: Blastomussa wellsi; assembly: GCA_947652115.1. NCBI lineage: Eukaryota > Metazoa > Cnidaria > Anthozoa > Scleractinia > Plerogyridae > Blastomussa > Blastomussa wellsi. The sequence goes on along the minus strand of OX393572.1, from coordinate 6,417,279 downwards.
TGAGCACCGTCAACTTACGAACCACAATATCGACTGAGACTCTGCTTACTGTCACCAAACGGGTCGAAACCACCCAATCACGACCGATGACATCAATTACTCGAGTCTTACAGCCAGTAACATCACGGCTAAACTGACCAATCAGTTTTACTGACCAATCGAACCAGACTTATAACATTCGACTGACAAACAACTCTTCACATGACTCTGATGATGACTAGTTCTGCTCAAGTTGTCGAAACGTCAGTCACTGTCACCGAGAACAGTCCTTCTCAGGACTACCCTAGCCCGGACGATCAAACTACACGATCGACTGCCATACTTGTTTATATGCAGTAATTCCTTATAGTATCGCAATGATTTATTTGCGATTGCTCGCAAAATTGACGTTTCCAACGATTTTTTTTTTAATACTGGTAATGGTCTAGTGAATAAAAATGATAGGTCACTGTACTCGTTTATGAGAAAATGAAAATTTACTTCTCTGGCGTGCTCCACACAAAAGATCCGCCATGGTCCATTGTGCGCGCGCACTGAACGTGCGTGGAATAGGCCCATTGCAGTATCCGGTCACATGGCACAAAATCCGCCATTTTTTTTTTTTTTTTTTTTTTTTTTTTTTTTTTTTTGATATTTACATAGATGACAGACGCTACATTGCACTACATTTCTACACTAGTTTACATTACGCATAAAAAAAAATAATAATAATAATAAAAAATAATAAAAATAAATAAAAATAAAAATAGAAAAAAAAAAAAAAAAAAAAGTTATACCAAAAATCCCAAAATTTTAAATTTTAAGAAAGAAAAGGCTTCCACTTCCTTTCGTGAAATTCCAGTCTATTGTTCTTTGTGGCAATTGCTCGTTCAATAGATTCTATATGCTTCAATCTAACTACAAGATGAGACAACAATGGTGCGACGTTCTTTAAGCTATTTTGGTAAATTATCTGTTTTCCAGCAATAATAATATGGTTTAAAAGTAACCAATGAGACATCTTTTGAGTTATACCAAAAATAATATCTTCATTTTTTAAAGAAACAATATTGATTTGCAGAGATTTAACCCAAAGAACAACAGACGTCCAAAAAGCGCAACTAAAATCGCAACTACAGAATAAGTGCTCAAGAGATTCCTCTGCGGTCTTACAGAAGGAGCAAAGGGGTGACTCAACAATTTTCATTTTGTATAACGACTTATTTGTGAAAAGTATTCGGTTTAGTACTTTGTATTGAAACATTCTTGTTTTGGTATCGAGGGTCACAGTGTGTGGAATCAGATAGATGACTTCCCAGTCAAGATTACAATTGGGATACAAAGAAACATATTTAGAACGTGCAGAAGGATCAACCTGAATGGTTTCGATAAGTTTCCAATACAATTTTGAAGAGGTAATTGAATCAAGACTTAGAGTGTTGCCTTTTAAGTTTAAAGTGGGCGAATTCCTGGTACTTTTCTCCATGGTAACTTGAGCTTCGTTGGTAGAGAAGATAAATTTCTTCCATTCTAGAGGTAGCGAGTTGTAAAGACCTACGAGCAGAAAGTGTTCGTTCACATTAAGTCCCCTTGCCTTGAAGGAGTTCCAAGAACTAAGTCTTCCTTGATTTGTTAGAATATCTGCAAGATATATAATACCCTTAGAGAAGAGCTTCCTACAAAAAACAGGTTTTTTGTCAACTCGTAAGTATTGATTGTTCCATAATATTTGATTAAGTACTTCTTCACGGGTAGACACATGAGATATATTCGATAGACTGGACCAGACTGCAAAACATTCCCTATAAAAAGGAGGAAGACAACTAGGAAGATCGGAAGTACTAAAGTTACAGTGCAAAAGAAGTTTTCCGCCCTGGTCCTTCAGAAAAAACGAAAGTATGAGTTTCCAAGGGCTACTGTAGTCTTCACAGTATTTCTTAAGGCAAATAATACGTTGCGTGTCGATTGATGTTTGAATATGAGGCATTCTCAAACCACCGTTTTTATAATCACTAATAATAGCAAGGCGTTTGATTTTATCCTTTCCTTTCCAGATAAAGTTGTAGATAATGGAATTAATTTGCTTAACAATGTCCGCAGACAAGCAGATCAGAGACGCCCGAAACATAAACTTAGGTATAATGAAAGTTTTAACTACTTGAATTTTACCAAACAGAGTGAGTGTAGTGGCTGAAGAACTGTTTAGCATAAATATGAACATTGTTATCGTTATGTTTCATTTCCGGTCAGCGGACTTGTTATTCACGTGCGGTCAGCGGATTCGCACGTGAGAACGGGAGAAAAACGTGGCTCGGAGGTTTTACAGTGATTTGCATTCTATATAGTGATTTAACTGTGTAATTTCCCCTTCTTTGTTGGAATATCATGGCCCAGTGATGTAAGTTTGCTTTCTATTGTATTTTTGCTCGTATTTGCTTGTATTTAGAGTATTTTTTTTGTACGTTTATTCCAGTTCGAACCGCTATTTGACGCTATCAAAGTTGACATTAAACTGGATCGCTAAATCTACGCTATTGTGTTGATAGACTCTAGCTTGGAACAGTATAGGAATGAAGCGAGTACGAACCACTGGGTAGTGAAGGTTTACTTTATTAATACCTCAGCGCCTAGGTACGCTACAGTTCGAAATCACTGGGCCTTCTCATGTTTGGAATCATGTCAACGTTGGATTTGTGTTATGCCTTTGGAATTGCATTATTATTGATTGGAAACTGCCTTTTTCATCGAAGTTTCCACCTTTAAACCAGATACCATTTGTTTCTACGAAGAGTAACGCTAAAATATACACATTGTTGCCGTCTGATTTATTGTTGTACACATGTCTGGAGAAGGAAATATGGATAATAGTGAACGACCCGTCGATTTGATTGCCAATCTCAAGGTACGTCGTGCGACTACAAAGGCTGCTGTGACTAGAACCATTACTGCTATAGATAAACTGATGGCTATTGACTCAAATCATGTGTTAGTTAAAGAAAGAATGACTGAATTCAATCAATTGTTACAAGAGTTTACTACAGCCCATAATGAATATGTCCACCACTTAACTACTGATAATCAACGTTCTGAAGCTGATGAATATTGGAGGAAAGCTATGGCACCAGTTGATGAATTCAGTGATATTGTTGGTGCTTGGATTGCAGAATTAGATGAGCTAGAGAAAGATGAACATCAGGATGAAAATAATGATGATGAGATTATTGATGAACACAACGATGATGAGAATGATTATGAACACCAAGATGAGCAAAAGGATGATGATGCTGATCATGATAAGAAAGAGGAGCATAAAGAAACCAATGAAATGAGCACTGAAATTAGTCATGGCAATCAAGATGAGTCATCATCGCACCAATCTCTTATTGAACAAACATTACACCACAATAATGCTGCCCTTGAAGCTAAAGTACAAGCTGTTAAGCGACAGCAAGCCCTAGAGATGGAGGCTTTCGAGCTAGAGAGCCAAGAGCTTGAAGAGCGAATGAACCTAGAACGTCAAAGGATCAAGTTACAAATAGAGTTAGAGAAGCGACGCAGGATTATGCAAGAAGAAATGAACCGAATGAAAGATGAGCTAGCCCAATTAAAGATGAATGCTGAAGCCAAGGAGGATACACCTATTGATGCGGCGACGAAAGTCACCAAGGTAGATCAACGCTTCACCCACTCCACACCTAATGTACCTACACCTAATGTATCTAAACCGAAGCAAGACCTACAGCCACCCCCTCCGAAGTCCATTCCTCAGTCATTTGGAGCAGCTCAATACACCCCATTGTCTAAACCCGGTGATGCTGGGACTCAACAACCCCTATGGATCCCCTCAGCCATTTATGGAGAGGACAACATCTCTCAGCATGCACCACCTACTACCCTTGCACCACCTACTACCCTTGCCGATGTGCTTCAACAGATGATGAATGATACCAGAATGCACCAACAGTCGCTCGTAGATAGCCTCCACAGACCAAAAGTTGAATTGATGACCTTCGATGGAGACCCGTTGAAGTATTGGCCCTTTGTCAGAGCGTTCAATAACGCAGTTGATAGCAAGTCGGATGATGACGGCTCTAAGTTAAATAGCCTTATGCAGTACTGCACTGGAAAGGCCAGAAGTCTGCTCGAATGTTGCCTCGTTAAAGAACCTACTGAAGGATATCGGCTTGCATGGAAGCTTCTCAAGGAGCGCTTTGGTAACAATGATGTTATTTCCCAGGCTTGGATAGCCAAGATACTTGATCGGCCGAAGATTAAGGACACTCAAGGTTTGCAATCGTTTGCCGATGAGCTGCGAACCTGTCGAGAGACTCTCGTTACGATGGGATACCTGAAAGAGCTCGAGACTCGCAGAAGTTTGTGCCAGATTGTTGAAAAGCTACCAGCCTACCTACACTCACGCTGGTTGAAGGTGAATCATACAATAAAGTACCAAGAGAATCGTGCACCTACTCTTGCTGATGTCATACGTCTAGTTACTGAAGCAGCACAACAGGCCTCGGATCCAGTCTTCGGAAAGGCTCTTTCCCCTAAGGATGCCTCCTCTAGGGGTGATGTCAAGAAGTCTCAGATTTCTACACAGAGAAATAGAGGAAGCCATGCTATTCAAGTTGAGTCCTCCCATACAAGTAATCTGTCTCCTCCAGTAATGGAGTCCTTACCTGTGGCTAGCAAAACTTCTTACAGTACACCAAAGGAACCATGTGTGAAATGTGGAGGACTTCACTACCTCACTCAATGCAAGGACTTCAAGGCTCTTCGTGTGAAAGATCGTCTATCCTTTATCCAATCCAAGAAACTCTGTGTCAACTGTTTTAAGCCTGGTCACCTGGGCAGAGACTGTAGTAGACCCTTTGTTTGCAATGTTGATGGCTGTGATCAAAAGCACAGCAAATTTCTGCATCTGCCATCTAAGCCAACCCAGGAAGTCACAAACCGAAAGGATGTGGCTGTGCCACCGCCTTCGAATAAACCCAATGCTTCGGTTGGAAGTAATTTTGTGGCAGGAAGTAAAGAAAAGGTCGCCCTTCCCATCGTTGCTGTACGTGTCAAGGGTGAGGGACTTAATAACTACATGGAAACCTATGCTCTGATAGATCCTGGTGGAACGAGTGGATACTGTTCAGAAGAACTTGCCCAACACTTAGGTGTTTCAAGAAAGAACTTTGCTTGTAATTTGTCTACAATTCACGAAAGCAACACTCCAGTGAAGGCGGATTTTGTGAATTTGCAAGTTTCAAATATAAATGGTGGACCACAGTACGACATGACAGGAGTGATGGTCCGTCCTTCCTTAAACATCGGACTTGACAACTTACCTACATCAACAGACCTCAAGCAATGGCCTCACCTTGAAGATATACATCTGCATAGGCTAGATGTTGATAAAGTGCATTTGATCATTGGACAAGATACCCCGGACCTCATGTTCCCAGAGGAGACCCGAAGAGGAAGGTCAGGCGAACCGTATGCCTGTCTCACTGCCCTAGGATGGGTCATGAATGGCCCTCTGGGCCAAGGAAGACCAAACACTTACGCCTCATCGAACTTTGCGAAGGCAAAAGTAGGACCAGACATTGAAAATCAACTGGAAAAGTTCTGGAAGCTCGAAGGTGATGATTGCAGCGACCGGCTGGGCCTGTCTAGTAGTGACCGAAAGGCATTGCTCGTGTGGAATGAGTCGGTTAAGCTGCTTAATCAACACTATACTATGGATATCCCCTTCAAAGAAAGACCACCTGATTTGCCAGACAACTATCCGATGGCTGAGCGTCGACTACACCTTCTTGGCCGAAGACTGCAAAGAGATCCAGGGCTGTCTGAAAAGTACACTGCAAGCGTACATGAACTCCTTGAAAAGGGGTACGCTGAGCCAGTCACAGATGATCTCAAGGGCAGAGAAGGCTACACGTGGTATCTTCCTCACCATCCTGTGCTACACCCAAGAAAACCAGACAAGTGCAGACTTGTATATGATTGTTCTGCCAAGTATCGGGGAGTCTCGTTGAACGACAAAGTCCATCAAGGTCCTGACCTGACAAATGGCCTCGTCGGCGTCTTGCTGCGCTTCAGGCAGGAGCCCATTGCACTGATGGCAGACATTCAGGGTATGTTTAATCAGGTGCATGTGAGTGACGATGATCGTGACGCGCTTCGCTTCCTGTGGTGGAAAGATGATGACCCAACGAAAACTCCATTGACGTACCGGATGACGACCCACCTCTTTGGAGGAGTGTGGTCGCCCAGTTGTGCCAACTTTGCCTTAAGGAAGTGTGCTCAAGACAATGCGGCAAACTTTCATCCAAGAACAATTTCCACTATTGATAAAAACTTTTATGTGGATGACTGCCTTAAGTCTGTCGCTTCCACTGAAGAGGCAGTGAATCTTGTGAAGGAGTTACGAGAACTGCTTTCAAGAGGCGGTTTCAACCTTACCAAATGGATCAGCAACTCAAGAGAAGTTCTTCGAACAGTGCCAGATGTTGAGTGGTCTAAAGAAGTGAAGACGCTTGATTTGGACCAAGGAATGTTGCCCGCTGAGAGAACCCTCGGCATCTTGTGGCAGGTGGAGTCGGATACCTATGGTTTTGATGTGCATCCAGAAGAAAGGCCACTTACTCGACGTGGACTGTTGAGCACAGTCAGTTCAGTGTATGACCCATTCGGGTTTGTGAGCCCATTCATACTCAAGGCCAAAATTCTGTTCCAAGAACTTTGTCGAGCTAAATCAAGCTGGGATGATGCAATGCCAGCTGAGTTAGTGGAACAGTGGCGCCGATGGCTGCAGGATTTACCACTGATCCAGAACTTTGCAATTCCTCGTTGTCTAAAGCCCAAGGATGTGGAGACGGTGTCTGCTGAACTACATCATTTTGCAGATGCATCGGAACGAGCTTATGGAGCTGTATCTTACGTCAGAATGGTTGATGACGATGGAAACAGCCATTGTTCGTTTCTCATGTCCAAGTCTAGATTGGCCCCCATTAAGCCTACCACCATACCCAGATTGGAATTGGCAGCGGCCGTTGAAGCAGTGAAACTCGACAAGCTTCTGCAAAGGGAGCTTGAAATACCCCTTCAAGAATCAGTCTATTGGTCGGACAGTATGATTGTTCTATGGTACCTCCAGCAGGAAGACAAGCGGTATCCAACTTATGTGGCAAACAGAGTAGCTGCCATCCAAGAACACACAAACAGAAGTCAGTGGAGGTACGTTGATTCCTGTTTGAATCCGGCTGATGATGTATCTCGTGGCATGACGGCAGACGAAGTAGTAAGCAGCTCCAGATGGATCCATGGTCCTCCTTTCCTTTCCAAGGGAAAAACAAAATGGCCAACGCAACCAGAGTTTAAATGCGCGATGCTGGAAGATGCAGTTGAACTCAAACCAACACGCAAAGTCTACGCCGCTGCTGTTGTTGATGCCGACCCCATTGATCTACTCATCCAGCGACATTCCTCCTGGTATAGTCTCAAGAAGTCAGTTGCTTGGATCCTTCGGTTCAAGCATTACATCAAGACAAAAGAATTTAAGACTGGCAAGTTATCAGTGGAAGAGATGGGTGTTGCTGCCACTTCTGTTATTACTTACGTACAAAGGAAAGCCTTTGGAGAGCATACCGACAACTCGCTTCAGAAACTGTCTCCGTTTCCAAGTACAGACGGGACTTTGCGAGTAGGAGGAAGACTCGACAAGGCTGACCTGCAATTCCAGACGAAGCACCCTATGATATTGCCTGCTAATCATCATGTTACTGACCTCATCATTCTACATTACCATACCTTGACTGGTCACACTGGCATCGAGCGTGTTCTCGCTGAAACAAGGCAACTGTTCTGGATTGTGAAGGGCAGAGCGACAGTAAGAAAGGTTCTATCCAAGTGCATCATTTGCAAGAAATTGAGGGCACAGCCAGTGTCTCAGTTCATGGGAGATTTACCTAAGGACCGCGTGACACCCAACGAAGCACCCTTTACTCGTGTAGGGGTGGACTATTTTGGACCGTTTCTTGTGAAACGGGCCAGAAGTGAACTGAAAAGGTACGGTTGCATTTTTACTTGCCTTGCTACAAGAGCCATTCACATTGAAGTTAGTCACACCCTTGAGACGGATTCCTTTATAAATGCCCTTCAACGATTCATCGCCCGTCGTGGTGAACCTATAGAAATCCGTTCAGATAATGGAACTAACTTCACCGGCGCTCAAGTAGAACTGCGACGAGCCCTCGAAGAGTGGAATCAGATTCAGATTGATGACTTTCTCCGAAAGCGTGACGTTCAGTGGATCTTCAACCCTCCAGGTGCCTCCCATATGGGCGGTGCCTGGGAGAGGCAGATTCGTACCGTCCGTTCAGTTCTGAAAGGTCTACTTCCTCTACAAGTCTTAGATGAAGAAGCATTGACGACCCTGATGTGCATCGTAGAGGGCATCGTTAATGGGCGTCCAATAACAAGAATTTCTGATGACCCGAGCGATCTTACACCTCTGACACCAAATCATCTTCTCTTGCTGCGGTCAGGCCCAACCCTTCCATCAGGAGTGTTTGTCCAGCAAGATCTCTACAGGAGACGCTGGCGACAGATACAATATATGGCGGATGTCTTTTGGAAGCGTTGGTTGACTGAATATCTGCCTACCCTTCAAGTGCGTCAGAAGTGGTTGCGACCTAAGCGTAACCTCAAGGTTGGAGATTTGGTATTGGTGAAGCACGACAATACAGCACGTCCACGTTGGCCTCTTGGGCTCATTCTCACTACCTACCCAGGATCTGATGGTCTTGTGCGATCCGTCCAGGTGAAGACTCAGTCCGGAGTGTACGATCGCCCTGTTGACAAGATTTGTCTGCTAGAAGGAGAAATGCTGCAGCCTGAAGGCTGAACCTGTAAACCCATCCATGAACACTGAACACTTGAAGATATCTTAGCTTCAGCCCCCTTTGTTGTATGTGAATGCGTCTCCTAGAGAACGCATTGGGGGCGGGATGTAGTGGCTGAAGAACTGTTTAGCATAAATATGAACATTGTTATCGTTATGTTTCATTTCCGGTCAGCGGACTTGTTATTCACGTGCGGTCAGCGGATTCGCACGTGAGAACGGGAGAAAAACGTGGCTCGGAGGTTTTACAGTGATTTGCATTCTATATAGTGATTTAACTGTGTAATTTCCCCTTCTTTGTTGGAATATCATGGCCCAGTGATGTAAGTTTGCTTTCTATTGTATTTTTGCTCGTATTTGCTTGTATTTAGAGTATTTTTTTTGTACGTTTATTCCAGTTCGAACCGCTATTTGACGCTATCAAAGTTGACATTAAACTGGATCGCTAAATCTACGCTATTGTGTTGATAGACTCTAGCTTGGAACAGTATAGGAATGAAGCGAGTACGAACCACTGGGTAGTGAAGGTTTACTTTATTAATACCTCAGCGCCTAGGTACGCTACAGTGAGATTTCTCCACTTCCACCTTTTTAAGGTCTTTGATATGGAGTTCAATATTGCATCAAAGTTGAGTTCTTGACTTTTACGCAAGTTGTAAGTAAAATATACCCCTAGAATCTTTATCGGCTTATTGATGTTTTCAATATCAATGAATGGAGGATTGTTAAAATTGCTCCCAAGCCATAGAGCTTCAGTCTTTTCAACATTTATCTTTAAACCAGAGCAGATTCCAAAGTTTTTCAGAATCGTTGAGAGGCAATCATAAGACTTGATACCTTCCAGAAAAGTAGTTAGATCATCGGCAAAAGCTGCTAATTTTACTTCTCTGTTTTCAACTAAAATTCCTCTTATATCCTTATCACAACGAATTTTGATAAGCAGTGTTTCCAAAGCAATGATAAAAAGATAAGCCGACAAAGGATCTCCTTGTCTAACACCCCTTCGTACTTCAAACAAGTGTGTGGAAAAGCCATTATTAAGAACACAGCTTGATATGTTAGTGTAGAGTATGGAGACCCATTTAATAAAAGAATCACCAAACTTAAAAGATTTTAAAGCCTTGAACAAGAAGGACCAGCTAACTGAGTCGAATGCTTTCTCAAAATCAAAGGCAATCATAAGTCCAGGCAGCTGTTTGATTTTAGTGTAATGCATAATATCATCAATTGTTCGCACCGCGTCAAATATTGTTCTTCCTTTGACATAGGCATACTGATCAGCATGTATAATTTCCGGTAAGACTTTTTCTAAACGCAAGGCAAGGGCTTTCGAGGCAATCTTCACGTCGACGTTTAAAAGAGAAATGGGTCGCCAATTCTTTATATATCTCCTGTCTCTATCTTTTTTGTCGATCAGCTTAATAATGGCTTGCCTTTGTGAATTAGATAAGGCACCGTGCTCGAAGGAAAAATTTAAGGAGTCTGTAAGCTGTTGACCTAATAAATTCCAGAAACGTTTGTAAAACTCAGCAGTAAGGCCATCGTTACCAGGGGCTTTACCATTGGAGAATTTTTGTAGGGCATTATAGCATTCCGTGAGCGAGAGCATTCCTTCGCATAGTAATGCAGATTGCTCGCTTAAGGTCGGTATACCATTATTTTCTAGGAAATCGGAGCAAAGCTCTTCACTCAGATTGTGATCTTGGTTTCTGTACAAATTTTGATAGTAGCTTTTTAGTTCATCTAGAATAGTTTGCGGATTAACTGCAATCTTACCATTTGAATCGAAAAGTCTACGGACTGCGGTTTTACCGGATCTTGCGTTCTCTAAGTTAAGAAAATATTTTGAATTTTTTTCACCATTTTCATACCAGTTAATTCTTGACCGTACAATGTTACCACGCACGATGTAGTCATAAAGAAGTTCATATTCATATTTAGCAGTGTCAAGATTACAAATATTTTTGTCTGAAGGGTCTGCATTGCATAATTGATCATATTCTTTGACTTTCTGTTCGGCTTCAGCCAGGCGAGCACGTCGTTCTCTTGCTTTTTCCTTGCTGTATTTTATAGAAACTTGCCTTATTCTATACTTAATTAAGTCCCACAGGACTCGTTTATCTGTTACATCTTTGAATTCATCGAGCCAGTCAGAGTATTTCGAAGAGATGAGATGAATGTAATTAGCATCGTCCAGAAGGCTAGAATTTAACTTCCAGTACGAAGGACCGAAAGGCTGTTTATCAAGACTATTTAATGTTAGAATAATAGCTGAATGATCCGATTTTATCGCAGGAACTATGTTTGCTTCGGTTATGTCATCTTGGATTTCAGTGCTGACGAGCCAGTAGTCCAGGCGTCGTCTTATTAAAGGTTTCTTTTGAGTCCAGGTAAATTGTTTCTTTTCAGGATTTCGAGTTCTCCAAATATCAGTTAAATCATTTGCAGTCAATATCTCTCTGATTTTTTTAGCCGAAGGTTTGGATTCCATTCTACCACCTAGATTGTCAAGAAAGGGATCAAGATGAGTGTTAAAATCGCCGCCAATAATGATTTGACAGTTAGGATCCAAATTCGTATTCTCTAGGATGTTCGCAAATTGATCAAAAAATAAGATTTGTTCACATGTTTTAGTTGGTGCGTATAAATTGACAAAAAGAAAAGGCGCGTCTTGAACAAGCGCATGCGCAAAAATGTACCGGCCATTGTTGTCCACCTGCACGTTCTTAATATCAATTTGAAGGTCATCTCTAAAAAGAATGAGGACACCTTTACTGTGATTTGTGCCGTGAGCGAACAACATTTTGCCCTTCCATTGGAATTTCCACTGATTTTCAATTTCACGAGAGCTGTAGGTTTCTTGTAAAAAAGCGATATCAGCTTTTTGTTTTGTAATCCACGTAAAGATTGCTTTTCGTTTGTGAAAGTCGCGAATCCCTCGAGCATTTAGAGATAAAAGCTTAAAATTGTAATTTGCCATATTCAGATGAAGGCGTCAAAAGTTGAAGTTGAAAGCGAAAGGAAGCGTAGCCAAAAGAATGGTAGCAGATAATTAAGTGCATAAATCAATAGAATGTAAATATAACTACTGAAGTATGGACATCTGGAAAAATTAACATACGTACATAAAATAAAGAAAAACAAGAAAAAGAATACCCGTGGCCCCAATGCGAGTTGTATGGGCGACATCTTCTCCGGGCGTCACTGCACGCTCCACAGAGCTGTCATTATTTGCAGCTACAGTAAACAAACCTGCTAATTTAGCTATTCAATATAATTTTTGGAAAAAAAATACAAGTAATAGCTGAAAAAAAGAGTTTTCTGACAGCGGTTTAGAGGAAAATAAATAATGTGAGACTAGAAGAAAGGCTCGTTTGCCGGGATAAATTTACCGTTAATATAAAGACAGTCTGGTTGAGCCTTGCTAAAGAAAGCTTTTAAGCCTCTCTTTTTTGCTGCCTTAACTTTGTGCATCTGTGCTTTACGAAGGTCATACAGGTCTTTCGGTATGTCATCGTACACGGCATAATCTGTATCCTTTAACTTACTTCTCGCGAGCTGCATCACCTTCTCTCGGTCAGTATAGCGAAGAAATCTGGCCAGAATCGGACGTGGTCCTTTCCTGCTGGTTTTTCCCAGGCGGTGTATGCGCTGAAACTCAATTTTCTTCTGAGGTTCGTTTATTGCTAGTTCCTCTTCCATAAATTTGTAAACAATTGCCGCCGTGTCTTCGATTCCGTCTTCATTCTCTGTGGAATTAGCGCTTTCTGGAATGCCTACGAATTTTAAGTTCTCCCTTCGGCTATATGTTTCTAAATACAGAATCTGCTTTCGCAGACCGTCCGTGTTGGAGCAGCACTCTCCTTTGATATCATCGGCTTTCAACTTCATAGCTGCTATTTCATCGTCGCAGAAACTCAAGCTTTCCTTTAGATCATCGACTGATTGACTCACCGTCTTAGTTTTGGAGTCTAGTGCATTGACTTCCTTCTCAAGATTGCTTACTGACATTTCGATGCTAGACATCGAGGTGGTGAGGTTATTCAGGCGTTGTTCAATTTGGTCCAGCTTATCCAGTTTAGACAGCTTCGATAATATAAGATCAACTTTCTCTGCTAAACCTTCCGCCATGCTGGACGGCAAGCTTATTATTATTCTCGCACTGGGACATCCAAAACAAAGAAAAGTCAAGCTTGACTGGATGAAGTCGCTTTGTTCTGGATCTCCCACTGCGTAACTTGCATTCTTTTGTGTCCCAGCATGGCTGATTTTGTACCATGTGACCGGATCCTGCAAAGGACCTATTAGGATATCAAAGATATCAATTAATGAATGTCCAACAGTAGCGATTGAGTAGGTACGGTTTATATGCAAATGCAGCCGTAACACTACTGGAACAAAGACCTGAAAAGAAAATTTCAGGCTTTGAACGGGATTCGAACCCACGGCCTCTGCGTTACCGGTGCAGTGCTCTACCATGTGGCTTTGATGGCTCAGTTGGTAGAGCACTGCACCGGTAACGCAGAGGCCGTGGGTTCGAATCCCGTTCAAAGCCTAAAATTTTCTTTTCAGGTCTTTGTTCCAGTAGTGTTACGGCTGCATTTACACATAAACCGTAAAGATATCAATGCAAACGCAGTAAATATAGTAACAGTATGATGCAAATT
>OX393572.1:6358740-6398740 GCA_947652115.1 Blastomussa wellsi | reverse complement strand
GGTCCTTGTACCCACCTCTAAGCTTCCTTTCTAAGCAAGGCCAGTGATTAATATATTTTCTTTTTTTCTGTTTTGGTAGGAACTTGATAAACAACCCTCTGATTGTACTCAACAAAATCCTAACAGTTGTCATCATGTACCTGGAAAAAATGGAGTAAAGGGTCGTAATGGGGAAAACGGTGGTAATGCTGGAAGATCAGGTATAATAACCACAAATTCCCTAAGAATGGCAGCTGTGACATTTTAGAGTAGCTGAAACTAAACTTTGATTTTGTATTATAAATGTTTGGACTTGCGAGATCAAGTTTGTTTTTCGGCATAGCGGGATAACCTAGGGCGCTTACCATTAGCCAGGACTGTCCGGCCAGACTGGTATATCTGAAAATGGAAAGGCCTTTCTTTTGAAAGATTTCCCTAGTTTTTTCTTTTATTTTATCAGTAGAGAGAATTAAATTTAGGAATCGATTGATCATGATTGGTGGAACAGCTCTGATTAATAACGAGATTCTCTTCATGAATGGACCAGTATGGCCGGTCAGTTCTGACTGATAGTAAGCGCACCCTGGTGCCCATGCCTTTTCTGTCTAGTTATACATAACTGGTTACTTTTCTTCTTCTCTCAAATATAAAATTTACGGGTGTGGGATTTTGTTGTCAGAAACTAAAACTTATGATCGTTGATTTATTTCATTTAATGTGCTTTTTGTATCACTTTAAAGGTAATGGAGGAGACTCTGGAACACTGAAAGTTCTTGTGTCCGAGGTGGATGGAAATGTGGAGCTAAGGGCTTGCAGGGGCAATGGTGCAGTAGCGGCCACTAATGGGCGAGGGGGGATAGGTACAGAAAAACTGCCTTTTCTATTTTTTTCCGTTGGACAATTTCAGAAAGAATCCAAGGATAACACTACCCTTGACTGAAACGTCAACAAAGTTTGTTGGCCCAATTCATTACAATTTAACAAATAGGCTCCCTGTTATCGTGCGTCTGTTCGGTAATAGATCACTGATGAAGTAAAAATGTGGCAAGAACAAGCAACTTGCACACACGAAGTGAGTGTGTTAACTGATCTTATTACCACATTTTGACGTCTTCTGCAATCTGTTACTTAACAGACGCACGGCAACATGGAAAATATCTGTTTTGTATAAGGAAACAAACTATCAGTGCGTGTGTCCTTTAAGAGATCATAGGTAGAAACCAATCAAAATGCGTCTATCGTAAGTCAGCAGCACTGTCGTTCGCGGCCCCTTGGCAGTTTTCAGATATACTTGTCCATGATAATAATAACAATAATAATAATAATAATAATAATAATAGTAATAATAATAATAATAATAATAATAATAATAATAATAATAATAATTTTATTTAACGAGGGAAGCACTTTACAGTCCTAGACTGCGAAACCTATGGCCCTCACCTAAATTACAAAAAGGAAAAAAGTTACAATGAATAAAAAAGTATTATTTGATGTGTTTGATGTATTATTTGCTTATTTGATGTAGATAACTCTACATCTTGTCTTGCTCTGCTGTAATACGGCTCTGTTTGGCAATTTGTGTGTATTTCATAGGTGCTGCTGGAAGTCAAGGGGGACATGGCCGACTTTGCCAAAGTAATCGATGGGAGCCAGGCGTTACCCAAGTGATATGTGTAGATAAAGGCCAAGGCTCTAGAGCAGGAAACGGACTCCAAGGAGACACGGGGGCATCAGGAAATAGTAAGATAGCAGTATTAATATATATATCTTAGAAAGCTTAGCATTTATAATTTTTTCATTTCTTGTACTTTTCTGTGGTTCGGAGGGGTTTTATGAAATCTACCCCTGGATCTTTGTTGTTACAAGACTCATACACCTTATTCAAAATGGCCGCTGATTTATTGACACACAAATTGACCCTTGTTGCCTCGTTCAAGATAAAATATTCTTTTGATTTTTGAACTTAAAAACGAGGCAAGAAAGGCTAATTTGAATATTTGGAATAAGGTGTATTGGAAACATTATACCTTTAGCAGTACCTGTTCGTTCTGACACGTGTGTCATTATGATATTACAACTGTATTGTTCAAAAGTGGCAATTCTCCATCATGTTAAGACAAGATTCGTTGCCTTTTTTACTGTTACTCTGAATCATTTCGGGCATTTTTTCCAACAGTACAAAACTTATAGAAAGACCGGTGAGACAATTATACGTTTATAGCTTTGTTGCAAGGACGATTTTATCAAAGAAACTTAAATTAAGCCTTATTTTCTTTGTCTCAAAAGATTCCACTAATGCCTAGGAAGAATAAATAGGTGTGCCGTATGCATCTCTAAAGAAAGTATACCTTGTCTGTCTTTTGTTTTGCTTAGCACCAGAAACTCCGGGAGAGCCTGGAGCAATAGACGATACCTACATTGAGTCCAAGCCTTTGGACGATGCAAGCAAAAACAATTTTCCAATAAAGCTGCTTCAGGTTATGAAGCGGCATGCCGAGGACCTCCTGTGGGCGAAGAATTATGATGAGGGGAAACGTGTTTTAAGATTTATTACGCTGGTCACAGCCAACAGAGGTGATGCCACAGAGATTTACAAAGGTAAACATGAAGTTGGATCAGAGCAGACTTGGTACCAGTGCAGGGACCCCTTTACGCCAAAGCTTGTTTGGCTTAAAAAATTAAAAAACGACAATTTTTTGGGTAGGAAAAAAGATACAGTTGAAACCTCTGAGAAAACTGTAACTCGAGGATGACAATTATTGCTCTGGGAACAACCACTCGAGGGACGTTTTGTGTCGGTATCGTTTAAACTTATCTAATTTTTCCATAAATTATATCTTGCATTGTTCCATATAATCCAGACTTGCCTGCTATCAAGTTTTTTTGTCAAGTATTCCATTAATAATATTTCCTTTCAGCTACCGCAAAATGTACCGTGAAACGATAAATAGCGCGCCTGATTTGCATAGATGGGGTAATATTGGCCCATCATATCTCTTTTGCGAGCATGGTGACCTACCCTTTTTACTGTATTTTTTCGAAAATTAAAGTGCTTGGAAGAAAACTTTCTGGGCAAGTTTCAATAAAATTGTTGGACGACTTTCTGAGGAATCACCTTAGTACACACTCCAAGAGCAAGAAAGGGAGCTTTATAATTAAAGTGTTAATAAAAGCTATTTTGCACTTGGCAGGCAAGAGAATTTTTTATCTATTATAAGAAAATTGTTGATGTCAACAGGCCTGTTCCTGTGTATTCAGTGCTTATGCACTTACGCTTAAATTTTTAGCGGAGCTCCGGCCGCCAGCGGAGCCCCATTGCTATAGAAATCGTAAGAGAACCATGCAGTTAATTTTTCATGGTCAAAACGGCTAGCGGCATGGTTCGCGGACGCGTACGACGGCGACGGCGACGAAATCGCCCAAAAAATGGCGGTCATGCTCCAGAAATCGGTCAACCTGGCTACATCTTTGGCACTGGATATGGATGATCATTTGACAGCTGTCAAAAAGGCATCCGCTGACCATTATCGTAAAAGCATATCGGGGGCTCAGTTTCAGAGCTCACTGAGGTCACGTGTCAATTTGATCGCGGGCTCAAGTCAAGTATTTTGAGAGGCTAGGGTTCTCTGAGGATTTTGTAATTTTTCATGCTCATGCTAAGCGGAATTTCTGCGATTGGAGTTGAATTTATTTTGGAGTTGAACTTATTTTGGGTCAGAAAAAATAAATCTATATATTATACCTTGCACAATTATTGCCTTTGCGCCATACGTCGACATATAGATTTTGTAATAAAATGCCACCATGTAAACAATAGAGTCAACTCGTACTATTCCCTCGTTTTACTTATAGAAGCAAACAGAAGACTCGGATTTCTTGGGAAAGCAGGATATGACCTATTTGGGAATAACGCACTATTTGCTCCCAGAATTAAATGGGAAATTTTGAAAGGGATTGTGGAGGATATGCGAGTTGCTGCAACAAGCTATGAAAGTTCCTATAACAGTATTGGAGCAATGATAACCAACGATGAAAATTTTCAACAGGTGAGTAAAGTGTGTAGTGTATATGAAATAATTCATATTTGAACTGCGGATATAGATGAAAGAGTAGATTGATCATCGAAGTACTGTTAATTTCCAATTTAATTAAGCAATTGGAAAAAAGAAGCCTGAAAAAATCAGGACTTCTACGGGATTCGAACTCGTGACCGCGATATCGGTGCGATGCTCCACCAACTGAGCTATGAAGCCACACATTGGGAGCGAGGTCGATTTTTTGAGTTCATATTTTCCCGTGAGGAGTGGCATTATGAGTAGTGTGTATGAAATAATTCATATTTGATCTGCGCGAATATAGATGAAAGTGAAGATTGATCACAGTAATGCGTGGCTTCATAGCTCGATCGATAGAGCATCGCACCGGTATCGCGGAGGTCACGGGTTCGAATCCCGTTGAAGCCCTGATTTTTTCATACTTCTTCTTTCCAATTGCTTAAATTGGAAATTAACTGCGGTGATTCCCATGAGTAAATAAGCGTAGACTGAGAAAAATTCTGCGAAACATTTTGGCTCTATGTCATAACTGTAACCTTCTAATCTGATTGTTCTGCAGGTTGCTTCGCACATGTCTGCAAGCACACGTAAGCAAGTTGAAACAGAAAAGGAAAGGTTGATTGAAGCAAGGAGGGTGGCTACGACCGAAAAGGAGCTATATGTTAGGGTAATTTATTAGGGCTCGAAATCGTATTTTAGTTTACAGAATCAAAAAGTATGGAAAGATATATAAACAAATGATGAAGTAGAGGATATTCGCAATATAAGAACAACTTTACAGAAATAGATGTTATAGGGATTTCATGGCAAGCAGTAAGAATGAACTTTGGAGTGAATTTTTTACTTACGTTACGTCTTTCACGCCTTCAACTGAAAAATGACCAAAATGTCTTAGGCAAAGCCTTTCCTAGCGTTCGCATAGTTGAAATTTTACTGTGATCCATGCAAGAATTAATGTTTTACTTACACTTTAAAATTGTAAAACGGTTATCATCACCCCGGGCAACCCCCGGGATAAGTCCTGTCCTTTCGGCCCGGGGGTGGGGAATTGTTTTAAGCGGCCTTGGTCCGTGGGGTGCGGGGTGGGGCAAATCCAAAGTGCCTTCTTGACGTTCTTCCTAGTTCGCTTATCGGTTGACACGATTGTGACGTACCGCGCCTATTGCCAGGGAACATCTAAATTTGTAGCCGACTGGTTAGAGACAAATAATCGTTTAAAATTTAAACTGATATGCTTTTGTGTGTACGTGTTAGATTTTTCCTTCAGTTTTCTTTATAAAATGCAGTCTTCATGATTTCTTATGCTATAAATGTAGTCTCTGTTATTCATGATATATATAGTATAGAATAGCTTTCAAATTCGTGATAAGGCGTGTAACGACGACGTCGCGATAACAAGTGGCTAAGTGTCCAGAGGCGAGGAACGTCCGCGGTCGCTTGTCAGAAACGTATTGGGCTTGACATCAGTATTTTTATCTCGATTTTGTACACAAACGACGATCTTGTGGTCGACGGGGTGCAGAATTGTCTTTTTCTATGCCAGGGGCTGGGGAATAGACCGCAAAATAAGAAAAAAATGGCAAATGCCTGGGTGTGTGCCCGGGGCCGAGGATGGTAACATGTAGAATTGAACCAGGCATGATTTCTGCTTTGTCAGTCCTAGATAGGGGCTAACCTACACATTTCTTCTTTATTTTGTGTACCGTTATATCGTAACTTGTCAATTTGGGTTAATCAATGGGTATTTCACACCTATAGACCATTAAAGAACTGGAAAATGGTATGGATAATGTCGTTGTTCATATCGAGGCGGTGTTAGATGAAGCACATCAAAGTGCGACGTTCAATGCCGACGACTTTATGGCTATCCTGCAAGGTGTTGTGGGGTTTGCTAGTGCCGTAGCAACAAGCAACCCATTGGATTTCATCAGTTCAGGAGTAAGCTTAGCACAGGGTCTGTCAGGAAAAATGTGCCCAGTGGGTTCCCTTCAGGACATTTTAGGTAATCTCGAGAAGTGGTTAACATTTGGCGACATTTATACACCACTTGAAGATTCCAGTGATTTGGACTTTGATCAGGTCAATGTTGAATCTGTCCCGGAAGTTATGCAGGTACGTTCAGTGCTTCACCCGAGCTACATTCCAGGCTCATTTCCAGAGTTCTCTAATCGAGAAGAGAAATGAGAGGGGTTATCTCATTTTGTCTTAACTGGTACGTTTAGTCATAACGAGGAGGACATAATCGGGGGACTGGGAAGATTTTCCTAAGAGAATGCATTCTCGTCCCCAGAGCCACTTGTCCCTCTTAGCCGGCTGGGCCTGTACACGAGGAACAATTGGCTCTGGGGACACATGATTTGATTCGTTGAAATCAAACAATGGAATTTCAATCACATCAGCCGTGTTAAAATCCTTTTGACGTTAGCACGTTTAAAACGGTAGATGTGTTTGGACTCCCTTTGGACTCCCATCAAATCATGTGTCCCCAGAGTCACTCGTTCCTCGTGCACAGGCTAAGAGGGACAATTGGTTCTGGGGACGAGAATGAAAAAAATACGGACTTAGTTATAATTTTCCCTGGTGAGGAGGGAGTGGAGCACCTGCAGCCAACTCTTCGCTTATTTATGTTTTCCTCCATTAACGTACAATTTGTGTAATTATGTATCGATAGAGAAGGCAGGGGTTGAAACAAAATTAAATTAAGAACGCCATGAAGCAACTCGGAAAGAAAAGATGTAAAGGCAGGGTCAAAAGAAGGTGACAGTTGATTAGAGTTCACCCTCATGAGAGTTTTCGTCAACTCTCACGGACTATCATAAACTCGGGCCAAACGAGAGAAAAGTCTCATCGACCATCATGAAAAATTTGAGCACGTTCAAAGTCGCTGAGAGCACATGAGAGTAGATGAGAGTGCCTTAGAGTTCCAGGCCAAACGACTTGGAGGGCGAGAGTTTAACTCTCATCAAAGCTCATTCTCGTTTGGCCCGGGCTTAAAGGGAACCTCGGCTCTTGAAACAAGTTGACGTTAAGTTGTTTAAAATAGTGTCTAAATTACAAATTTCACCGGATGAAGGAGATACAACATTTCGTATTCATAAAGCAAGAAATGGCCTGCCGCCATTTTGGATTTTATGACGTCAGTGCGTTGTCACATTGTTTCACACAAAAGAACTTCTCATTAAGGTCATTCCCCTGAAATAGAACTGACAACAGATTTTCGTTCAAACTTTGCCCATTTGTTGTTCATCGTAAGGGAATTTAAATTTTGTAATGAAAAAGAGGGTTCCCATATTCGTTTAGGAGCAGGAGCACCTTGAAAATACCCCATAATTCGTTAAAATATCACTGAGCTTCAGAAATGTTTTCATTTGACTAGCTCATGCCACGTCTTATGGGAGAAGAAAAAAATAGGGAGAAAGCAAAACAAGGGAAAACTATAGATATACTGTATCGCCTTCAAGGAACAATTTAATATATGTTTCATTATGAAAGCATGCATTTCCAGTCGACCTTGATTCAACTTGTTACGAGTATGCAGTGATCTCGAGGCCACAATATCTGTTCAATAAGTTCACGTTTTCGTCGATTATTTATTTTTCTGCAATGGGAATTTGTTTATATTCCTGTTATAGGAAGAAAGTGATTGCTAGTCTCAGAAAAAGAGTAAAAAAATATAGGTTACCATACTCGTTTACGAGAAAACGACGATTTATCTCCTTCACGAGCAAAGCCGTAAATAAAACGCCGCAGTTTTCTTTAGGTGCGCGCGCTGATGACGCCATAAATCGTACCCAGTAAGGATGCGCAATGCACTACAGGGGAATGACCTTAATAACAATAAGGACAACTCACTGACGTCATCAAATACAAGATGGCGGCGCACGGGAATTTTAAAAGCGATAATCTTTGCCATTTCAATCATTTTTAAATCTCCCTTGTCCAGTAAAACTTGTAATTTAGACACTATTATCACTAGTACTATCACTAGTACTTAACGTCAACTTGTTTCAAGAGCCGACGATCCCTTTAAAAGGTTACCTAGGTGGCCAATTGACATTATCAACCCAGCTGATAAAACCAAATTATATTGTTATACTTCCCACCGACGCAGCACCACAGTTTCTTTAGAAACTTACCCCCTCTATTCATTTAATATTGATGATTTGTCGTAGGCCAATTTGGAAATGAACAAAGAGGAACTCGCTGGTCAGTTGGTGTGCTTGCTAGATATTTCATCCAGACCACAAGACGTGGCAAAGCTGAAACAATTGATCGAGCAGTTCTTCAGTTATGGTGCGGCACGTATCGACCTTATTGGAAAAGTTATGGACCTTGACAATGAGATTGGTGGATATAACTTTGACATTCCCCTCTTGGAAGAAACCGAACAGTCGCTACAAGCTGTCTCTGGAGCAACAGGTGGGTCTTTCTACCTAACCTTATTCGATGATCGGATCGGAAGATGCACGAAATATGTAATATGTCTCCGCGTACTGTCTGCGTAATATTTCCACGAGATTTATACATTACACCGCGCTGTTTGTGTTTCTCACTTGACAAGAGCAGCGGAAACAGCCAAATACTACAGTAGCTCTGAATCAGCCAGTCACAATGCGTTTTAATTACGTCCAAGAATTTTACCAGGTTGATTTCTTACGGCTATTTTCCAATCATCCTTACTTATATTAAATATTTTATTTATTCAGCCCCTTTGTCTTTTCTGTATGTTGTGGATTGGGATTTGTTTTTCTACTATTTTCACTGATTACTGGTTTGTAGGCTCCACGCTGACAGAGGAAATGCAGGTCAACTTCATGGATAATCTCCTCAGTGTGTACAGGGAAATGGAAAATTCGTTTATGAAAAATGTCTATGAGTTGTACAAGGGTTTACAATTCCGCACGCTGTGGAATATCGAGGACCCGTTAGGAGGATTCCAGCGGGGTATGCTGGTCAGCGGGCAGCTAAACGGCGTTATTCAGTTGACAAAGGCGTTACGAAACATACAAAGACTTGAAGTCAAAGCTATTAAATGTTACACCAATAACATTTACACCACTGGTGCTCAAAGGTGGACTTTCAACGACCAGAGTCATCCAACAGTAAGAGTTGAGAATTTTTCAACTGAAGCCTTGGTCTTGACTTTTAACGACTTAGACGAATGCCCACTTTTTAGCCTTCAATATGCATAAACACAGTCCAAACCCCTACCTTTTATATAGAATTTCTGACAAAAAACGTACATACGAGGAAAGGTGACCCCTTCATATAACGTCTGTAGAAAATGGTATCCTTTTCATATATCTACAGTAAGGATACTGCCTCTTTCTAAACTTACCTTTTAAAATAAGTCCATAAAATGTTCAGCTGAATCAATCGTTAGGTGGGTCTGTTTAAGATAGTTTAAAAGACGATTTTAAACTGATCCCAATACAGTTTTAATCCAGCCTTTTGTTTTACTCTTTTCTCCTACCCTGCCTCCAGCCTGTGAAGGGCAAGCCCTACGGGTTCAAAACAAAGTCGTCTTGTACTTCAAAATATATTCAGTACTGGTGTAGCCTGCGAATACATCTGTCTTTTTTCGTTCCCGGCCGGTCAGCACTGGCGCTGTCTGGCAAAAGCTAACTGGACGCTTTTGGATAAATCTTCTTGCATATGCTGTTTCTAGTTTATATGATAATTTCTACAATTTTTATTTTTTCAGATCTTTCGAGACCTGATCAACAATGGTATGGCGACGTTTTCTATAAACTCTACTGGCAGCTGTACATCCTGTTACAATGCCCGCTTATTGAAGGTACTGGATATTAGGCCTTGGCTATTTCACATACAATTGCTGAACTATTTATGGGTCAAGGTAGTCACTATCACCTTGTGGAAGACCTTACATAACAAGGACCGGGACCAGATTAGACATTTCATGATAATTTATATGGCGTAGCAATGGCCAGAACAGCAGACATTAACATACGGTTGTCGGTTGGTCTCGGTTGGTTTCAACCCAGAAGTTCCATCCCAGTTTACTTGTGGTTAGTCACCTTACCGGTTAGTTCCACTGCCGTTTGCTTGCGGTTAGCTACATGGCGTTAAATGCAGGAATGGCTCCGGGACACTTATATTTTTTTAGACATTCATTTTTTCGTCTAATAAAGAGAAAAAACAAAGTCAATTATGAAAGCCAGAGGTGGAATCGATCCCGGGTCAGTCAGATCACCAGCTATTCCCACTAACCGCTACACTACCGAGGCCCGGCTGCCGAACACCGAAACTTTTACAAAGTTATCGTGTTACCCTTACCATTCTTGAGAGCTAACCGCATAACCGCAGTGCTTAGTAGGCTAACCGGAGTGCTATAGTAGGCTAACCGGATTGCTTAATAGGCTAACCGCAGTAATCAGTAGACTAACCGGATTGCTTAGATGGCTAACCACAGTGTTATAATAGGCTAACCAGAGTGATTTTGTAGTCTAATTTAGCTAACCAAACTCGTTCCCAGTGCATTCCGAGCCCGGAGCCATTCCTGTAATTAAGCGCTACTCGGTTAGCTTTCACTTTGTGGTTTGGGAAGTAATGTACAAAATACAATTTTGCTTGCATTATTAATATTGAAAAAAATGTTGGTTTCTGGCAGCTAGTGTTCAGTTGGTGCAGTGGTAAGTGAATGTACCCTGAGTCGAATTTTACCTGGTTCGATTCCCAATGTTTGGAATGTTTTTTTTCTTCAAATAAAATTGCGTGTGGAATGACCTTCATGTAAAAATAAGCGTGTGTGTAATCTGGTCCCGGTTAACGTTAAGTAAGGTCTTCCTGTGTAGCAGCTATCCAAAACTACCTTTGTTAACGTTTGTTATCGTAAGCAGCTTCTATTGTTTTCAAGACAAAGTCATTGTTTCAATTGTTGAGTCTTTTGTTTAGGGCTAGGGTATCAAACCAATCACATTATATTTTAGGAAAGCTGCTACATCCCCTTTTCCTGCCTGGTGGACCTAATTAAGTCAATTATGGTACCAGGTGTCATTGGCATAATTTTAAAAGTCAAAACTTATGCCATCTCAGATGGGCCAAAAAAGCCATGGTAGAATGATTTGGTCACGGTTTAATCAAATGGAGTAGGTGGGCGCCAATTTGATACGGTGGAAAAGCCGGGTCTCCTCAGTTAGGTGCAGTAATTAGGAATTTAGCCAGGTTGAACTGAGTCAATTTAGCCAAGTGTTTTAGTTACAAGACTGTTACGTGTAACCCTCGTAAAGCCGGTTGGAAGAGTTGATCCTTGTGGTAAAGAGCGTCTGTTTTCTCTGTTGAGCTTGGAGGGGCCAGTTGGTTTATCTTGGCCATGTGCAATATAGGGCATTATTGTTTTGATTATGTGCAGCAATCGGATCACTTGTGCCAGATGGAAGAGTTGTGTCACTTTGGCCATTGGCAAAAAATGGCCACCGCACATATAAGTTTTCCCTTTTAGCCTCATCAAGTTTTGAGTAAACATTCTTTTGAATTTTGCTCATGCTATCGAGCTAAAGGGACACAGTCATCATGAATAAAGTTAACTTTGGCAATGTATAAAATTGCGTTCAAATCACAGGAAACCTTGAAATAGTAGTTTCCTAAGGTAGAAAAACACCAAAGCTGCACCAATAAACTAAGAAGATTCAAGGATGGCTTTGAATCAGGAAAGATTGAGAAGGATTGTAATCGTCAAATTTGAAAAATTTAGGCTAAACTTTCAAACTGTGTCATCCTTGACTGAGCTCCATTAAGACGGACCACTTAACATGCCTATAAAATTAATGAATAATTAACCGACCACCAGTTTGGAATAAGGTCTGTACAATCTTTATTTTCATGCAATAGCCTGTTTTATGATTTAGTCGATCTCTATTTACAATATACGACTGCCAGAACATATAGAAACTAATTGATTTGGGGGCATTTGGTTTTTCATTTTAATTTTTTAGCTTTATGTCGAATTACGAGGAAAAGAACAACCCCAAAGTGTGCCAGACACTATTCATCTTCAGATTCGCCATCTTAGCGAATCTTATTTTCGAGATGGAAATGGACAGATTAGGGAATACCGTCAACCCCTGGGAAATAACCGGACGTTGAATTTCAGACGCTACGCCATTATAGATGAGGAAAGATGTCGACAGGAGGAAAAAAACGGGAACCGTGAGTTAAAAAAGGAGTTAACAATTGCATAGTTGAGTTTTTTTGTTGGCAGTGATAGGTTCCTATAACAGAAGCGATACAACAAGCATTTTTATTTTCTTTACTTATAATCGTTAATTCTGCTTTGTAGTTAACTCACTGTTCTGCATGAAAGAGAGTGATGACCGCTGGGAACCGATGTGCAGTCACCCTCTAAGCGGTGGAGTATGCGTTAATGAACAGTTTGCTGCCGAGGAGTGCAGAAGCCCGTTTGGAACTTACGAACTGGCCGTACCAGTAGATGAAAATTTGGATTGTGATTATGCTGGGTTCAACAACAAGAATTGCCGAGATTTGGATGTGAGTGATGTAGGCACGTCCGGATTTGCATACGTTAAATTATCAAAAAGAACATACCTTGGTTGTTCAAAGGGTTGAAGACGCTATCCAACGTATAAATCATTATCGAAATCGAACCCGGCGTCATATGTGTGAAGAGTGCGTATGTTTTTGGTACTCGTCCTTGCTCCGAGGAGTTTTCTCCGGGTTCTCCGGTTTTCAAGAGTCCTCCCTACACAAAAACAAACGCTTCTAAATTCCAGTTCGATTGGAAATCCGAGGGACACTCAATCGAAAGATTAAATAAGGTCGATTTATTTTTATTTATTTATTTATTTATTTGCTATCCGCTCGATAGTGATTTATAAGGTGAATCGGGATATCCGCCCTTTAAACAACCAAGGCCATAACGATAATTTTTACAATGAAACGTTTCAGAAAACTTCCATCATGTTACACTGAATATCGTTTGATAGTAACTAAGAACATTGCCTTAATCATCTTTTATGATATAAACTGCAATGCTTTATAAGGATTTTCGCCACTGAGAAAAACGTTAATTGAACACACGTGTAAAATTACAATGATTTTACGTGTTATGGTATAATGACTTAACGTTTGAAAACATGTTTGACCCTACTCTACTTCAATTTATTGGTGTACAGTCGAAACATCTTCTGTCCTACTTCGGAAGTCTTCGTCAAACCTCGCAAATCTTCGGAAAGATTAGGTAATCTTCGGAAATTTTCAGAAAATATTCGGAAACGTTCGTGTGACCTTCGGACAACATTTTTTAAATCTTTGGAAAATGGTTGGAAATCTTCCGAATCGGAACATTGGCAAAAACTTCGTCAAAATATGTTTATAAAATAAACAAAAAAGTGAAGAATGATCATCGGAAATCTTTGGCAACGTTCAGTAAAGGGTCAAAAATGATCAAGGGACATTGGCTTGGACCATATTTGAAAGACTTCAGAAATAGTCAGAATGTGCTCGCTACAGGAAGAGCTCCTTGACCCAAAATTATGACCCATCTGACAAACATATAAAAATTATCTTTAAAATAGCTTTGGTAATCTTTTGGTAATTTTTTGAGTATGTGCAACCTTTTTTCAGCACATGCTACCTTATTTTATGTCGTTGGTTTCAAGTTAGTGGGTTCAAGTCCAACCGAGGTGGCCCTCGTTTCCTTTTTCAGGGCAAGCGCCCCCAGGTTACCACACATGTACAGTACTTTCAATTGCCTTAGAGTAACCCCTATACTTTCAAGTTCCTTATATTTGTTCTGCGAGGCGCAGCATTGCATTCGCAAAAGGCCATTTCAGAGTTCCCTTTTCCTTCTGTTTCAAAACCAGTCTAAGTGCGAAACTATTCTTATGGAAATGAGCTAGTTTTGCATGTGAATGAGATGCAGGTAAAGCACATTTTCATATTAATTGTTTCGCACTTAGACACTGAGGCAAAAGACACTGACATTGAGGTAAAAAAGAACTCGTAAATGGCCTGTTATCTGTGCCATAAATATCTATCGCATTTCAAACTGAAGAAAGTACAATGGCAACATATCTAAGCAACGATTTTTCGTAGAACAGCGTAGACTGCCAACCCATAACTTCATACCAGTAAACGTCATTCTCAGTGCTGTACCAACTGAAAGCCTCACGGAGATTAACTTGTGATTGTTTATGTTTATTGTAAATTCTGGAAATAGTATTCACTCTTATTTTTACCATTTTTTTGCAGCTTACCAGGTTTAACACCATGAATGTGTGGGCTCAGTTCTTCTACTGGTCAGAGGTCTACCCTATCGGGCCAGGTGATCGCAATTGTTTCAGCCCTTTACCCGTGATCATGTGATATAACCTCAGTGGGAACTTGTTTCATAACGTGCATATTTATGGCGTATTTATCGTTTGTTATTAATTTACTTGCGAAACTGGACCTAACAAGATAAGGCTGATGTAATTAAATGATTTAATTAAATGACTAATTACATTATTGTAGATTGATTTTGTAATTGTTTGATGTCCATTATGCCTCTCCTGTACCCCATATATGTTTGAGTTATTCATAATCCATCGATCGGATGACAAACCATCAGCCGAACGATCAAAAATGGATAAGCAGCCCGCTGGGAGTCAGTCGTGGAAGCACGTTGTCTTTGCGCCTGTGCATTGATATTAATTAACAACTAGAAGTTGCTAATAGCAAGTCAAGTGCTGTAATAACAATAACAACAATGATGGTGGTGGTGATAATTTATTTCTGGAAACTTCGTTGCACAGTGAGTTAATGTCTGAACGAGCAAAATGAAAGTTAGTGATAGCAAGGGAAGCAAAGAAAAAATTAGCTATTTAAAAATAAGCCTATTTGAAAGGCCTTTAAAAATGAAGAAAAATGGCGTTTTCCTTTTTGTGATGTCTACTCTTGTTTCAGAAATATTCAAGATTTTTGTATTATGCAAATTAGGTACTGTCACGTTATAATGTGTGACAGTATGGGTGTAAAAACACAAAATATAGCATATCTCTGAAAGTAATGATGTAATGCAATTGGGACTTTGCATGCACATTGCACCCTACGAAATACACCTCTTGATGCAAATTTTGATGTTGCTATCGCAATCTTGGTTCCAACCTCTTTCCTCTTTATATTTCTCGTTTGTGACTTTATTGGACAAATGACTGATCCCATTTAGAGCGTGCACAATGCCCATATTTCACTAGCTCTCCTAATTAACCTTACGAAACGGATGTGTTGCCATAGCAACACCAAAATATACACCACCTGTTGTATTTCTTAGGCTGTAACATACTAACCAAGTTTCAATTCCATTGCGTCATTGCTTGCAGAGATATGCTATATTTTTTTCCACCCATACTATCGCACATAATTCCAAAATCTGGAACGAGAGGAGATATCATAAAATGGAAAACGCTATTCTTTTTCATTTTGCAAGGCCTTTCCAATATGCTTATTTTTCAATGGCTCATTTTTTTCTTTTCATAGGCAATTTAATAGGTAATGGGCTGTGAAAACTTGTTTTATGTATCCTGGAAGTCATGTAATTACAACATAACAGAAACAAAACGTTCTCTTGCAAGCAGAGAAATGCCATACGTTTATATAGTCCGGGAGCAAGAGGCTGAAAGGGCCCAAGAGTACTGAAAAGGTTTGAAGACGAATTTTCGTAGATTGAAACCTCCTCTTTTACACTAGGTAGCTTGTAGTCTCAAATTGTGGTATACGTTTTGAGTTATAGCCATGTTTTTGTTGGTCGGCGGAGGGCCAACTGAGTGCGTATTCTTACATGGTTTTGAGAAGCGACGGTGAAGTTGTGGGGTCCTGAAAGTGTACAGGGGTGAAAACGCGTTGGGAATTTTTCTTAACGACATTATACAGGATGAGCTAAAAATAAGAGAAAGTTTGGCAACTCCAAAGCCGATTGTGAGGACTGCTAACGACTGGGGAAAACACAAATTCGCAACGGAATGCCACATTTGCAACAAAAAGCTTGATAAAAGGTCTGTTCTTAAACTCAATACCCGTTTGCGACTTTGGCACAGGTAGTTATTGCGGCAAAGGCCACAAAGTTTTGGGCTAAAAGAGATTGAATTTATCGGCCCCAAAAGGGAAAGGAAGGGGAAGGACACAATAGACAAAGGGATTGCAAAAAATCAGGAAACTTGTTTCTTCTGCGCAGAACCTTTGCTGAAGCAAAACGACAAAGACTCAAGTACCACGGAGCCGCGCACAACTCGTGCAATCTGAAATTGCTAATTAAACCTTAACTGTTGCTTAAACAAACGAAATACCAGTTGTGTTTCACAACCTCCGGGGCTACGACGCGCATCATTTGATGCATGTATATGCAAACAATGTTACAGCTACAGAAAGAGGTGAAATGCGTCGCCAACAACATGGAAAAATACATAACATTTTTTTGTCGGGGGGCTGCGTCTGATTGACAGCTTGAACTTTTTCAAGGGAGCCTTGACTCGCTCGTAAGCGGAATGCCAAAGAAGGCATTAAAAATAACAGCTTCCCTTGGCAGCGCGCTACTTTACAAAAAGGAAAGCTACCCTTACGAGTACATGGACTCATGGGGGAGATTCAGCGAGACAAGGCTGCCGAACAAGGAGATGTTTTACAGCAAGCTGAACGACGAGCACATAACGGACGAAGAGTACGCGCATGCGCAAAGGGTATAGGAGGCGTTTGAATGTGAAACGCTGGGCAACAACCACGACCTTTACGTGGAACTGATGTCGCGCTGCTAGCGGATGTTTTTGAAAACTTTCAGGGGCTGTGTCTGAGGCAATATGTTTTGGACCCTGCGCACGATTTCACATCGCCGGGTCTGAGCTGGGATCCGCTCCTGAAACAGACAGGGGTCGAGCTGGAGCTGCTAAAGGACTACGAAATGCATCTCTTCGTAGAAAGGGGAGATCCGCAGAGGAATCTCGACGGTAACCAAGAGATACGCCAAGGCGAATGACCCACACGTGGAAGGGTACGACCCAAGCAAACCGAACAGCTACATCCAGTTTCTCGACGCAAACAACCTTTATGGCTGGGCAATGTGTATGCCGCTCCCAACGAGTAATTTCAAGTGGAAGCGCGTCATGGCCACAGAAGAGGAGATCCTCCGAAAAAAGGAAGACGCAAAGAACTGTTGGATTCTTTAGGTTGATCTTGAGTACCAGGCAGAACTACATGAAGAGCACAACAGCTATCCCCTGGCATCGGATAAAAGGGTCGTGGTAAAGGAGTGGATGTCGGAGCACCAAAAAGATTTGATCGAAGACCTGAAGCTGAAACCACCGAACAGCGAGAAGCTGTTGCTGACGCTCAAAGAAAAGACAACTTTGTCAGGAACCTGCAGTTCTACCTTACGCAGGGCATAAAGAGGAAGCGCGTGCACAGGGTGCTGGAGTTCCACCAAGAATGGTGGATGGCACCCGTCATCCAAATGAACACAGAGTTCAGGAAAAACGCAACCAGCGAGTTTCTAAAAAACTTTCACAAAAACATGTGCAACTCGGTTTTCGGCAAAACCATGGAAAACCTGCGCAGCGGCTAGGAGGGCAAGATAAGGAAACTGGTTGACAGCCATCTGTACTTCGGGCATGTAATCTCTACGAAAGACCTGGTCGGAATTGGCATGCGGAAAAGCAGGCTGCTTCTCAGCAAACCTGTTTAAGTCGGGATGACGATCCTCGACAACAGCAAGATCCTGATGTACGACTTTTTCTACAACCAGCTATAAAGACAATACCGACCAAGATGTGAGCTCTTGTACACGGACACGGACAGCTTGCTCTTGGAATTACAAACAGAAGATATCTACAAAGACATGGCGGAAGACCCATTCTGTTACGACACGAGTGACTATCCCAAAGATCATACACTTTATTCAGACAAAAACAAAAAGATGTTAGGCAAAATGAAAGATGAATGCGCCGGAGCGCCGATAGCAGAGTTTGTTTGACTGAGGCCGAAAATGTACTCGATCCTGAAGGCGGAGGAAAAAAAATATAAAAAAAGAAGGGTGTAGAAGAACGTTGTCAAGAAACAAATAATGCACGAAACACTTTTTGGTGCGAGCCAGATGTGGCATGGAATGAACGTTCTTAGAAGCGAGGGGCACGAGATCTACGGCTTGCACGTAAACAAGATTTCGCTGTCTGCGTTTGATTCAAAGCGATGGATGACCATGGATAGCAGATGATGGAATCCATACAAAGCTTACGGGTAAAGGGGGCTTGCATTGACAGATGATGAAGTTTAGAGTTGCTGCTCAGGTGGTAAGCTTGTATTTGGAGGAATAACCAGCAGTTCTTCACGAACAAGGGAGGCACAGTGGCATAATATTTTGTCCATCAGAATTGGCGGGTGTCCCGCCTCAACCAGTTCGATGTAACATGAAAATACTAATCGTGGAGCAACAATAATATTTTGTCCATCAGAACTGGCGGGTGTCCCGCCTCAACCAGTTCGATGCAACATGAAAATACTAATCGTGGAACAGCAATAATATTTTGTCCATCAGAACTGGCGGGTGTCCCGCCTCAACCAGTTCGATGTAACATGAAATACTAATCGTGGAACAGCAATAATATTTTGTCCATCAGAATTGGCGGGTGTCCCGCCTCAACCAGTTCGATGTAACATGAAAATACTAATCGTGGAGCAACAATAATATTTTGTCCATCAGAACTGGCAGGTGTCACGCCTCAAACAGTTCGATGTAAAATTTTAGAAGCAATAATATTTTGTTAATCAGAACTGGCGGGTGTCACACCTCAAACAGTTCAATATAACATGAAAATATAATATTTTGTTCACCAGAACTGATAAATTACTTGCCTCATACAGCTCGTTATCGATTTTCCTTTCGATTGTAGGTAATTTTAATTCGGCATATCCAGTTTGCTGACGACTGAAAATTCGTGTTGACATGTGAGTGTTGTTACGCGTTCATCCACCAAATGTTTTTGTGATCCATACTGTAAGATCTGTCAACAGCTTCTAATGTGTTATCTTTAGTCCCTTTCCGGCAAAGTTCGGTAATTTGAAATGACCGAACGACAGGGAGTCTGCACTCGCTATGCACATTGTTTGAAAATGTAATAAATGCCAAGAAAAAAATGAATTGAGAAGCTTTGAGAGATGCAAAAACATTGACTGGTAGCAGTATGTTTATTATAGGTTCATTTGTTTACAGTTATTCAAGACACCAAGAGAAAGATCCTTCTTTTTTAAATACTGATTTGGAAATAGGTAAGGAAAATTGTTTTCATTCATTTTATAAATTCACTTTAACTCAAGCATTGTACAGAGTGTTGAGTTTTAAAAAAGAACGCCCAAAAAGTATCTGTATCATTTTTACTCTCAATTCTAAAGGGGTCTTAATTTATAAAGTATAGTTCAAATATTTACCTGACATACTTTAATCCCTCACTCTATCTCCTATCATGCAAGATGTAAATATCCTTTTCTTTCTCTATAGTTTTTTTATGCGTCACCGTCGCCAATAGGTCAGTTTGTTATTTTTGCCGCCACCTTAATTTCTTTTATAAAGAAGTATTACTTTCTCTCACCGCTTTTGACGTTTGCATGGCAAACTACTAATGTTTTCAAGAGTTTATAGAGAATACAAAGGTTTAGAATGTACGAAATAGCTTACGAATTCAAATAGGTTGACTCTAAATACAGAAAGAGGAAAAAACTCCTTTTATAAAACACATCACAATTAATAACTTATGAGATTTTATAGCTATGGACAGCCTCAGGCAACTCTTCCTATTCGGCAAATTATTGTTCGCTCACTACCGCAGAAAACTATGAATTCAACGTAAACCGGACAAGCTTGAGACCGTGCAAAGGAGAAGTCCGAGAACAACGTCAACTTCGAGTTCCGTTTGTAAACAGTTCGGTAATTTTAATTTCCGCTTTTAAACATTAATGTGCTGCTTAAAATTTGGCCCGTTTGGATTTCAAGCATTGTGGATTGTGCCTACTAAGCCGATTTTTCTTCCAAAAAACCTTTGAGGTTTTTAGACAGGGCAGTAGTTGGCATAGACTTGGCAAGATCAACTGCAATTGCCGAAGATTCCAGAAAAAAAACCAAGTATAGAGGCTCGGAAAGTTGATTTTTAGCAGTTTCATTAAGTATTCTTCAGAAAATCAATTTCCTTTAACAAAGAACAACAACTTTATTAACGTTTCAGTTCACAACTGAAACTAAAACTGAATTGACAACTATCTAGAAAAATATAAAATAAAAGAAGAAAACAGGAAACGAGTGCACCAGTCACGAAGAGCTAGTAGCTAAGAGTGGTTCCAAAAAATTGTCTGACAGGAAGATGAAATGTAACTCTTTTGGAACAACACCATTATTAATAACTTATGATATTTTATATTCAGCATCACGTAAAGGTAGTTACAACAAACATTAGGTAAAGTGGTAAATAACAGGCACGACGGATGCACTAGATCGCAAAGGATGCTTTTAAATTAGGTGACACAAAGATACCACAACTCAGGAGTTTTATCGGTTGTCACAGAAGTGTAAACTGGACGTTAAGCTTGAGGCCGTGCTAAAATTCCTTCACTTTGAAAAACCTGTTTGTAAGACTTGAATTCGGTTCAAAAGGAGACGAAAGCCGGCGGCAACCCCTTGTCACCAAAAGAACAACTTTTTGGAGAGTTTTTATAAGAACCATCAAGCAAGCACTATTGATTTGCTGAACAACTTGATAGTGATCGCGCGTTCACAAGGGAAGCTTCGGAAGCCCAGGAGGGTCACCAACCATTTTTGTTTTTTGTTTTTCATATTTTTATTTTTCATTTTGTTTTTGGTTTTCGATTTTCACATTTTTATTTAGTGAACAAAAAAAAAACAACAAACAGAACGGAAACGAAAACGAAATCGGTGAGTATAGACCATCATGCTTTGCTGGTCCCTCGTGCGTCGTGCTCGTCACCAGTCGCTTGAGCTTCGCGCTCGCCCTTAGTTGCCGGTCGAAGAGACAGCAGAAGCAGTGTTCTGGTAGTGTTATAAGCTGGTACGATACTCCGAGCTCTAAAAACACTATCGGAAAAGTTTTTTTAAGGCTAAGGAGATGGGGCTAACTTGTTTATACATCCATGGCATTGATCGTGACGTGTCCTAGTGACCTCTGATTCGGAGTGTTTAAAACGAAAATGTCACGTTGTGCATGTGTTAGCCGGTTGTAAATGCCGGATCACCCTTCTCCCATGGCGGATAGAGTGAGCAGATCGAAGAAGTACGACTTCGTTGACGATGTTACCCCAGGTAAAGCAACAAAAAACAAATTCAGAAATAAAAATGTGAAAAACAAAAGCAAAAAACCAATTAAAAAAATGTGAAAAAAAAAATAAAAATATGAAAAACAAAAACAAAAACAAAATCAAAAATAAAAATGTGTGAGCAAACTGGATATGCCGAATTAAAATTACCTACAATCGAAAGGAAAATCGATGACGAGCTGTATGAGGCAAGTAATTTGCCAGTTCTGGTGAACAAAATATTATTGCGTCTGTATTTATATTTTCATGTTATAATGAACTGTTTGAGGTGTGACACCCGCCAGTTCTGATTAACAAAATATCATTGCTGCTAAAATTTTAAATCGAACTTTTTAAGGCGTAACACCCGTCAGTTCTGATGGACAAAATATTATTGCTGTTCCACAATTAACATTTTCATGTTACATCGAACTGGTTGAGGCATGACACCCGCCAGTTCTGATGGACAAAATATTATTGCTGTTCCACGATTAGTATTTTCATGTTACATCGAACTGTTTGAGGCGTGACACCCGCCAGTTCTGATGGACAAAATATTATTGCTGTTCCACGATTAGTATTTTCCTGTTACATCGAACTGTTTGAGGCGTGACACCTGCCAGTTCTGATGGACAAAATATTATTGCTGTTCCACGATTAGTATTTTCCTGTTACATCGAACTGGTTGAGGCGGGACACCCGCAGTTCTGATGGAAAAAATATTATACTATTGCGCCTCCCTTGTTCGTGAAGAACTTCTGGTTTTTCCTCCAAACACAAGCTTACCACTTGATTTTTTGTAACAAAATCAAAATTTCAACATAAAAAAGCAGCAAAGATAAAAACAAAAAGAGACTGTAAAGAAAAAAATTTAAAACAACAAAAATAAAAACTAAAATTTCGAAATAAAAACAGAAACAAAAAATGTGGAAAACAAAATTAAAAATGTGAAAAACAAAAAACAAAAATAAAAATGTTAAAAACAACATCAAAACTAAAAATGTGAAAAACAAAAAAAAAATAAAAATGTGAAAATCAAACATAAAAATCTTACGAAAGTTGAGGAAGTTGAGTAATATTTATTTAATTTGGACAAAAATCGAGTTCCAGAATAATTTAAATCATATTGCGTTATTTTTTACCCTTAATAAAAGGTAAAGATGTAAGTAATTATTTGTGATAACACCGACAACAATTTCCTATCAGAGCCCGAGAAAATGAATTTTAAAGATCACAAACTCTAGGTAAAATCTAACGTGTAGCCATTTTGTAAAATCGTCTTGAAGCGATTCAGTGGAATTATAGTGGAACTTTGTTTTCGATGTTTGGTGTTGTTAGAAAAGATTTCTTTTGATAATATATTTGAAGTAGTAACACAAAAGCTTGCAATAAGTTGTAAATTATTTTGGTACATAATTTTGTCCAATGAATGCTCGAAGTGCTAACGGATCCGTCTTTAAAAAAAAACAAAAAACAAAATCAAAAATAAAAATGTAAAAAACAAAAGCAAAAATAGAAATGTGAAAAACAAAAACAAAAAACAAAAATAAAAATGTGAAATACAAAAATAAAAAACAAATCAAAACTAAAAATTAAAAAAAAAAACAAAAACCAAAATCAAAAATAAAAATGTAAAAAACAAAAGCAAAAATAGAAATGTGAAAAACAAAAACAAAAAACAAAAATAAAAATGTGAAATACAAAAATAAAAAACAAATCAAAACTAAAAATTAAAAAAAAAACAAAAACCAAAATCAAAAATAAAAATGTGAAAAACAAAAATAAAAAACAAAACCGATTTTGTTTTTTTGTTTTTTTTCTGTTGTTTTTTGTTTTTGGTTTTGATTTGAAATAAAATTTTTGATTTAAGATAAAATTTCAACATAAAAAACAAAAGCCAAATTAAAAATAAAATGTAAAGAGAAAACTAATATAACAAAAATAAACGCTAAACTTTCAAATTAAAAACAAAAAAATGTGGAAAAGAAAATCAAAAATGTGAAAAAAAAGAAACAAAAATATCGTTTTCAATTATAGCTCTTACAGAAAATATAAGAACAGCGTACATTTTGAAACATGAAAACGAAAATTTAGCCGTCGTGGCTCACGTTCTCCAAAATACTGATTGGTTTTTTCACTTTGCTGTTTTGCGGAGAACGGCAAAGAAATGCTAAATGTAAGTACAAAAACTTTTAACGCACGTGCAGAGCTATTGTACTGCTCATTAGATCTTTGGTTCAGCAAAGAGTGATGCGGCTTCATCGCCGAGTCACATAAATGGAAAAGAATCCTCCTAATTCTGACGAAACTTCATTATAGCGAACAAATTTTTCCAGATTCTCCGCCCTTCGTTATGGCCTATCGATTAGTCATCGATTACTCATTGATCATCGGCAATAATCAATGACTAATCAACTGATTACCTATCGATTGCCTATTGATTACTCATTGATGTCATCGATTAGTTATGTCTGGTATTGAGGAGGCCTCAAAATAGAATGCCATTTGAAATCCTAATTTTATCCGCTTGCTTATTGCAGACACTCGAGCACTAAATCCAGTATGAATCCAAAGTTTTGGCTCTCAGTTGCGTTCTTGATGCCCCGGATTGGTATATGTGAAGCTGCTGTCCATTGTAACGAAGTGGAATACTCCATATACGCTTTGTTCCTCAGAGGTCACACATTTAAAACG
This sequence comes from Blastomussa wellsi, assembly GCA_947652115.1. Taxonomy (NCBI): domain Eukaryota; kingdom Metazoa; phylum Cnidaria; class Anthozoa; order Scleractinia; family Plerogyridae; genus Blastomussa; species Blastomussa wellsi. The sequence continues at coordinate 6,374,708 of OX393572.1, read as the reverse complement.
CACAAGGTTGGTTGGCCTCACGAGTGCCATTTGAGGTGCGACGAAGAAGTCACGTGCCAAAGCTATAACTTCCATATTGGTCAAAAAGTCTGCGAACTCAACAATAGAACAAAGGAAGCAAGACCGGAAGATTTTATGCCGGATCAGACAAGATTCTACATGAAACGGGCAAATAACAGAGGTATATTTTAATTATTTTTTGTTTAGCAATGCAGCCATTTTGAATATACCACTGGAAGGCATCCAAACCGCCAATAAATAACACAGTTCCAGTATTGTTAAATGTTAAATCAGCTGCTTTGTATTCGAGGAACAACAGAGCTTCCGTTTCTATAAAACTGAAAACATAGACTTTTCACTCCCATATTTTTTTTTTCACGGTTGGAGCAGTATGAAGCTGGCTATGAACTTTATCAGAAAATAAAATCAAAGGATTCTAAATCTATTTCTTAGATAAAATCTTGCTGAGTTCGAAGAATTGCTTGGGGCATTCCATTAACGGCCACAACTTGTTTAATGGCGATTTCCAGCCGTGTAACCATAGCAATGTCCTCAGTAACAACTGAAAGAAACCAGTCAACATTATATTGTAGTCCTAAATAGACACGGGAATATTAGTTGTTCACTGGACCACAAAGGATATGCCTTGGTATGGTTTCAGCTCTTGGTAGCCGCACTTCAATTGCAATTACTCCAGCATGAATTTGAAAAAAAAAAATTTCTAATGTACGTTCACTAGATTTTCGACACTCAGAAGATAATCGAGGTTTTGTATATATCTATATTTTTATGCAAAACTTTATTTTATTAAGCTTTATTTTTTTATCCCGCAGTCCCTCTTGGTTCTATTCCGGAGCTTCCTGCCGAATCTTGCAGTGAGATCAAGGCCAGTGAAGGAAATGAGATGGTTAACAGGGATTACTGGATATACTCTGATGGGAATGGTCAGACAATTCTGGCGCGCTGTGAAGGTATGGCCTATTGATTAACTGATCGAGTATTTCATATTAGCTGTACCTTCTTCATAACTACTTAAAATTTGTATTTCATCTTGTCAAAACTGATACAAGAGAATTCTCCGTTTTGAAAGTAGTACTAACCTCCTACCAACCAGTAGTTTATTATATGGCACTCGGGCCGTGCTTTTTAAAAACTGACGCACTTTCGGTGACTTGAATTCAGATCGTTTCCTACGTAATGTGTCTTGATACTACGAACAACTCCGAAAGAACAAGCTACCACGATTTTTAAAACATTTTTTTAATTAATGTATTTATATACGTGTTCTTTCCGCAATTATAGTTGTAAATTTTTAATTATTCAACTTAAAAAAAATACGCGACTATAGACCGTATGGCAAAATCCCGACCAAGAAAGAACCAATCAGAACGTTCGGATTTTCCTTGCGATATAATAAAGGGGACTATTACACCGAAGGAAATCAATATGGTGCAGCATGTGAGGCTCGGTCTTTTAAAAATGGAAGAATTATGCTAGTTTTCTTAAATTTTTTTTAATATTATGTTCATCATCACCTATCCTCTTCATGCCTAATATTATGTTCATGGGCAACATAAATTGTGAAGTCGATATAAAGACATCATTTTTTATAATCGGCTTATGGAATGATTGCGCATGTATGAGCTTTTACTTTTCTACTTGGAATGATAAAATGTTATTTCGATTACAATTTTAGCGTACTGGCAGAAGATTAACACAAAACCTGTTTGCTTTGGTGCGCGAGATGACCAGTATGGTGCCTTCAACATCACAAAGAGTGGACGCCTGAAGACAATAAAGCTCGTCCACAAATCAGGGTAAATACACTGCAACCCAGTTGATAGTCCATCCTATTGGGGTTGCAGACACAACCCATCATATGGCAACAACGGCCTGCTGACTATCGTCACAAATGTGAATAAACAATCTGTTCTGCCCCCTGCTGAAGACTTAGAACGACTCCCATCCGGTGGCTGTGGCAACAAAAAACACTTTCATAGAGTTAATGGAACTAACCACACATCTCCAGAGCTCGTTTTCCGCGACCTTTCCAATCAGTTGACAGTGGCACGCAACCAGGAATTGCAGATATGGCACGGACAGGATTGGAAGGACTGTTCGGAAGCTGGCAACAGTGGCATGGCATGCGTTGATGTGTATGCGTGGTATTCTTAAAGTTATACACATCAGTTTCTGGCTTACATTAGGCCTGATGGACCAGCTTTTTAGTAACATGCAGGAAATAATACGTTTTGTCGTATTTTTACACCTAAAAATTTGCCATAAATTTTCTCGAAATCGCTCTTATAAAATTTCTCTCATTTTTGCAGACCTCAAGAAAAGTATTTCAGGTCGAAAATGCAGAAAGAGTTGTCCAGAATTATCCCTTGATGACAAGTTATTCGGTCACGAGTAAAGTGGCGAGGACGTCACTAAGCTGCTATGGTAACTCCGATCTCGATACAACTTCGTTCCCAGGGTCTCTCTCTTCCCGCCCCCTGGAGCGAGAGAGAAAGACCTTGAAACAGGCTGGTCACGTGTCTCTGGGACAATTGAGAACTCTAGGGAGGGGTCCTATAATGTCAGGAAATTTGTCGCGTTATTTTCAAAGCGAGGATATCGCACGAAATACAATCGCGCGAGCGCCATCGTTGCATCTTTGAAGTCCTCGAATAGTATTTATATTCAAACATCAATCTAAAGGTTTAGCAAGTGATTGTCTCGAGTGGCTGGGATGTTATGTACAACCAACGGCATACTTCAAGTCGTATTTCATCTTCTTCGTTTCCTGTTTAATACTCGACAAAATCGACTGTTATCGTCTCCGAAAAGTGCCATATATGTGAATCCCGTCATTTTTCGATGCTCTAATCGTAGATCAGATCAGAAGGCCCAATGAATGAAATTTCAGCGCAACTATATTTATAAACGTGGAGAGAAAAGCGGATTTGAAGAATTTGAAACTCAATTTCCGGCAGCAAATATGCAAACGCCTCCCAGTATAATAAAGACATACAAAATAGAAATACGATTATCTTCTTCGATAACTGTTCGCCAACGAGTGTCACGAGTTGTTTTGCCAACGGCCGGTTCACTATTAAACGTAGGAAACAAGGAACAGACTTTTTCCAAACAATAAATGGAATATTTACGCGACGCGACAGATAACAACTGAATGAAAAATATCAGATGAGGTGCATAATTTTGTAAACAACATATCATGAAGATAAAAATTGTATAACGAGCGGAGTGGACGAACGAATACTGTGGCAATATAAGCATATTTCCTTTCCTAACCTTCATTTTCTGTCGAACATTGGACGCCGAATTAATGCGTTGTTCATCGGCAGCGGCGGCAAAATTCAGACAAGGAAAACTCTTTCCATTTCTGATTTCTGTCATCGCTCGCCGCGCTCTTCTGAGACGGTGAAATCTTTTCGACCTTTCGCTCCTTTCAAAGCAACTTTGACTTCGGTGATCATGGCCCTGATTGCTTTGAAATTATTTCAATTGTCTTTCACGAGGTAGAAATGGTAGATGTGGCCATTGCGAGGTCAAGACCTTCCGCACAACCGTGAACGCGGTTTTCGCAATTCCTGATAAGTCTTCCTCCTTCCTGAAGAAATTTTTAAAATGTCTATCGAGGAAACATACAACCTAATCACGGATATCTGCTATCGGACGATGTATTAAATTTTACGGCGTATACAACAGATTACCAACGGAAATAATTTTGCCGTACCGTGTTTCTTTTGGTGGCATAACTTTCCGCGCACCCGTAGTCTCAGTATATACAAAATTCATACTGAGCCGCCCCTCCCTCTAACGATTTTTTTGTCATCTCCCAGATTCTGGGAGACACGTGACCAGCCTGTGCCAGGGTCTTTCTCTCTCGCTCAAGGGGGCGTGAAGAGAGAGACCCTTGGAATAAGGTTGATCTCGTTAAACCTATGGCGTTATATCCCCGCCAAAATTCGACTTTCACTTTCGATGTTCAGTTCACATTTTATGTTTTTTTTTTTAATTTGTTGCCCTCGATTCGACATTAAAGTTTCACAATGCGACACTGGAGTTTCACGATCCAACTTTAGTCTTTGACAGTGCAACATTAGAGTTTCACAATGCGACATTGAAGTTTCACGATCCAACTTTAGTCTTTGACAGTGCAACATTCGAGTTTCACAATGCGACATTGAAGTTTGAAAATGCGGCTATGTTTGTTCACGCGACATTCCCGTCACGCATTTTCTACTTCGCGCATACCATCCGACACGCTCACTTGTCATTTCATGCTTGTTTCAACATGCTTGATTGTCATTTTATGCTTCTTTCAACATGCTTTGTCGTGAGTTCCTTGCCAGTGTCAAGCTCACATCCATGTCCTTAGAAAACATAACAGATCCATTTGAGAGCGACGGAGTTGTCTTAAGAATGGACTATCTTACGCGCACGCTTGTGAACCTGGGCAACCCGCAAACATATAAATCGCCCGACAGCTTGGAGAAGCTTGCAACGAGCTAACAACTGCAACAGCGAGGCTCATAAGATCTATCGATGAAGAGGCTGCCGCATTTAATTCCCAAGTATACAATCAGCGTCGTGGAAGACCTGCCTTCGATCTAAAGGCAGAGGAATTATCTTTTCTCCTAAAGGGGGGGGGGGGGGGGGGCGTTAAAATCCCCACAATGGCACTTCTATTCAGGGTGTCCACACGAACAATAGAGAGAAGAATGCAGAAGTATGGCCTTTCTGTATCAGGTTAGAATGGTGGGGCAGCCGCTTGTTCTGCATAGCTCAAAACAATTTACTTTAAAACTAAATCAAACTAGTTTAATGGTCTTGAGAACCAATTTCTTACAAATTTTTCACTAAGTTAAGGGACCATTCATTATTTATGGAGGGGGGCGATGGGTTTGAAATTAACAAATTTTCCTTTATTTTTCAATACCCCCTTTGAAAAACTAAATTTTTTCAGGTCTCTCTATTTCATAAGGGAAGCATTTCAATACCCCCCCCCCCACCCCTCCGACTGAAAATATAAAATGGTAGAGAGGGGACAAACCAAAGAACAGAAAATGAAAATAGTTGATTTTCTCAAATCCCTGTAATGATAAAAATCCCAAGAGCTTTTAATAAGTACGAATTATGAATACCACACTTGCTAATATGATATTTGTTACATAGTTATTGCATATATGACAATGTTTCTGGTTGCTATGGAATGAAACATTCAATTGATGTCAACAGTGAGGCCGAAAGGTCCGAATTTCTAGGGGGTTCAGACAAATTTTTTAAAAAATGATGTTGCAGAGAAGCGATTTCCTTTATTCTGGGCAAGCATTTGTTGTTTCTAAACCATCAAGTTTACTCACCAAAACCTTTGGAGAAGCAAAACATCAACTATGGAGCTTGTTATAATTCCACGACGCTGAACATATTTGATGATTGGTACTCGGCTTCAAGAAAATATGCATGAAACAATTTTTTTTTACCGCAAGTGGTAGTATTTTTTAAGAGTGATATTTTGTGTGATTGTGTGAGATCTGGTCGAAAAGTGTGAGTCCCGTGCCAAAAGCCTGATACTTAGTGTTTGTTATTATGGCATTCGCATCTGGAAGCACTAGAGTTAAAAGTTATACATGTATTAATATATAGTTGCAGTAATATGCCTGGCACTGGTTAACACTTTTTTTAAACTAATCTTGTGTACAAGTGGCAGTACCAAATTAATTATTTTTGTAAATCATACTCCATGACTGCACCAAAATACTGCACCTTTTTTGCAGTGGCTAAAATTTCAAGTCGCATACTGTTTTGATGCCTTCTTCTTGTGATGTGTTTGTATACAGGCTCGTTACGTCCATCGAAACAAGAAACGTTTGAGAACCTTCATATTTTTGCTCAAATGAGCATATCTGTGGTGATGTAAGGTTACAAAGGTGCTGATTTAAAGCTACAGGGAGGTTTGAAGAATTTTGGGGTTTGGATTTTAAGATTTTGGAAATTCCTTAATTTTCAGTTCTCAGTGTTGCCAATATGTAATATGTCATGTACATGTACACTTGCTAGAGTAGGTTGAGGTAAATTTTGCTTCTAGATCTGAGTTTTTGAAAGTGACCTTTCGAGCCCAATGGTTATTCTAGTTAATATTCTTTAATTTTCAGGTCACATAAAAAAAAAACAAATTTACTTCAAAGAGAAGAAGGATTGTTCATCCAACAACATGGTGCCTCCAGAGAGGTGATAAATTCTCAGTGCTTTCAATAAGCCCCGGCACCCACCGGAGCTCAGCAGGTACTCTTTCCCAAAACACTGGCTATTTGTCTTGCATTTACGGGTAATGAACGGAACAAATAAATAGGAACAAACAATTCACCTCAATGGTTAGTTTGTATAAGAAAACTAATAAACATGTTAAAAACAGAACAATTATTTGATTTATACCCCCCTTGTGATTTTATCGCTGAACACGCAGCAAGTTAGTAGTGGCTAATTTTGTTTGCATCATTGTAAGAGGAAAAGGAGCTGAAGACCCCTTTTAATAGCTTTGGTGGGTGCTAACATTAGCATGCCCCCAGACCCCCCTAGAGGAAAAGAAGCTGAAGACCCCTTTTAATAGCCTTGGTGGGTGCTAACATTAGCTTCAAATCTTACTGAATGCACTGAATTCTGGCAGGGTACTTGGCTTCAGTACAAGGCCAAGAGATATTGATGGACAAAAAAAAAAATTTTAAAAGAGCACCCAGCACCCATTCACCAACAAATTTCTCATGCAATCAAAGTGAGTGGATTAAAAAAAAATATGATAAATATCATGATTATATTTTTGTTATAAATTTATAAAGACTAGAGCCATGTTTTAGTATGTTGCATATGACTTTACATGTAAGAAATTGGTTCTCAAGGCCATTAAACTACAGTTTGATTTTGTTTTACAGTAAATGTTTTTTGAGCTATGGAGAACAAACGGCTGTCCCAACATTCTAACCTGATACAGAAAGGCCATACTTCTGCATTCTTCTCTCTATTGTTCGCATGGACACCCTTAATAGAAGTGCAAATTTGGGGATTTTAAACCCCCCTCTAGGAGAAAAGATAATTCCTCTGCCTTTAGATCGAAGGCCGGTCTTCCACGACGCTGATTGTATACTTGGGAATTAAATGCGGCAGCCTCTTCATCGATAGATCTTAAATGAGCCTCGCTTATTGCAGGTGTTATGCACCTATCAATGTAAATCCCGTGTGGGGGGGGGGGGGGCAATGCGGGCATAAGTGGAGGATTTGAACTGAGCTGAGATTTTTTGTTCAAATGCCCGGCCCCAGGGCAATTGTAGATGGTCAAAAGAGTCACTAAAGGTCAATAAGATGTTGCTAGAAAGGCCATTAAAACGGTCAACAACAACTGTCAAATACCCCACCTATTCCCGCACTCCCCCCACCCTCCCCCCAAGCGGGATTTACATTGATATATACACGGTATTTCCATCAGCTTATTTATAAGTATTTATGGTAATCAACTAACTACCTATCTTCCTGACTACAAAAAAAAGGTATAAAATACAAAAGAATAAAAACTGCTTTTCATGGAGGCCGTGCTCAAAAATATACTTAAAAATTTCGCTTAAGAATTAAAATAAAAATTTACTTAAAACTGTGGTGACTTAGTTTTGTCTTAAACTCGCTTAACGAAGTCGCTTGTCTTAATTGTTTTACGACAGAGCTCCACTGTATGAAAAACGTCTCTTCAGGTAATCAGTGCGAGGTTGTGGAAGAACTAGTTGGGGGGAATTAGCTCGTTGCAAGCTTCTCCAAGCTGTCGGATGATTTATGATTTGGTTCACAAGCGTGCGCGTAAGATGGTCCATTCTTTAGACAACTCCGTCGCTCTCAAATGGATCTGTTATGTTTTCTAAGGACATGGATGTGAGCTTGACGCTGACAAGGAACTCGCGATCAGTAGCCATTAATTGCAGGAATGGCTCCGGGCTTGGAATGCACTGGGAACGAGTTTGGTTAGCTAAATTAGACTACAAAATCACCCTGGTTAGCCCATTATAACACTGCGGTTAGCCTACTAAGCAATCCGGTTAGCCTACTGAGCATTGCGGTTAGCCTATTAAGCAATCCGGTTAGCCTACTAAGCACTGCGGTTATGCGGTTAGCTCTCAAGAATTGTAAGGGTAACACGATAAAATCTTAAAATTTTCGGTGTTTGGCAGCCGGGCCTCGGTAGTGTAGTGGTTAGTAGGAATAGCTTGTGTTCTGGGTGACTCGGGATCGATTCCACCTCTGGCTTTTATAATTGACTTTGTTTTTTTCTCTTTATTAGACGAAAAAATGAAAGTCTAAAAAAATCTAAGTGTCCCGGAGCCATTCCTGCATTTAACGCCATGTCTCACGATCGCTTTCCGCCATATTGGTTTGCGCCCGCATTAGTACAGCGTGTTCTCTTTTAAACGGTTGATTATTGAAGCGTGTCGGAAGTTAAAATGTAGAACAAGCATAAAATGACAACCAAGCATGTTGAAACAAGCATAAAATGACAACCAAGCATGTTAAAACAAGCATGAAATGACAAGTGAGCATGTCGGATGGTATGCGTGAAATAGAAAATGCGTGACGGGAATGTCGCGTGAACAAACATAGTCGCATTTTCAAACTTCAATGTCGCATTGTGAAACTCCAATGTTGCACTGTCAAAGACTAAAGTTGGATCGTGAAACTTCAATGTCGCATTGTGAAACTCTAATGTTGCACTGTCAAAGACTAAAGTTGGATCGTGAAACTTCAATGTCGCGTTGTGAAACTCTTATGTTGCACTGTCAAAGACTAAGGTTGGATCGTGAAACTTCAATGGCGCATTGTGAAACTGATGTCGAATCAAGGGCAACACATTAAAAAAAAAAAACATAAAATGTGAACTGAACATCGAAAGTGAAAGTCGAATTTTGGCGGGGATATAACGCCATATTAAACCGTACTTCATCGACCTTTGATGTTTCTCTAGTGCACTTGGAACAATCGATTTTCTGTCGGATTGTGCCACCTTAATGTAAACTATACGCTCATCTGCGTCTATGGGGCTTCTCTTACGGAAAAAAAACTTTTTTACAGAAATTCTCGCGCGCTCATTGGCTAATGCTTGTGTTTAACAAACGGACATACAAATGACGTAGTCGGATGGCACGGTTGCTAAAACTTCCAACTGTTTACAGCTTTGAGGCGTTTAGTTCTCGAAGATAAGCGACAAATTGCATCCAAACAGAACTTCTTCCAAGGGAAAATCATCAACTTCTTTTATAAGAGGAATATTAATTAGACCGGGTTGAATTCAACCGCAAAGCTGAAAACAACAAAGTTTAACGTGAAATCGTTTCCGCTAAAAGAATTTCAGGTTTCGCTTGCACTTTTACGAGCCAAACCTTATCCCTTTGCCTGCCTTGCAAATACAAATACAAATTGACGGCAGTTTTGATCGTATATCCTATCACTTTGATCGTATATCCTCTTACTTTTGTTTGGGAATTCCGTCTTCACCTTGTTAAAACAGTGTGTATCAACTACACCTCGTTGACACACAGCACCTTTGACAGTGTGATGGCGAAATTCATAAAAGAATTAACAGGGCCTGGTAAACATACGAGTTTGCTGGATAAACAGTAAATAGATGTTACTGAAGATATCACAATGTAAATTAACTGCAGCTTTTACATTTGCAAATAAAACCGTTTTATTTGGCCCAATTTATACAGCCAGTGTGTCGCAAACCAATTATTTTTTTAGCGGAGCTCTGGCGGCCTTATAACCATAGAAATTGTAAAAGAACCATGCCGTTCATTTTTAATGGTCAAAACGGCTAATGGCATGATTCACAGCTGCCTACGACGACGACGAAATCGCTCCCAGCATGGCGGCCTCCACCTGGTTAACGTTAAAATTGACGTAAGCGTACGTCTTTGGCACTGGAAATCGATGTTATGATCAATTGACAGCAGTCAAAACAAGGTATTCATTTGATCGATCTCACATCCCACCATTAAATTCAAAACATCCCCCATCCGTCTACCGAAAGGAACGCACCCCAGTCCCGCCAAGACGATTTCATCCCGTATTGCCCCATCCGCATAAAGCTAAATTCTATTTTGGGCCATTTTTCAACTGCCTTATTACTGAAGAGGCAAATGAGAGCCGAGACTGTGAAGCTTCGGCACAGCTCTAAAAGTGCCTAGGTTATTAGTCATCAGAAATAGAGAAGATATCTGTTTACAAACATTGTTTTTTTTTTTTTATTTCAATTGTCAACAAGTTAAACAAAAGAGCTCTTTTCATCAGCCAATAGTTTTCTGGTTGGCACATTAATAACAATGGGTGACGTCACTGATATGTTCCCAATATCGACTGCAATAATCAACTTTTGTTTAGAGTCGCCTTCTCACCGTTGAACATTTATTTACTTACATCGGATGTCCTGCGCGTAGGCCAGCCGATGGAAATTATACCACTGGGAGCTTATAAATAATTAACTCGTTGCTTGGGCCGTGAATATTGGTAACTTTACCTGCTAACCTGGGTTTTTATTGCACCGAATAACCAAAAGAACAGACAGTTGATAATATTTACAGTTACTTTAAAGGGACACTATCACGATATATTTGCCTAAAACTGCTATAAATTCACCGGAAATGGTCCCTAACTTAAATGATTAAAAGCAATTTCTTGAAGAAAGTCCAGACTGTAACAACACTTTTGCAAAATTTCAACGATTTTCGAGCCAAACTTGAACCTTTAAAAAACTGACATCCTGACACTTTTCAAAACTCCATTTCACAATCCGTTTCCATCCTCGCCATCGTTAGCCATCCTCACTTCCTAATGGGTTCTAATCATTTGTCGAGTACTGGTCTACAAAATAAAACCATTATTGTTCAGCTTCCAAAGGTCGATGTATGTTTTTCAGATTTCCAGAATCATGCTAAGAATGGTGACAATGTCCCTTTAAGTGAAAAGCTTAATTAATATTTTACCATAACTGACTAACAAAACGTAGATAATTGTGCCGCTAGACCTCTCTCCTCCGCAGAGGCCTCTTTCATTTTCGGGAAGGGGAATAGGGAGAGGTGAAAAGAAAGCGCGTAGAGGCTGGGGAGAAGGGAATTCAGAGTTCGCGGTGAATGCTGGGGGATTTTTAATTCTACCCTTCTCCCCCTCCCCGGAGACTCTGCGGAAGAGAGAGCCGCTAGACCCATCTTTTTATTTGATAAAATTTATAATAACGTAAGTGAAGCAGCTCTGAAATTTAAGACGTGTGGTGCTTTTTAAATATGATTTATTCCTATACGAGTTCTAGATAACAGGTCCAAAACTATGGGCAATCTTGAATTGTCTTCTGAATTTTTAATGAATTATTTGGTGTGGTATGTAATTCTGGTATATCATAATACGGTTTCCGTTGGAAAAGGGTAATTTCGCATTGCCCTCGGCAGAATTTTATCGTTCTTAACCAATGCAGATTTTTCCATTCCATAAAAACTGCCCATTTTATAGTAGGCCTATCTTCCACTATTTTCCGAACAAATTTCGGATATTAGGACGTGCAAATTTGATTTTCCGAGTTAAGTTGATTATTTACCCTGAAAGATTAGTCATTTTCAGAGAGTATCTTGTTATTTACTCGGAATTTGTCCAAATCGGAACGTCACATTTTAGCTTGGAACGCGTTATAATTTAACCATAATTAAAATATAATAAAGCAAATTTGAATGATTCGGAGATAAATATATGTGAATGATGTCCAAACTGCGGTTAGTAGTTTGTACCCTAGTTCTAATTAACAAACAACGTTTAATTTAAACTTAACACAAAGACAACTTCGAGAATCGTTCAGGCGCTGTTGATTGCTGTCTCGAAAAAAGGTAGGCTATTCTATTTCTAGACTGACTCGCAATGGTTTTGCTTTCCACCAAAAAAAGAGTATATTACAGTTTTGCTGACTGGAAACTATTTATTCGCCTTAACATGGACTTGAACAGGAGTAAAGTCAGTAACTCCTTATTGTAAATATACTGAATTTGTTTAACTTTTAGAGGCCCGCTCCAACTAATAATATCGTACAATCTTGTTATTTGTTTTCGTCGGTTCCGATGGTTTTCTCCGGATTTACCTGTTTTCTTCTCTTTCAAAATCATTAAAACCGTGAATGTAGACCACTCTGTGTGTTTCAGCTTCTCTGTATTCCTCTCCATATGTAATTCCTCAAGGTAGGGCACTCGAGTGACGGAGCCCGGCAGATCGACTGAAGGAATCCAGCCATAAATTCACCCCAAAGGATCCGATTGCCTCAAGAATCCACCTAGAGCAACGCTTAAAGATGCTCTAACCATTACTTCTCTTCGTCGGATGAAAGCGTCCGCCAAGGAGCAATTTTAGCGCGCAAATCGATAGCCATCGATAGCCATCCAAAGATGCGATGACAGTGTGTTCCGTGCACCGACCGTTTGAAATTAGCTTAGCGACCCGGCCTTTGGGTTAAAATTACCTACGCACCCGAGGGCCACTTAATGGAGGTCATATACTTATATATGAAGCTTGACCCTCTTAGAGGGACAGAACAGACACAATAATAATTCCTCATGGGCTATTGACCATTAGCCCTTTCGGGCTACGGGGCTAATTGTTAAATTTTTGTTTCAAGAACATCAAATTTCCGCGGGGCAACTATCAGCCGATAGTTCCTCGACAGAAACACTCTATTGTTTGAAAAGCTGTGACAACCCAATGCGGACTGGTGTCCCAGTGTCTTTTCAAAGAAGAGAGCGGAGAAGGGGTTGGGTCGGGCGCAAAGGTACTTTCCATTCTGTACCCCAAAAGTTCGGTCATCTCGGCAGGTAAAGGTAGGTAAAACTTCATTTATACACGGTATCAATTCACAATACATGCTCTTCCATCGAGCCACGTTTTGATAATTCAAATTGAAAGGTCTGTTGTGGTTCGTTGCAACAGGAAAATTCGGGAACTCCTCTGGAGGTGTTGCACTTTGGCCGGTCGGGCTGAAATTTACCGTTTCATTTTCATGAACTGCTTAGTTGCCTCACTTTAACTCAGTAGATTCTCGGAGGCGGATCGACTGGGCAAAGGAATGCAAAATGGAAACGACCGTTCCGTCGGCCGGTTGGCCCGGTAAAATCGAAGAATTTCGCTCCATTTTACAACAGTTTATCTCGGATGGTCCGACCGCTCGGACTGAGAAAATGGGAAGCCCCCCCCAAGACTAAATTTATACTGTGATTCATTGAATTGACCATTTTACATACAGTTCTGTGAAATGTAGCTGGCTTTTGGAAAATTCTCGGTGAATTCAATATATGGCGTCTCATTCCTGGCTCGTTCCTCTTCTTCAGTAAGCGAGATTATCAGAACATTTTTGGACATAAAATATAATTATTGTGTCTGTTCTGTTGACTTGTCCCTCTAAGCAGTACTATGTAATAAGGTAGTACCGCTCAGAGGGTCAAACTTCATATATAAGTATATGACCTCCATTAAGTCTTACTTTGGATTTTATTGAACAATCACAGGCTTTTCTGTTTAGGTTTCTACTAGATCAGAGACTATCAGAACATTTTTGGACATAAAATATAATTAATGTGTCTGTCTTGTTGACTTGTCCCTCTAAGCGGTACTATATAATAAGGTAGTATCGCTCAGAGGGTCAAGCTTCATGTATAAGTATATGACCTCCATTAAGTCTTGCTTTTGATTTTATTGAACAATCACAGGCTTTTCTGTTTAGGTTTCTACTAGGTCAGAGACTATCAGAACATTTTTGGACATAAAATATAATTATTGTGTCTGTTCTCTTGACTTGTCCCTCCAGGCGGTACTATGTAATAAGGTAGTACCGCTCAGAGGGTCAAACTTCATATATAAGTATATGACCTCCATTAAGTCTTACTAGGGATATTATTTGACATTCACAGGCTTTTCTGTTTAGGTTTCTACTAAATCAGAGAATATCAGAACATTTCGGGGCATAAAATATATTTTTATCTTATCTGTTCTGTTGACTTGTCCCATAATGGTCAAAACAGGCCAATGTTCTGTACCTTTCTTTGCAAGTCCAGTCTGATATACATTAAATTGCTAATAAAAAAGTTAATTATTCTTTCTGAATGTTACCTTGTTTCTCAGGGTGGCACTACGTTGAAAATGTTATCACCTGGTGTGCATTCAAACCTTGCTGTTAAGGACACAAATATTCGTTAAACCTTGCTGTTAAGGACACAAATATTCGTTCCAATATGAAAGGCCACCCAAATGTTTGTAGGCAATAAACACTGGGTATTTGTTTCATTCCATGGCATTCATATTTTTTATATTCCTTCCAATCACTCCTCCAACAACTTCTTAGAAGAAAATCTCTTAACCCCGCCCCATCCGGAAAGTATTGAAAATTCCTGAGAAGAGGGGGGGGGGGGGGGGGGGGCTCAAAAACCAAACAAGTAAAGAATATATGAAGTCCAATTTGAATTTCTATCGGGGTTCTGTAGGTGTGTAAAATATATGAAGGTAATAGGATGTTGATGTCTTCAAAAATGGTGATATAAAAATTGAGAGGACTGTACCAGTATGCTTGCCGTAACTGCAGAAAACACTTTGCCTGTTGTATATTTTTTGGGGTGTTTGGATAGATGGATAAAACGATCATTTGACCAATACACAGATAAAAAAATAAATAGAAACAAAGCCAATGTAAATTTTCAGCCTAAATATGGTGACTTGCATTTCAGTTTGTAGAATTTGTCAGCAGGGGAGCAACTCCAAACTTTGTTCAGGTATTTTATTCATCACAATTGCTACATTCCATCTACACAGTTATAGTGCGACGTGCCTTAGTGTGGCCACCCAACAAACTTTTTTGACAAGTTATAGTTTGCCAATCAGACAGCGCAAATTTGTTCAAAGCTATTGTCACGAAACCTGTCAAGCTTTTATCAAGGAGGCGGGACAACTCAAACAAATTCATGCTCTCTGACTGGCTAACTTGTCAAAAAAGTTTGTCGGGTGGCCACACTAAGGTGCATCGCGCTGTAAATAATCCACAAACATAATCTGACCAATTACTGATGGTATCAGGGTTGTCAGTAGGTTTTTGAGTATGTACAAAGAAGGGCCTCTATTTCCGCTTGGCAAATCTTTGTGTTTTCTTCCTCTTTTTTGTGTCGATTTTCTTCTCTTTCCCAGTGGGCTTGTTTCCACTCCTCGGCTGTGTGGGCGTACCGAAGCTCCTTGAGAACTTTCTCTCGGTTTCTTGTGGAAAGCGCAGATATTTGCCGCTGTTGGGCGATTTCTGGCACTTCTTGTAGTTCGTATTTCGAAGAATCGTTGCCGATGGCGTGGCATTTTTTGGTCCACCATTCCCACACGATCTTGTCTGTTGGCGGCAGAAGTGTTGGCAGGTTGCCTCCGTTTGGGTGGAGCTGCGTCGGTTTTTTGCTCGCTGCGAGGATGGTGCGGGTGTTTTTGTCCTTCCGGTAGCAGTGGAGTGGTCCGAGCTCCACCCCTTCGTCGTCGGCAGCCAGAATGTCGACCCGGAAAATCGGGCAAGACCGGAAGCCGAAGTCCCCTGCTGCCCACTGCACTGCTTTTTCCCACTTGGTTGGGTCCTGCGACAGATACAGCCTGTTGTTGTGTGGCCACCCCACGCGACGAAGATGTGGCCTTGTGGTCTGTCCGCCGTCCACCACTGGGGCCGTCAGCGTATTCTGCCAGGTGCCCACCAACAGGCTCGCGGATTTCTCCTGCCTCAAAATTCGAAACGACTTTGTTGTAGATCTTGTTTCGGGTGGTTGTGTACTTTTCTTGTTGTTGTGTGGTCTCGAGCCAGGTGCAGCAGTGCTCCCCGACGCTGGCGGTGTTGTCCAGGAGCTTGGGGCTATTTTCTCCCATTGCGGCTGAAAAATTCCCTGCCA
>OX393572.1:6293740-6353740 GCA_947652115.1 Blastomussa wellsi | reverse complement strand
CCTCATTATGGCAACCAAAGTCAGGGCTTAGGTTGTCCGGCATTTGGTACAAGGGCAACCTGCACTTTTACTACTGAAACGAGTAGAGTGCAAATTCAAAGATATGAGTTACAGTTGTTCTGGGCAGTAAACATTGTGATACAAACCAATAGAGTGCATGCAGGTGATCACAGTCATGAGCATTCAAACAAAACGGTTTGAAATTCAGAGTCTTAATCTGCTTGGATAAATATTACGGTAAGTGTTGTTTTATAGTTTTATTTATATTTATAATTCTTTTGACTTTTGTATTTTCAAGTGCAATTATTCACTTATATTTTTGTCAGGGGGCTTCTTTGAGGGGTGTTTTGCTATTTTGCAAGTCTTAGACTTCAATTTCAAAGTTTTAAAAACTCAGGAAGTGTGATTGCAAGCGTTCATCTTGCTAGTTTGATTCATTATTGTTCACAGTAAGTTTTTATTTGTATCTTTGAGTTGGCACTAAGCGTTAGGGTTACCGTAGTGCCAGGATAACCCTCGCTGCCTGTAAATGCTCTGCAAGGGTTACCCTGGCATGTGCATGTTTCTTCTTTCCTTTCATCAATGTGTTTATAACAAAGTTACTGTTACCCAGGCCCTAGCCTCCTACGCAGCCGTTATTAGGGGATTGCGTTACACTTGTCCCCACTAACGTCTGCTTAACTGAGGCCAACATTCCTTTCCGCCGCTTCGCCAATCAGATTTTACCTACTAAATTCCGCTTTGCGTTTTCGAGTTGGTGAAGTCTTTTGTAGCATTTTATAGCGTTGAAATAAATATTTCTGATCCACTGTTGTGTTCATGGGAGAGAGATCATCTTTCCCAAAATATTAACCCTTCCAACTTATGACAGAAACAGACTCGCACGCTTACCTCTTGTATTCACAATAAATAATATTTTGGTGTTTCAACCATCGAAATACACCAGAGTATTGTATCCAACAGCGACGGCGAAGAACGGATTCGCGGGAAATTTTATAACGATCGTTTTGAATGCCTACAGACAATGCTGATTGGTTAGTTTGTCTGGCGAGAGACAATGGGAAAGGACTGTTGGTCGCGGTTAAGCAGGCGTTAGTGGGGACGAGTGGTAACGCAATCCCCTAATAACGCCTGTGTAGGAGGCTACCCTGGCGCCAGAGTGCAGTTAGTGCACTGAATTCCAGATTAAATGGTCCGACTTCAAGCTTTGGATGGGGGAGGGGCACTGTGTTGTGTTCTTAGGCAAGTAACTTTACTCTCATATATAGTCACGCTCGTCATCCCATCCAGGGGGTGTAGAAATACCACTAGTCACTTCATCAGGGCCGTAACTAGCAAGGAGCAAGACAAGGTCTAATAATGATGATGATGATAACTACTTTTATAGGGCCTAAACAGTCCTGGTCTGACCTGTTCTGTCCTAAACAAGGTCGGGATTGGCAGGATTTCAAACCTCCAGCAGCACCCGTACACCCAAACATGGGCCAAATTATTCAAGTACTCCCGAGGTTGGGTTCTATCGCAAAAAAGTCAATTTTTTCTAGAATTGTATAACCAGATTTTTATTTCGAGATCTTATCACAGCACAACTAGACCACTGACAACTCCTAACCTTAATAAAAATCTATTATGTGTTACTACAAACTGCAACAATCGACATCAAGGGCAGCAAAGTTATCAAAACACCAACCTAATTTATTCTTGTGACGGCCACTTCCAAAACTTTACGGCGAGGGTTAAACACTTCCGCCTCTAACCACTGCAAACTATGATCACCAGTATTTCAACCTTGGTGTATTAAGGGTCGTAGGCTATCGTACATAATCTTAACACGGCATCGGGGGGAATTAAAGCCAAAAGTTCGAAGGCCATTCGTTTTGAGAGTGCAACTATCCGCCATGTTCGCTCCGTCTTTTGTCCTTTGAAAATGATACTAAACGTTTCCCTTTTCCCGAAATCTTTTCCAGGGAGTTGAAGCAATACCCCTACAACATGCTGATGTGTTCGTTGTGAATAACAACGAAAGTGTTGGTTCACAAATACGAAGAAATCAGATCCCACAACAGCTTCGCTTTGCAACTCCGCAGAAACGAGCTCCGCGGCGATTTTTGACCGGAAGTGACGTACTTTTTTGTTGGATGATTTTTTCGTGGGAGTGTTCTGCCCCTCCCTTGGCACAACCCAATTCTTGGGTTGCACTGTCACGCAATAGAAAAGTAAATCGAAAAACCTTTGATGGATGAAGTCAAGAAATTGCGATATTATAGAAGATAATCAAATAAGTCACCTCTCCAAGTTTTAGGTCCGTACGTTATTCAAAACTTCAGATATTCGTCGAAATGTTGTTGGCGGCTGGGAAATGGTGTAAACATCTGGAACTTACTTTGGTTATATAAACGACTGATTATCTGTACTGAACATAAAAACATTTACATAAACACTTTTCCTAATGCTTTTACTTCTCAAATGGCTAAAAGTCCCGAGATGATTATATATATATTTTTTTAACAAACACGATCATAAGTCTAGGTCATGCACTGCCATAACTCTGAAATTCAAAATGCGCTGGTTTCCAAACGAAGGGTGCTATTGAGCTGAAAAGTTGTAAACAGATGTAACATTGATACCTATCCTGCCTGATGAGGATAAAATCTTTGGAGGCTCTTTAATTTTGGATTTTAGAATTTCAGACGTCACGTGCAAGGACTGCAAGTCTTGCCCAAGAACACAACGACGATCAAACGTCGGCTTTACAACTGTTACCGATCCAACGATGTTTTTTTCGATAGGGTCTAAAAGTACTCACGAGTGACCACGAAGTTACCTCGAGTGACCTTGAGTGAAAGTTTATTAAAATATTTCACTGACGTTGTAATGACGTCACCATTTCGTCACCATTAACCCCACCGTCACCATTAACCCCAAATAAACCATTTACGGAGAGTAAATTAACGTATTTTGTCTCCACTCCACAACAGAAACAACACACGCAAAGCTGAACCAAATAAGTTTATTTTGGAAGGGCCTGGCAAGAACCAACCCAAACAGTATAACTACTTAGAAACTACATAACAACTCCTTCTTCAAACTACAAACTAGATCTCCAAGCACACAGGCTTAGTATCAGAAAGGCTTAAACCGCAACTCTATTATTAAATCACGATCTACATGGGCTACTTCCCCTAATAAGCTCTCAAGCTTATAGTGCCAGATAGGCTGGGGAACAACAACTCCGACATTACACAAGAATATAAGCTAAACAGGCCATCTCATACTGTAGGTCATGCACTTGACCTACTTCCCCAAATAAGCTCTCAAGCTCAGTGCCAGTTAGGCTGCCAGTTAGGCTGGGGAACAACAACTCCTACATTACATTAGACTATAAGCTAGACAGGCCGTGTTATACTAAAGATTGTCCATTAGGCCTGCGTTCCCAAATAAGCTCTCGGGCTGGGGAAACATGAACAAAAAATATAAAAAAGACCAAAGAAGTACATTGAAATACAATAAAAAATCATAAAGTAAACCTAGTAGAGCTGAGCAACCGCTAACAAAACAAATGCGGTTAACACGGAGGCCAGAAAAAACCTGCCAGAAAAAACCCCTGTGGGGAAAAAATGTGCAGGAAATCTGGGTAGGAACCAAGGCTCATGCTCCAAGTGATTATTAGCCCATCCTACGAAGGCTTTACAAAAGTAAAAAATCAATAGAAAAAGGAACAGTCGATCCTGTCAGACTGAAGGCATCTGCAAAAGAAAAATACTAAACAAGAAAAAGTTAAACTAAACGAAACGAAAAGTACGCGGTTGGTTCTGAAGCCTAGATGACAACCACGTGTTATACTCTGTCTTTTATACCCCTACACAATTACCCATGATGCCCCCGCCTGGAACCAGGCCTTGTTGTATCCCGTGCCGACAAAATAGTTATTTCAGCCTTGTTCGCTCGCTCACTCGTCAGAAATAACATATTTTGTCTCCACTCCACAACAGAAACAACACACGCAAAGCTGAACCAAATAAGTTTATTTTGGAAGGGCCTGGCAAGAACCAACCCAAACAGTATATAGACAGACAAAGTATTGGGGAAGGGGTGAAAAATTGACTCTCAAAGCCCAAGAAATTTGGAGACTGCGAGCCTTTGCTCCAGATCATCGTCGACGTAAATGTCTTTGGCCTGGACTGACTTCCAGCGTCCGTGACGCTGAAACACTCTGTCGTTGACACCATTGTTAGCAGCCATAGTAGCGCCTCCTGAGCGGAGAGAGTGCAGCCCGAACCTGGAGGGGTCAGCCCCTATGGACTTCAAATCCCGTCTAAAAGCTTCCCTTATAGAGGTGTAACTGATAGGCTTGTCGGGGGCCAGTAACCTACAAGCCCCCTTACCTCTAGAAATGGGTCTAAAAATCAGTTCCCTGGACTCGGGAGAGATTTGAAAATTAGTAAGATACCTTCTAAGCAGTTTAACAGGACAAGCGCAACTAGAAAGCTCAGAAATGACGACTTCATCGCCTCTACGAAGTTGGTCGTTCTTACTTTTATGAATCTTAATAACCATGAAACCGTCGTTGAAGAAAATGTCATTTCTCCTAATTCTTGAAACGTCATCAAACTGTTGGCCTTTGAGGAAAGGACTGTCACTTTCAATCTGTCCGTTAATCCTGAGACTGGACCATCTGGGAGCACATTCTGGTCGAAGTCCCAAAAGCCGGACCGGAAGACATCTAAAAAATATCAAAAATAGACGAAAAGCCCTGAGAAGAGCAGATTAAAGGGGAAAAGCATAAAGAAAGATACAACAAGTAATATAAACGCTTTATTGACAATGGGGTATGCTACCCTAAAGAACAAGAATAATATACCAAAAAAAAATACGAGCAGCATAGGCATGTTCATACGTAACAAAAAATGGGGGCGCCTCTAACTACAAGAGTCACACTTCCCGTTAGGCATAGTGCAAAACCCCGCTAGAAAGGAAGGGGGCCTGGGACGACGAAAGTCGACCCGAATAGCAGCAACCTCAAAGTCTAAGCATCTGGTGCCGAAAAGGGAGTTACGGGCTTTCCCTGGGACAAATAACCCCTTAAACTTTGGCAGGTACACCCAGTCCACAACAAAGTTATTCCAGTGGACGCCGTCTCTTGCGCAAATGTTCCAGAAGAACGAAGACTTCCATAGCGGAATAACTATAGTTCCCTTAGCAAGACACACTTCCATGTGCTTTAAAACTCTAACAATAAGACAAACCGGGGGACAGAGCCAATTGTTATCGTATCCCCAGTCTTGCGCAAAAGCATCAACTGCCTCGCATCCGGGCTGAAAAAACCGGGAATTAAACCTAGGTAGTTTGGCATTGTAACTGCAGGCGAACCTATCGACAGAATGCGGGCCCCAAAGGTCGTCAATGCTCTGAAAAATAGAATCATTAATAGCATAGTCGTCAAAATCAACAATCTTGCTTATAATGTCAGCTTTGACATTAAGGTCCCTAGGAATCCACCTAGCATCGAGAGAGATGTGATACTCCAGGCAAATCTGGAAGGCTTGAAGAGCTAACGCCTGCAGATCCAATTTCTTGCTTCCGTTGAGAAGAACAGACTCAACGTTCTGGTTGTCTGAATACCAGATGACCTTAGTGTCGGACAAACGATCGGCAAAGGACTCCAAAGCGAGGCAAACGGCCTTAAGCTCTCTCCAAGTCGAACTAAGAACTTTTTCTTCGGGAGACCAATTCTGATGAAAAACCAGTTCGGGGTCAGACTCGACAAATGCACCACAGGCTGAATCAGAAGCATCGGAGAAACTCACTTTAACCGGTAGCGTTTGTGCTCCCCAATAAACCCTCCCGTTGAGGGAATCAACATTGGCAGCCCAAAAGTTAATTTCCGCAACGGCATCATCCGACAAGAAAACTTCGCTATCCCAGGAAAAAGCAGAGTTCACCACTGAAAAGAGATGCCTGGTCATAATACGTGCCACTGACCCCACGCAACTGGAAAGTGAAATTATCTGGCCTGCAAGACTAGCGACACTTTTAACGTGAACCTGGCGAAGAGTCTGTTGCGAAGACAAAGCCTGCAAAAACACGAGATCGGAAGACAATTTTGCAATGCGTTCAGCGGTGGCCTTAACAGTACCTTCAATAGTGTTAAGAATAACTCCAAGCCAAGTGATAATTTGCACGGGTTCCCATAAAGACTTTTCCTGGTTGGGGACGAAACCAGACTTGAGTAGATCAGAATGAACAGTTAGACTGCTAATTTTAGCGGAAACTTGATCCATTCCCCCCCCCCCCCCCCCCTAGGCCGTCGTCCAGGAAAATAGCAATAGGAATACCCCGACTCCTCCAGGATTTTTGAAGCGGTTTGAGAATCTTGGTGAAAACGAATGGTGCCGAAGACAGGCCAAACGGAAGAACGCAAAATTGAAAATATCTGAAAACACCGGTTCCAAAGTCCCAAGCGAATGCGAGGAATTTGCGGTGCTCTGGAAAAATTTCAATATGGTGGTACCCCGACTTCAGATCGAATTTAAATAAATAATAACCCTTGTCGAATATCTGCGTGGCCACAGACAAATCTTCACACTTGAACTTTTGTTTGTAAATGAAGGTGTTTATATGACGAAGATCCAAAATAAGCCTTTGTTTGCCAGAACTACGGGTGGAAACTGTGAGTGGGTTAATAATGTCTGGAACGCAAAAAATTTCCTCCACAAGGTCGGAATTAAGTAGGTCATTAACAGCTGAAGACACAAAGTTACTGTTAGCACGCGCAGAAGCATTGTTACTTTTGAAGAAAGGCGTAGGGAGTTGAAAAAAGGGAATCTTGTACCCTTCGCTAATAATATGCAAAATAAACTGCGACACTTCCAACGAACGCCAAAACTCAATACACTTACGGAGTCTTCCGCGAACTGTGGGCTGAACGGGAGAATCAAAAGCAACAGAGCATTGTGGAAAATCAGTGCAAGAAACAAAATCATGATTGAAAACGGGGTGATTCTGATCGATCAGCGCTTCGGAAATCAAATCACTAGAATCGCTTGTAAAACAAGAAGAGACTACACCTGATAAGTCCTGAACGTCATCCAGTCACTTCGAAGATGAGGCAGCCTGCTTGGGCAATGCTGGGCAACAAGCACGCCAGTGCCCGGGCTTTCCACAAGCGAAACAGGTGCCAGTATTCGGGCGACGAGGCTGGAAACCAGGATTAACAACACCAGACTGGAAGAACTGGGCTTGTGGCTGGGCGTTTGAAGTGGATCTGTCAGGCGGCGAGAACTTCTTGGCCGACGGCATATTCGAAGCCTTCTTCTTCTTACGAGCAGAAAGAGAAACACGAGCACGTCTCTCGGCGCTATAGATGCGCTTTTCGTCCTCCGAGTCGTCCGCTAAGTCGTGTTGTTTATACTCATCTAGGGTGCACCAGCCAAACTCTGACTTGTCGGCTAAGAGTATATGTTTCTGGCGTTCGCTAAGTAGCTTCTCACCTTCCTCGAGGTCAAGTTTGACTTTCTCAAGCCGGGATTTTTCCGCCGCCGACTTGGCACTGTCCAAAGTTTCTGCAAGCTTGAGATTAAACTTATATTGATCTTGGTTCGCTCTTCGTTTAAATTTGTGCGGTTCTTGATACTTGATCTTCTTAATTTCTTGCATTTGGAGCTCCGCAGAAGCGTCGTTGGCACGTTTTATCTGGCCAACGGTGTCTTTGAGAAGTTCCTTGAAATCTGACATTAACTTCTCGTTGTTAGTTGTGATAAGCTCAGAAACGTCGTCCTTGCTGACCGCCATGATAAAAGTCGAAGAAAGGACGAAACGAAACGAAAAGTACGCGGTTGGTTCTGAAGCCTAGATGACAACCACGTGTTATACTCTGTCTTTTATACCCCTACACAATTACCCATGATGCCCCCGCCTGGAACCCAGGCCTTGTTGTATCCCGTGCCGACAAAATAGTTATTTCAGCCTTGTTCGCTCGCTCACTCGTCAGAAATAACATTTTTCCTAAACGGTAGGGTCGAGGAAGAAAGGGGGGGGGGAGCGAAGGGTGCTTGGTGTTAACTTCCCGTCACTTGTACCCTTCAATCCTTGCGAGCAACAACGAACTTTCGTTTTAATAAAAATTTAGAAAATATTCTACATATCATATTTAGTAAAAACGCAAAATATGTCTTCTGCTACCTATCGCAATACTGGTGACAGTATTTTCAGTAAAACTATGTTGTTTAATTATATATATATTTTTTTTTTATCTATTTATGTGTTTGTTTGTCTGTATATTTATTTATCATTTCATATGTTTACACTCACTGCACTCTGTGTTTACGGAAAAGCCGCGGAAAATATAAAGATGAGACGACACGAGAGGTGGAAACCAGGATTAAATTTGATGACTGGAAGTTAAGACTACCCACCCTACCCTCCATCCTGTATTGGACCCCGCCCTTTACATGTAAGAGAATAACACGTTAATTATTTACAAAGTTTACTATCCGAAAATGGTTTATTTGGAATAAATCAAGCTATTTTGATGAAGTTACGAAATAATACAATAGTTACAATGTCAGTGAAATATTTTAAGGAATTCTCACTCGTGGTCATTCTTGGTCACTCGTGGTCATTCGTGGTCTGAAAAAAATATAAAGTTGGCTATAAATGATCACATTGAGTTGTCACCTAATGTTTATTTTCTGTGAACAGTTACATGTAGTATCAACAGATATTATGAGATGAAGTTGTTCTTAGAACAATTATGCTCAGGAGAGTTAAATATCATCTGTTTACTTTGTATATGTGTAGTGTAGCGTGTATTGCAAGTGTTTTGATAAGACGAGCCCTTCACTCTTTTTGGTTTTCTGGGATTTGAAGCCGTTATTTGTGTGGCTATCCAAATTAAGTGAAACCTCGAGAGTCACTAAATACGGATACACAATTGTGATGATTTGCAGGCCATGTTTAGAGAACCACACATTGACTGTGTGAAAAAAAGTCTGAAAAGAGAGCACTATAGGCAAGTTTAAAGGAGCTCGTCACGAATGACACAGTTTGAAAAGTTTAGCCTAAATTTTTCAAATTCATCAATTACAATCCTTCTCAATCTTCCACATTCAAAGCCATCTTGATTCTTCTTAGTTTATTGGTGCATCTTTGGCGTTTTTCTACCTTAGAAAACTACTTTTTCAAGGTTTCCTTTGATTTGAAGGCAATTTTATACATTGCCAAAGTTGACTGCACACACTGTACAATTTACAAAGATGAAAGAAAAACACACTGCCGACTGTAGTTAAAAAGGTCAAATGCAAAGTATAACTGAAAAAATAAGATTTATATTCTATTATTTGAGAAAGATTTCAGAAACAGAAATGCCTGTCAGGACAGCCACTTACCCCGAGGATAAACGTTGTTGGTTCGAGTATTGTGAATGTCACGCTATGTCACACAGCTTTTGTTGAGCAACAAAAGCAGTTTAAGTTACCTTTCTGTTTAAATGACTTGAAAAGAAAAACAGAGTCGATCAAAACCTTGTAAGAATGACAAAGTAACACGAGGCACTAAGCCCGAATGGCTTTTGATTTTGGAACGTTTCGTGACATCCCAAAAAACGGCCGCGAAGGCGACTAGATACCGCGACGAAACTAAAGCGTGTTCGTTTTTGTGTAAATTCTCGTTTTACTGTCCACTTTTGTCATTAGTTCAGCTGTAAGCGTGGTTCCATAACTCTTTAGAGCGATACAAGCAGAAGAGTGATCTGCCCATAAGCGTACGGGCAATTTTTTGCCAGGACGAGGAAGGGGGGGGGGGGGGGGGGGGAGTTGAACCAATTGCCCAAAAAATTCTCCCATGTTGCTTTGTACCAATTTCTACGGCTGCCCCAAAAATCTGAGTTGCTCAAAATTTGGGGGGGCTGCAACCCTCCCCACCCCCGCCCATCCCGTACGCCTATGGATCTGCCAATGATTAGAAGATGTAGTAAACGAACCATTTCTCTAGATTGGAGCACACGCGACATCGTGTACGACCACCTTAAAATGTGAAAGCAGAAATTCTTTGGGCGTTAATACAAAAAATAGAAGAAAATAATTGAAATGTGATTACAACTGCGGGACGTGCAGTCATAATCTCAGTATTAATTGCCAAGCTTAGAATTCTGTTCACGAAAGGTATCTCTCAGGCCGATCGCGAGCACCGGCAATGATCGCTTGCTTGGGGGATTTTATTTTTTTGTCCTTTGAGTGGATTCTGTCCGTTATTATTTTTTTTTTTACTCTCTCACTTTTTTTTCCTTTCACTCTATTCTCTTTATCTTTCTCTCTGCTTTCTTTTTCTTTTATCTAACTTATATAACTTATATTGTTACTATTTTTATATTTCTATGCACTTCTTTCATGCCGTTAAATTGTAATAAATAAATAAAAGTCTGTTTTAGAGAAGAGAAAGTAGAAAAAAACAAACACCTTACGCGCTCTGCAACAATAGGTGGTTTTCACTGTCACGCCATCAAAAAATAAACTCGAAACCATGCAATGAAAAAATCTGATAAATTCAAATGTTACAAAATGTTAATAGGTTAACAACATCTCCAAGTCTCAGGTCTGTGCGGTACACCATTCGTGAGTTATTTGCCGAAGCATTTCTCGCAAATTTATAGAGCTCACTATGGAAACGCCATGTTGGTGCCCAGCTTGATGGGCACCAACATGGCGGCCGGAAATCAAAGAAAACATCTGGCACTGAGTTTTGCTATGAAAGCGACTGCTCTTTCCTCACGATCTAGTGTATATTCACATACACATCCTTCCTATTACTTGAACTGTTTAAACCACAGGTAGCCCAAGCTCAATATATGAGCAGCTCTTTATATGTTGACCTTTGTGTTGTTACGTGACTCGAGCGATTTGCATATTTATAAGGATTTGTATGGGGAAAATAACGATTGTTTCTGTAACCTTTGAAAATGTAGCAATTTAAATAAAAATCGTCTTACCTTACTTTAGTTGTGTGGTTTTTCCCTCCTGTGTGGTCTTCGAGCCGATTTATGGCCATTCTATTAGTTTTAGTGGAACCGGTTTTACTCTCTCTATATATCCTTTCCCAAGGTTGGGTACTCTGACGAAGCAGTCGATCCGATCGGCCTAAGACTCAAATTCCACTCCGGGTGGGCGATGGGGTCCGAGGGTATTGATTTTCAACGGGAGCAAAGGACTCTCGCCCACCCGGAGTGGAAGTAATTTGAGTCTTAGGCCGGGTCGCTAAGCTACCCGGAATTTGGAGGCGACTGGAGCTGCTGGAGCGAATTTACGGCCGTTTTCCTTCGGCCGATTTTTATTTAAATTGCTACATTTTCAAAGGTTACAGAAACAATCGTTATTTGCCCCATACAAATCCTTATTATATGCAAATCGCAACAACACAAAGGTCAACATATAAAGAGCTGCTCATACATTGAGCTTGGGCTACCTGTGTTTAAACTGCTAAAATTTTGCGAAAAGACCTTTTCTGAGAGCACGACAGCTTTGTCACGGCGCCACGTACGGCGGAAATCTCGAAAATTCAACATGCTGTATTGCAAACACAAAGGACACTATCTAGCTGGAACCTTGTGAATCAATATATTTTTAGGATCTCTTTCACGTGGTGACAATAAAAATTAAGCTGGCCCAGCGAATTTTGTTGACGTCACGTGGAAACCAAGAATAGACCTGGAGCACCCGGCTGTGAAGTTAACAGCGTACAATCTTTTCGTAGGCTACATTGAACACCAATTTTTCAATCAATACAACGGCCCAAAACCTGAACTTTATCGTCGCTGCATTGACGGCTGTATCGGCGCTACCTCTTCTACCAGCGAGGATTTCAATCAATTTATAACCGCTGTTAATTCATTTCATCCTGCCTTAAATATGCCTGGGAAATTTCCGATACTTGGATATAAAAGTTTCTATCGACGGCAACGGTTTATGCACCAGTGTGCATTACAAACCAACAGATTCTCATAGTTATTTGTTGTATTCATCTTCACATCCATCACATGTCAAGAATTCCATTCCTTATTCTCAGTTTCTTAGACTTCGCTGTCTTTGTAGTGACGACTCTGATTTTTACTACAAACGTCACAGAGAGAAAACAACGATAGAATCCCATTCACCCTCACATTTCACCCTCACAACCACGCAGTAAAATCCATCATTCTCAAAAGCTTTAAATTACTTCAAAATGATCCCGACACTTGTAGAATCTTTTCGCAACCTCCATTAATTTCATTCAAACGCGACAAAAACATAGGTAACTTTTTAGTCAGAAGTGCATTCCAAACAAGTGATCAACCCGGAACTTTTAAATGCGCTCGCGCACGATGCAAAACATGCCCTTTCATTCACAACGTTGACAAATTATCGGGACCCAAGCGATCTATCAAGATCACTGATCTCAGCCAATGCCATCTACTGCATAACTTGCACCACAAAGGGCCCATACAAGCGGTGTGTCTGTTTGTATGTTCTAATTGTAAAGAAATGTATGGGAACATTGAAGAGTCTTAATATCGTAGACTTATATCGAGTAATGGCTCAGGTGTTGTATTTTGTCGTTTCTGCGGCTCAAAATGGCGAATTGGAGCGATTTGGAAGGTTTTGCGTTGACTGTTGCTCCACGTTATAAGCTCGTTTTCGACTGCTTCAGCGCCAAGCCGATTTTCACACTGAAATTGGAATCGCCTGGCTCCCAAATCGAGCACCAGATAAACTAAAAGGTCGAAGCTTCTTTTCGTGGCATTCAATCGAAGATCCATTCAAAATCCGAGCGCTAACCGCCGATTAAGTTTCGAGAAATGCAGCTTTCGAAGCGACAAACATCCGCGGCAGTCCCTTCGTGTTCTTCGGACCAACCGTCACGCTGTGACCTCCACGCTTATTGGTTGATGCTAAACAATACCCTGTTGCAAATGACTCATGTGGGAGGGGAGCCAGGGATATATTCGCAGCGGCGATCCTGAGGTGAGGTTTATGACGCGTGACCGACGTGCTTATTTCGTCCCAAATTATAACATCAACTCTTTTAATTCTCTCTTCGACCAAACTGTTTGGCACAGCTCTTTCGATGACTAGATCGGAGGGTAGTTCAGCGGTCCGCTAACCGTAGCATGCATGCACTGTGGTTGTGCGAATCTTGTCCGAATAAACACTGCCTGCAATGCCACTTGCACACACTATCTCAACTTTTTCCCTTGATCCTTCAAACGATCGTACATGGAACGCACCAAGAAAGACTTTCCAGTTCCAGCTTGCCCTGTCACGAGGAGATTGTGTCCTCTTTCCACAATATCGAGTGCTTTCATTTGTTCAGATGTCAACTTCGATCTACGGGTTAAAAGGTTACAAAACATCATTGTCACACGACACTATTAATTGATTTGTTTGGAGGCTGAACAGCATTGAAATAAAAATATCAAACAATAATTTCACATTACCTTGCCATTATGGAATGAAAGAGCGCATTTCTAGTACAAACAGACTACATTTCTAGTGACGGCGAAATAAGCTTTACTCGCGGAAAATTTAGCATTAGAGTTTTCCAGGTAAATAAAAGAACAAAGAGTGGTGTCGTGTCTGGTTTCGGTCACGCGTCATAAACCTCACCTCAGACTTGTCAGTAGATGGATCGCCGCTGCGAATATAACCCTGGCTCCCCTCCCACATGAGTCATTTGTAACGGTATTGTTTAGCATCAACCAATCAGCGTGGAGCACACAGCGTGACGGTTGGTCCGAAGAACACGAAGGGACAGCCGCGGATGTTTGTCGCTTAGAAAGCTGCATTTCTCGAAACGAAGCGATCTTCGATTGAATGCCACGAAAAGAAGCTTCGACCTTTTAATTTATCTGGTGCTCCATTTGGGAGCCAGGCGATTCCAATTTCAATGTGAAAATCGGCTTGGCGCTGAGGCAGTCGAAAACGAGCTTTCCACCCTTGTCTCTTTCTTATAACGTGGAGCAACAGTCAACGCAACACATTATCAACCCAGTTGATAAAACCAAATTATATTGTTATACTTCCCACCGACGCAGCACCACAGTTTCTTTAGAAACTTACCCCCTCTATACATAAGGCAGGATTTCCGAATTGCCTTATTAAGCGGGTTTATACATAGACTCATCACCCCATCTCAAAAGCAATCCATATAGTACAGCGGTTGTTACTTGAGTGTCGGAAGTATTGAGCGTTTGCTTTGGTTTTGTAATTATACTACGCTCAGTGATTGGCTTAAAAATCTCGCGCCACGTTTTCAACCAATCAGGAGTAAAGCCAAACCAATCGTGACTCACGTCCGCACGTTTTCCCGCGCTTTGTATCGACTCCGTGTAGTTTTGATTGGTTCATTGAATTGCCCCTGTCCATAATGATTGTGATTAGCCACAACGAGTGTTTTCTTCGGTGTTGGTTTTACGACTCTCGATTGAAAATCATGCTAATCCATATGTGACCGTTTCGCAGATTTTCGTTAATTGCGTCCAATTTCAAGAACGAAATTAGCGTAAAATAAAATCTATCTGCGGTACTTTAGCTGAAAACAAAGTAATTATTTATCACCAACCATTTTTTAATGTTGTGACTATAAAAAATACATGTGCTGTGCTTCCACGCTGCATGCTTCCCGATTTATCGTGGCTGGCAAATCGCAGTGTGTAAATTAGCTTTATCGCTAACACCAACAATGCCAGTACTCCTCAGCTAGACCCAATTCTGGTTATTTTGCTGTTGAATCCTTTGTTTGTGTGAGAAGAGAAAAGGAACTTATATGACCAGCACAAGCGTTAGGACAAACCAAGGCACACTGGCAGCCGATCTAAGGGTCACTTCAAAGTAGACGAAACGCCCTTCAGAACCAATAGACCTTTTTAGCTACGTATGTAAATTGCCCATTTCAGATCATGTGATGCTCTCCCGAGAATTACTCCTTTGTCCATTTGGAAATTATTCATTCATTTCAGCGTGGATTTGTTTGAATTTGAAAGAAATAAGTCTCACACTTATCATCACGTGATCTGAAATGGGGCAACAAACAAAGGAAGCGAGAAGGTCCATTATTGACGATTTTCGCATTACCCATAATATACCTGGTTTACCCCCAAAATTTTGCATAACCTTTGTTTCCCAATTCTCCTGGGTATTACAGTCGTGCCAAGAGTATCGGAGGACAATGCTTATGCAAAATTTGGGGGGGGGGGGGGGGTAAACAAGGTGTATTATGGGCAATGCGAAAATGGTCAATATGCTTTTCCCGAAAATCTAACAAAGTTGTACCATTCTTTGTGGAAAATCATCTGAAGAAAGTCTCTCCCGTCAGGCCGTTCTGGCTTCTACCTTAGCGTCCATGAGGCAGCTCTTAGACTCTTAGACTAAGAGCAGCCTTTTTTCTGTAATAGCGTGCTTACCGTGTGTTCTAAACCTTAGACTTACTATTCTCAAATAGGTTTTCAGTATTAGTAGAGTTCTCCTAATAGATAAGAAAACAGGTCTCAAGCATTTTAATATGTCATCTGTTTGAAAGTGTTCACATACATATAATTAATATTTATCTTTTCCCACAGATAAGCTCAGTTAAACAGACGATGATCCTTCCCCGTTATAGGAGACGCGGTTTTTGGTTGTTTGGTCTTCTTTTAGTCATTATACAAATATATTTGCTGACTGAACATCTGAAAAGGTATGTTTTATGTTGATATTTGTTTGCGGGAACCTTGCTACTGTTGCCTCACTCTTTGTGACAATATATGGAGTAGTCTTTCTATTCCTGTGGAAGACGCGGTGGCCCGATGGTAATGTGGCACCTTTGACTAATATTTAACAATTATCCTGCGAAATCACGCGGAATATCGCCTGATAGCCGACGAGGCCGTAGGCCGAGTTGGCTTGAATCAGACGATATTAGTTGAGCAGGATAATTGTTTTATTATTCAACAAATTGTCCACGAAGAGCATTTCGCTTTGCGAGGCTTCTACCGAATTATCAGTACTTGACGTATACCACAGAATATCTGTCAGCTGCAGTTGACGGATATTGAGAGCATTATTACCATATATGGGCAACGTGACAATTTGTTGAATAATAATTTGGATTAGTAAAAATCTACTAGTATACTAATGCAAATGCCGCAATCTGATTGGCTTAGCTACTGCACCAGCCATTAGAGTGCAGTGGTTGAAGGTCGTCACCACATAGAAATCTCGAACTCATAATCTAATTGTTAATTATTATTCAACAAATTGTCACGTTGCCCATATATGGTTATGTTGGTATCCGATTGTTAGCAAATAATTTCACGCTCTTTTTTTTTTGTCAAAATTCTTACAATTTCAATTTGATTACCTTTTAATGTCATAGCGGGTGACAAATTACGCTCACATTCATGGATTTTTGAATTATTGTATCGAGAAATTTCGCGCCAAACGTTGCCTTGGCAATTTTATAATTTCATATGTGAAATTACAAATTAACGCTGAAATTTCATTTGTCATTTATGATACTATCTGTGACGTACATTAAGTAGCGATCGATTGAAATCTCGCAAAGCGCCGCATAACTGCAACTTTCCTTGCTGTAAAAAGCGTTTCGTTGACAATTTGTTGAATGATGATAAAACAATTATCCTGCTCAATCTTCCAGCGCGGCCTTGTCGGCTACGTATCAGGCGATATTCCGCGCGATTTCGCAGGATAATTGTCAAGGAATACTCAAGAATTTATTTATTTATGCAATTGTTTAGTATATTCCAGTGATTGGGCTCTCTACTGATTTGCTGTTGATGATGAAATCAGTCACGGATAGCGCCGAAAGGAATCAAGACCGAACATACCCAGTTAGGCAAGAAATAAAAAGTTAATAAGTTAAAACTGCGTCCAACTTTAGTGGTCCATCAGGCCAGAGCTTATCTCCAGTTCCCGTAACATGAAACGACTGCGAGGAGATCTTGGTACGAGGAAATAATTAAGTATAAGATCATTTATCTTTTTCCAGATGTGATGGACGGATTGGACGCTTGTTTAAGGTCGAGAATTACGAGAGTTACCACGCTCCCTGGTTTAAAGAAAGCATTGCAAAGGAACTTACTGAAATCCACCGTAAAATGGAAAAGTTGCTAATTCATAAGCAACCACCCTCAGCGAGACTGGTTCGGCAGTTAGGAATAATTGTAAAACGCTTAGACAACAAACAACAATCAAGTTTAATCAATGAGACAGTAAGCAGAGATGGTACCGTGGATGTATGTCCAGAGGAGTACGAAGGAGGTAAATCGGGCTATCCTCTCTACGCGAAAAAGGGCTGGTACACCACCAACTGTACCAATGCCAAACCCATTCGATCTGTGATAAGCATTGTAGTTAATACAGTCGCGTATCCCAAGGAGGACGAGAAACACATAGAGAACGTTTTGAAAGGGATTACGGTGACCTACCCCGCAGTTCGAGTTTATTTGGCAACACAAAGTAACAACGTAATGGAGGCGGCCAAAAAATATAAAAATGTCGATGTTCGAAACGTCGGGGATGTAGAAGTAAGCAAAGCATGGAACACAATGATAAGCAGAGTCTCGACACCGTATGTACTTGTTGCACGTGATGTTTTTCACTTCACGTGGCTTACTCAACTTGAGAGACAAATTCGTGTGATTAGTCAGATACCAAATGTTGGAGTTGTAGGTGGAGCATACCGTAATATCTGGGGTCACTGGAAAACGGGCTGTGTGCAAACTAAACTCAAAAACTACGTCCTAGAGTACCAAGAAGGGTACTATCATTCAAAGAATGAGTGCATGTTCTGTGATTATCTGCAGGGTCCCTTCGTCACCAAAACAAATCTTCTGAATTTTGACGAGAGCCTTCCAAACGAAGTTGTGTTTGAAGATTGGTTTTTACGCATTGTTCAAGATGGCTACCTGATCATGGCATGTCCAGACGCTTTGTATTTCTTTACGGATTACTATTCGTATCCCAAAAGAACCGATAAAAATGCATGGACACCTTTAGCGAAGAAGTGGGAACTAAATCGGGTGTTGCTATCTGACGGAGTAAGGCATTCCTTTTCTTGTCAGGATATTGGTTTCGAATGCAATGCTCATAGCTCTTTATTGCCCGTTTGTTGTCAGCAAACGTTTGCAGAAGCGGTGTCTTTTTTCCAGAATTTTGCTGATACGCACAATATTAGATTTGAGCTTGACAGTGGCTCAGTGTTAGGTGGTGTTAAGTTCAATGGCCTTATTCCTTGGGACATAGATGGAGATTTCTTTGTATTGTCCACAGATATAAAAATATTCAACAAAACAGAGACAATTGATCATTTCCAGAAAAACGGGTACAGTCTAACAGAGTATGAGACTCCATTGCTTGATGGAAGGAAGTACATGTATGATGGCTATGTGAAAGTTAATTTGAACGGATTTTATATTGAAGTATTTGGGACAACTGTGATGTCGAACACTGTGTATCTCCCAGAAGAGCTACAGAAACATGAAATGTTCACCAAAGCAAACATTAGAGGGAACTGGGTTGATACAAAGTATAGTCCTGGTTTGTATTCAAGGAATCGATATGGAAGAGAAATCTTAAAACATTCCCAGTCATGGAGCGCTGTAGGATTACCTCATAGTTTTGGTGACTATTCCCCTGGAAGGTTCAAGCCATGCGAAAAACCACTGCATCATGCTTGTTTGCATAATTTCCTTGGTGACGGTAATATTCCATTTTTCGTATCTTAGCAACACCAGGAATTGCTGTGGTTTATTAATAACCTCTAACTAACCGAGTGCGAGGGCCGTACTGGGGATTATTAGCCCGAGGTCGGACCGAGGGCCAATATTCCCCAGTGTGGCTCGAGAAAGCTAGGTTGGTAAGCAGTTTATTATATGGCACTCGAGAATTTAAAAACGTTTTCTTTCCGCAGTTCAAGTTGCAAATTTTAAATTCTGCAATTTTAGAAAAAATGCGTGGCTGTGTCAAAATCCCGACCAAGAGAGAAAACCAATCAGAAAGCTCGGTTTTTCCTCGCCATATAATAAAAGTGGTTTACTTTCCCATGTTCAACTGTTTTGCAGGAAAATCCATCTTTTTAGAAAATTTTGTGTATAGTGTATTACAAGATGATTACTTAAGAAATAGAAAACATTTTCTGTGTTTCTATCGAGAACGCCTGCGGCTCGTGTTCCCACAGCTTTTTCGAGTTCTCCCAAACTTTCACGAGTGTTTCTATAACTCGATAGAAACACGATTATTTACCAATCAGTGCGCGTATTTCCCTTGAGCTATTTTCTAAAAGTATATGATTCACCCTTTTTTCTGTCAACAATAACAACGACAGCAACAACAGCACCACTTACACGAAAAATAAATGTAAATCTAGTAAACTGCAAGTGCAAAGAGAAAAAGAGAATCCACCAAGCTGCTTGAACATTTTAAGTTAATATAACCTAATTGCACATAGACGGTTAACTTTGCCCGCTTTACATTAAAACCAACGTGGATAGGAGACATTTTCAGACATAAACTACAAAACTGCTCGAAATTGCCTGGAATCAACGTTGGGTTATTTTTGTAGTATACAAATAAGAATATTCAATCGCGAGAAGGGCTAATGATATTTATATCGCTCGTCTTTGTGTCTAACATTACTCTTAGCAAACCCTTAAACAGGACGTTCCGGTATAAAGGGGCCTGGCGTGGCCATTCGCGCGCCCAGTCGGCAGTCAACCAACAAAGCGTAAACAGCTGTCAAACAAACCGCGCTTTTTTACGGAGTTTCCCTAATGGTCGCGGGTTTCAAGTCGCGTGTCGCGGGTTTTGAAAAAAGTCGCGGGTTTGAAAAAAGTCGCGGGTTTTGAAAAAAGTCGCGAGTTTTCAAAAGGTTGCATTAGCGTTATGAAATTAATGTGAATTTTCGCAAAGTTAAGCGTCGTTACATCTTTGGCATTGAACATCGATGTTAAACCCAAAACCAGTGCACCAGTATGCCAATTAACCGCAACAGTACGGCAACCCACCGCAGCAGTACGGCGACCATCACAAATGAGTGCTTCCCCTCGAGCTGCTTTTCAGTTTCAGCAGTCTAATGTGTGGCATTCTGGTTTATCACCACATCCTTATGAACTTATAGTTCTACCCAACAACGTACGAGTGTGCTATGGTTGTGGAGTTCCCCGAACAATGTGGTGATTAGGCATTTTGACCGCAGATTCATCCGGCGTGACGAGTCAACGGGACAACTTGTTTTCTCTGTTGACTTTAAGAATACTTATTACCATCTAGATGTGTCACATGTTCGACGCAAAAATCCCTATTTTGACGGAAAAGTCACTGTATCTATCGAACAATACCAGTCATTCGACTCTGCTCAAAATGCACGCATTTCGTCAAGCAGTGCTTTCCAAATTGTGCTAATGTAGACAGTCGTCATTAACATTAGCAACAACATTACCCTACGGGAAGTTTTTAAAATTGTTCTTTGATTTCCTTTATTGTTTCTTTTCTTTTCTAGTTTTGTTTTTATATTTCTACTACTTTTCCAGTGCTTTAACTTTATTTTATAGCCTTGTTGTTGTTGTTGTTTGAATACTAGAGAGGATCAGTTTATATACAATAATTAAATAAATAAATAAATGTAAAATATAACCCACCTCTTCTGACTAAGGATATACTACAGTAGACAACCTAAGCAAACAAGAAATATGGATAGGCGACTTCGACTTCCCTCAACCATCTCCCGCCCCGTCGGAAGAAACCGCGATCTTTTTAAAACTGGCGTCTTCGCATCTGATTTAATTTTTTGGAATGAATTTTACTGAGAAATAAATGCATTCTTTTGAAAACTCGCGCCTTTTTTCAAAACCCGCGACTTTCTTCAAACCCGCGACACGCGACTTGAAACCCGCGACCCGCGACCATTAGGGAAACTCTTTTACGACAGTGACTGAGAAAATTCGTGTCATTTTGCTTAAAATATTGTGTAATATGTATTAGTATTGTACTTTACTCCAGGTATTTCTTGTTTTTATGCCATTTTTGAAGCGTTTTGAGTTTGTAGGCCAGTTGACTCTACAACATGTGATGAATGCAAGAGGACAAATTTGCATTACGCGCCCAAAGGTGTGAAATGTGTTGTCCCTTTTACAGTGGAACGTCTTGTTCAATATTTAATTTTGAGAGTGGTGTTTCTTTCAATAAACCTGTTACCGTTCCAGTATACTCCACTACATGGAGTAGACCTTTTTCAGTACGACTGCTTTGAAGGCGTACACTTTCGATTTCGTCAAATCCAGCAAACTATACAAAATTATTAGTCTGCTCCAGTGCAAAGTACCAGATGAGGATTTTCTTTGACTGTTCTGTTTCTACTTCCTTTTGGGATAAGATTTGTGAAAAAAATTTAAATAAACTTAATAGTTGCGATAGCCTCTCGTTAGAATATAGTGATATTATATCAGGGTTTTTAACTTGAGCTATCATTTTTATGCTGATGACTCGCAGCTTATCTTTCCAACCAACCATACTGGGTTATAGGAATCTAGCTGTGTCTAACATTGAGAGCTGTGTGAATGAAATTAATCACTCAATGATGGTTAATCGCCTTAAATTAAATAAAGACGGGACTGAATTATTGATCTCCGCCAAACACTGCCCAAGGCCACTCCTTCACGAAATCTCAGTGCTGGTGAAACTATTCACCCCGTGCAAAAAGCGAGATCTATAGGCACTAAATCAGTGGCGCAGCGACCAAAAACGCACGCGAGATTGGAGTTAGTTCCCATGCTAATGGACCTCAGTCTATATCTTAAGGAATTTCTGCCAATGTCCAAGTTGAATCTCGGTAGTACAAAGTGATTGCTATTTTTAAGATTATAATGTGGATTGGCTATGCTAAAGAGGTTTGTAATTTTATCTGGGATAATTATTATATTACTATTTACTTTATACATTAAGGTGAGTAGCTTCTTTTTATATTGGTTAGATAGTGGCTCCCATCCAGTTGTCTCTAGGGCATCTTGATCGGATATGTCTCGTGGCAGTCTATGGATGGTTTTAGCTGCCCTCGCATGAATATGTTCAAGCTTGTACATCAGAGATGGTGTGCTAGTGCCCCAAACTAAACTACAATAAGTATTGTAAAATTCATTAATAATTCATAAGGAGTAGATCCAATGCAAAGGTACTATTTAGGTCACATGAATGCTCTGTAAACCCCAATACAAATCAAGAGTAGAATTAACTTTTGATACAAACTCCTGCTCAGCTGATTAGTATTTATTAACTTTTGATACAGATCTTTACTGATTAAAATGCAAAGCACAATGGAATCGAATAACAATACTTTGCATTCAATTTATTGTTTTCATTTCACAAGTACGATAAAATATTCGCGTCCGATCTGTATGGGCTTTACAATTGCTCGCCTATCGGCTCGCAATTGTAAATGCCCATACAGATCTCCCGCTCATATTTTATCTACTACATAGTAGGGACAATGCTGCTGAAGTAAATTGTTTCTAGTGTACTTGTTGGTAAATATTTAAATCTTTTAAGCTGCCTTACTTTCTTTCCAAAGGATTTACAGAGGTGCTCTGAGTGATTGTTCCAGGAGAGCTGGGAGTCAATAATGACCCCCAGACATCTTGTTTCGGAGACAACATTCAAGATCTTATCTCCTAATGTGATGGGTTTTAATGGGCCACAGAAGGCTCTGTGGGATAAAATCATAGCCTCGGACTTCCCAGCATGTATAGTTAGTTTGTTGTTTCTGCACCAGAGTGAGATGTATTTAAATCTAAGTTGAAAAATTATGGTTTTGATGGTAGATTTACGTAAATCTTATTTTGATTTTATACACGGCTTCCTTGTAAAGCAGGTTTTTATTATTTCTCTTTTTATATTAGCTGTTAATGATTTAGTTAGGTAGTTAGTTATAGTTAATATTGTAAACTATAAGTCCTGAAGGAAATACCGTGTCTAAATAAAGATTTTACCTTACCTTACCTTACCTATCTCTGAGAGAGCTTGATTTACATGTAAACCATCAAGTACTTCATCGACATTATTACCGATGAAATTTAGTGTCGTGTCATCAGCATACAGATCCAAGTTGCCTACAGTTATTGAGTCGCTAAGATCATTAATGTAGTATGTGAAGAGCCTGGGTCCTAACAGCGAACCCTGAGGGACTCCACAGGTAACAGGCTTAGTTTGTGAAGAACAGCCATTAACAACAGCAAATTGCTTTCTGTCTTTTAAGTAACTGGCGAACCACTTCAGCAATCACCACTGAATCCCATAGCTTGTAGTTTATAAATCAGTATTTCATGGGATACAGTATCATTTGCTTTCTGGAAGTCAATGTAGACAACACGAACTACATTTCCGTTGTCAAGAGCTGTTTTCCAGGTTTCGGTCAGGATTTCCTCAGTTGATCTGCCTTGCCGAAAACCCCACTGGTTGTCATTCAGTTGCCCGGTATCTGTTGTGAAGCTGTCTAGACCCTCACACACTAGTCCCTCCAGTAATTTGCTAGGTAGACTCAGCATTTGAAGTGGCCTGTAATTTCGTCTGACCGTTTTATTTCCCTTCTTGTGGGTGGTGAGCATTCTGGATACTTTCCATTGGGATGGAACAGTGGAATTAAGCAGGCTATGTCTAAGAACAGTGTAGAGGCCTCCAGTAGAGGCTAATGCCAAAGATGTAAGCTTACGTTAACATTAACTTTAAAGCGCAACTAACCCACTTTAACTTATTTTTTTTGGCTAAAATAAACGTTTGCACCAGTTCGAAAGGCATCGATCGGGCCTTTCGTTTCTCCTTTTTGCCAAATACTGACTATTTTGGCATTCAAAACTTACGTAAACTGTGCATCATAGTATATGCTCTATGCTATGCTATTCTATGCTACCCTATGACATATGCCATTCCATGCTGTGCTGTGCCATGCTATGACATATGCCATTCCATGCTGTGCTGTGCCATGCTATGACATATGCCATTCATGCTGTGCTGTGCCATGCTATGACATATGCCATTCCATTCTGTACTGTGCCATGCTATGCTATGTTTGCTCTGCTGTGCTGTGCCATGCTATGCTATGTTTGCTCTGCTGTGCTGTGCCATGCTATGCTATGTTTGCTCTGCTGTGCTGTGCCATGCTATGCTATGTTTGCTCTGCTCTGCTGTGCCATGCTATGCTATGTTTGCTCTGCTGTGCTGTGCCATGCTATGCTATGTTTGCCCTGCTATGCTGTGCCATGCTATGCTATGTTTGCTCTGCTGTGCTGTGCCATGCTATGCTATGTTTGCTCTGCTGTGCTGTGCCATGCTATGCTATGTTTGCTCTGCTGTGCTGTGCCATGCTATGCAATGTTTGCTCTGCTGTGCTGTGCCATGCTATGCTATGTTTGCTCTGCTGTGCTGTGCTAATGCTTTGTTATGTTTGCTCTGCTGTGCTGTGCCATGCTATGCTATGTTTGCTCTGCTGTGCTGTGCCATGCTATGTTATGTTTGCTCTGCTGTGCCGTGCTAATGCTATGCTATGTTTGCTCTGCTGTGCTGTGCCATGCTATGTTATGTTTGCTCTGCTGTGCTGTGCCATGCTATGCTATGTTTGCTCTGCTGTGCTGTGCCATGCTATGCTATGTTTGCTCTGCTGTGCCGTGCTAATGCTATGCTATGTTTGCTTTGCTGTGCTGTGCTAATGCTATGCTATGTTTGCTCTGCTGTGCTGTGCCATGCTATGTTATGTTTGCTCTGCTGTGCCGTGCCGTGCTAATGCTATGCTATGTTTGCTCTGCTGTGCTGTGCCATGCTATGTTATGTTTGCTCTGCTGTGCTGTGCCATGCTATGCTATGTTTGCTCTGCTGTGCTGTGCTAATGCTATGCTATGCTTGCTCTGCTGTGCTGTGCCATGCTATGCTATGTTTGCTCTGCTGTGCTGTGCCATGCTATGCTATGTTTGCTCTGCTGTGCTGTGCTAATGCTATGCTATGTTTGCTCTGCTGTGCTGTGCTAATGCTATGCTATGTTTGCTCTCCTGTGCTGTGCCATGCTATGCTATGTTTGCCCTGCTATGCTGTGCCATGCTATGCTATGTTTGCTCTGCTGTGCTGTGCTAATGCTATGCTATGTTTGCTCTGCTGTGCTGTGCCATGCTATGTTATGTTTGCTCTGCTGTGCCGTGCTAATGCTATGCTATGTTTGCTCTGCTGTGCTGTGCCATGCTATGTTATGTTTGCTCTGCTGTGCTGTGCCATGCTATGCTATGTTTGCTCTGCTGTGCTGTGCTAATGCTATGCTATGTTTGCTCTGCTGTGCTGTGCCATGCTATGCTATGTTTGCTCTGCTGTGCTGTGCCATGCTATGCTATGTTTGCTCTGCTGTGCTGTGCTAATGCTATGCTATGTTTGCTCTGCTGTGCTGTGCTAATGCTATGCTATGTTTGCTCTCCTGTGCTGTGCCATGCTATGCTATGTTTGCCCTGCTATGCTGTGCCATGCTATGCTATGTTTGCTCTGCTGTGCTGTGCTAATGCTATGCTATGTTTGCTCTGCTGTGCTGTGCCATGCTATGTTATGTTTGCTCTGCTGTGCCGTGCTAATGCTATGCTATGTTTGCTCTGCTGTGCTGTGCCATGCTATGTTATGTTTGCTCTGCTGTGCTGTGCCATGCTATGCTATGTTTGCTCTGCTGTGCTGTGCTAATGCTATGCTATGTTTGCTCTGCTGTGCTGTGCCATGCTATGCTATGTTTGCCCTGCTATGCTGTGCCATGCTATGCTATGTTTGCTCTGCTGTGCTGTGCTAATGCTATGCTATGTTTGCTCTGCTGTGCTGTGCTAATGCTATGCTATGTTTGCTCTGCTGTGCTGTGCCATGCTATGCTATGTTTGCCCTGCTATGCTGTGCCATGCTATGCTATGTTTGCTCTGCTGTGCTGTGCTAATGCTATGCTATGTTTGCTCTGCTGTGCTGTGCCATGCTATGTTATGTTTGCTCTGCTGTGCCGTGCTAATGCTATGCTATGTTTGCTCTGCTGTGCTGTGCCATGCTATGTTATGTTTGCTCTGCTGTGCTGTGCCATGCTATGCTATGTTTGCTCTGCTGTGCTGTGCTAATGCTATGCTATGTTTGCTCTGCTGTGCTGTGCCATGCTATGCTATGTTTGCTCTGCTGTGCTGTGCCATGCTATGCTATGTTTGCTCTGCTGTGCTGTGCCATGCTATGCTATGTTTGCCCTGCTATGCTGTGCCATGCTATGCTATGTTTGCTCTGCTGTGCTGTGCCATGCTATGCTATGTTTGCTCTGCTGTGCTGTGCCATGCTATGCTATGTTTGCTCTCCTGTGCTGTGCCATGCTATGCAATGTTTGCTCTGCTGTGCTGTGCCATGCTATGCTATGTTTGCTCTGCTGTGCTGTGCCATGCTATGCTATGTTTGCTCTGCTGTGCTGTGCCATGCTATGCTATGTTTGCCCTGCTATGCTGTGCCATGCTATGCTATGTTTGCTCTGCTGTGCTGTGCCATGCTATGCTATGTTTGCTCTGCTGTGCTGTGCCATGCTATGCTATGTTTGCTCTGCTGTGCTGTGCCATTCTATGCAATGTTTGCTCTGCTGTGCTGTGCCATGCTATGCTATGTTTGCTCTGCTGTGCTGTGCCATGCTATGCTATGTTTGCTCTGCTGTGCTGTGCCATGCTATGTTATGTTTGCTCTGCTGTGCCGTGCTAATGCTATGCTATGTTTGCTCTGCTGTGCTGTGCCATGCTATGTTATGTTTGCTCTGCTGTGCTGTGCCATGCTATGCTATGTTTGCTCTGCTGTGCTGTGCCATGCTATGCTATGTTTGCTCTGCTGTGCCGTGCTAATGCTATGCTATGTTTGCTTTGCTGTGCTGTGCTAATGCTATGCTATGTTTGCTCTGCTGTGCCGTGCCATGCTATGTTATGTTTGCTCTGCTGTGCCGTGCCATGCTATGCTATGTTTGCTCTGCTGTGCTGTGCCATGCTATGCTATGTTTGCTCTGCTGTGCTGTGTCATGCTATGCTATGTTTGCTCTGCTGTGCTGTGCCATGCTATGCTATGTTTGCTCTGCTGTGCTGTGCCATGCTATGCTATGTTTGCTCTGCTGTGCTGTGCCATGCTATGTTATGTTTGCTCTGCTGTGCTGTGCTAATGCTATGCTATGTTTGCTCTGCTGTGCTGTGCTGTGCCATGCTATGTTATGTTTGCTCTGCTGAGTTTTTCGCGGCCATTTTCTTGCGAGTCCCTTTTTTCGTTTTTCGGTTGACTATTTTGAGGAGACGAAAGGACAACTGGTCGAATTTTACTTTTATACAATATTGATACAATGTGTCAGCATTTAAACGTTCCCAGCAGCACGGTCTCTATTCATTTCTTATCGGGCTTTGCGGCATCGCATGAATCAGCTTCTCCCAGAACCACTTGTCGTTTACACTAAGATACGTGTTAGTGCGCATGTACAACTTCATTTC
This sequence comes from Blastomussa wellsi, assembly GCA_947652115.1. Lineage (NCBI taxonomy): Eukaryota > Metazoa > Cnidaria > Anthozoa > Scleractinia > Plerogyridae > Blastomussa > Blastomussa wellsi. Next base: position 6,326,229 of record OX393572.1, on the reverse strand, counting down.
AGCATCCAGCTCGGCTATGTTGACGTCATCAAACAAAATAATTATTAGTTTAAGGCGATCTTCAAGAACTTTGTGGTGTGCCGTACGAAACTCCAGCATGCACCACTCGCTCTGTAAGAAGTGGTAAGATAGCACCATGAGCATGCGCTTACTGTGTTCGACGCTGTTCAAAATGTTCCTCACAATAGGTGCACCAACTTCAAAGTCGCGGTGATGAATACAGAGTTTGTAAGAAGGCTGGTGGTTTTCCAGTCTCGCTTGTAGAGTATTTTCAACCCAATGACGTTCATTTTCGCTGTATGAAACAAACGCATCGTAGATCTTGGTTGAATCCGAGTCATTTATGCGGTCGAATTGGTGCCAATTGAAATGGGTGTACATGACAGCTTTCAATACGCTTCGGTACTTGTACAGCAGAATAAAAATGATTAAATTCATTGCTAACAAACTTCCAAGGGTAACAGCAATTATCGTGGAAGTTCCTTCCTGTATGATAGGTGATTTGGGGGGAAAACTTGTTCTGTATTTTACCGTTTCGTTGCAACCAAAATTCTCGTCGGGCAAAATATAGATGGGTTTCACTCCTTCGGCTTCGTCCGCCGACCCACAAAGAACGTTTTCGATCTGTTCAACTTGATGCATATGATTCAGCTTATGTAGCCAGTTTTTCATCCATTTTAAATTGCAACTGCATTTGAATGCATTATCATGCAGCGCAATACTTGTGAAACGAAGTTTCTGGATATTTTTTGGTAAGCTTGTTAAGTTGTTGGATTCAACATGCAGAATCCTTACCCTTTCCAATTTGTTCACCGTAATCGCATTTAATTGTTGGATCCTATTGCGCGTCAAATACAAAGCGAACAGGTTTTTCATGTAAGGATACGCTGGAATGTCTCGGATATTGTTGTCTTTCAAGTTAAGTTCAATCAAGCGCCCATGTTGTGGCAGTATCCCGGGTACTTCGGTGAGGTTTCTTCCTTCGCAATCGATGACGACAGTTAGATCCAAACATCGCTCGAAACAAGAGCATTCAACAGGGCAGTACTTTGGCTTCTTTTGTCTTATGACATAATTCTCGTTAATTTCAAGAATGCTTTTGTCCTTTAGTGTTTCTGGCCAGGCACACTTCCATGTTTTAAACCTTGATTTCCAGGCAGGATTATGTTTCAAAAGAGCTTCTATTTTTTGCTTGATGGCTAAAATACCACAATCGCAGTTTAAATCATTCCCTGCTAACTCTATCTCGTGAATTTCCAGAAAGCGAGAAATCTTATATTTGGTTACTTCACTCAAGCTTCCAATGTCCAGCGTAGTAAAATTGTTATTTGATAAGTTGAGCAGTTTGGGCTCGGCCTGTTTGAAGGAAAAGTTACTGGCAAATGATTCCTCATCGAAACTATCTATAACATGTATGAGGTCTTGGAAAGTCAGCCTATTACGAGAGAGATCAATTTTCGACACATTCCTTAGGCGAAACATTGCAGAGGGAACGTGGCTGAGATTATTGCCTTGGAGGTAAATCTCTTGCAAGACAGAGTCATTCGCGAAAGCGCCTTCTTCAATATTTTCAAGTACGTTACCCTCTAAATGCACAACCTCAAGTTTGTCTGACGTGTTAAACAACCCACCCGAAATACTTTTTATGCTGTTATGATCTAAAGTAATCTTCTTGATGTTTTTTAAATCTTTAAATATTTCCGGTGGGACAACTGAAATATTGTTTTCTCCAAGTCGAATTTCCAACAATGAGTTTAAACCGTGGAACAGCTGCGTAGGCAAATCTTCCAACTTATTCTTGCTAAGATCAATCGCCTGAACTCCGTTCAAATTGTGAAAACATGCAGGTCCTACTTTTCGCAAACCATTTTGCGTAAGAGAAACTTTGTGCAGAAATCCTTTAAATTCATGCGACGCTAAGTCTTGGATGTGATTACCATCTAATTTTAAAATGCGGCAATAAATGTCTGCATCAATGTCGATGCCTTCCCGGTTCTTAATCTCGTTGTTAAAAGCCTTATTTCTTCTTAAACCACGAGGCAGCTGTATAGTGGAATTGGACCAAGGGAAGACTGGTGGTCGTGTTAATTTGCTGGACTGGACATTGAGTTTTTGTAACGAGGGCATAGCCGTTAGCAGTTCTTCTGGAATCCTCTCAAGCGAGAGACTTGACAATGTAATTTCAGCCATTCTAGGCCACATTTTTGCGCTAGAAAGCGTGTCCAGTATTTGTCGAGTGGCACTGTTATAAAATGCGACGGATCTCAGTGTTTTTAGATTCCTTTGTAAAGTCCCAGTGTTCTTCTTAATCTGTGGGCTACGACCATTGATACCTCCTCTAAACCCCACACTAAGCAAATCGGTCGCGTTTGACCATATACCAAGATTATTCACTGAAACCACGCACGGCCCAGCGAACATCAAATTCGACAAGACATTTGTGTTGATCACGGTATGCAAATTAGTAAAATCTAGTTCCATGGGTGAACAACACTTTATATCTACTGTCAAATAAGACAATGTGTCGTTTGGAACTCTTCTCTGCAACACAGAAGCAATGTCAAAGTGGTATTTTACTCGTGGTTGTTGGCTTTTAATCTCACAATACACCTGTGTACTAAGAATTCCGTGACCTTCTCTTGTTTCATACAAAGACGAATGGATTTTGCTGTGGCATTGCACGACTTCTTCTGTGTGTTCGCTATCGTCGTGGCCAGTCGAGGTCATTACCAGTAGCAGACAAACCAAAACGTGAGACAAAAATAGGCCGCACGCCATCTTTATCTATGGAGATCAAGGGGCCAATAGCAAGAGACTTGCAAAAGCTGCATCTGTTACAAAATTTGCAACTTAGAATCGTTGCCATCGTTACGTTAAGAATAATTATATTAATAATAATAATAATAATAATACAAGTTTCCTATTTGCGCGTTTAAAATTCGCAACGCGCTTGCAATAATTAAGAATAAAAAAAGTACACCCATTTTTATATAAGAAAGTCTAATTTTAAAGCTGAGGCTGAATGTTCTTATCTTTTGCGATTTGAGGCTGAAAACGTTCTTAAGATGTTCTTAAATTTACATAACTCAGGACACCTATCAAAGTGCATTTGTTGCTGATATGGTATCGAGTAGCTTTTTACATTCTTGCGCGACTTGCTCTGCCACGTGCAAGATTTTTTCTGTTTTCTTTTTACGTGCAAGATGTCGCGCCAACCAACACTAGCTAAATTTGGCTTTAAAAAAACATTGAACATAGAGGTTCACAACGCAACCTAAATTTACCAGATTTTGTGGCAAAAAAACGCAGGAAAATTTTCAAATTAAAAACGTTCTTAATTGACTCTGAGCCTGAGGAATGTTCTTAATACGTTCTTAAAATTTTGGCTAATTTCAACCTCAGTGTTCTCATTAAAAAATGTTCTTATATAAGAGACAAGCTTAAAAAACCTAACAAATGTAGTGAATGTAGGTAAGAGAATGAAATAAAAGTTTGCTTACCAGAAATAAAATTTGTCGTCTTCAGGTATTTAATGTTGTGTTTTGACTCTCAAACGACTTGCAGGATTTTGGTTAAGACTAAGGACACAAGAGGATAGCAACTACCTGTTCTTGAGCTCCGATAGTCTCGGCTTTATAAGTAAACAGCGAGTGAGATAAATTTAGAGACTATTAGGTCACTGTCCAAAAATGTGGTTATCGTAAATATTTTGTTCACACTTCATGCACGCAGCCGGTTTCAAAGCTGTTATAATGAACTCGTAATTCAAATAATCATAAAATAAAAATTGTCAATTTATCTCATGGTGGTCGAGAGGATTTCAGATCTTTCGTCACAGCAACAGGGTGATAGAAAATGTTCGCAAACAATCCCCCTTCCTGAATTAAAACCACAACCTCTCCCCCCCCCCCCCCCCAGCACACACATACATACACACCCCTTTCTCCTCCAATACCCCTCCTCCTCCTTCCCAGCTTCTATTGTAGCCTTTTGTTAGGAAAATCTGGATGGATGTGTACTTGTGTTTTCCCATGCTTGGAAATTTAATTTAACTTAGAAAGAAATGGTCAATTTACTCGATACCATCCAGAACTGATGCTAATATGTATGAAACATGACTTCATACCCCGGTCTCCACAAGAAGTCTATTTTAGTCATATTTGTTTTGATGTTTTCTCTTAGTTGCTACGATACTTAAATTACCCGCGACAGGAAAGGTCGATAAACTTGACCCCTTCCGGATTTGATCATTTTGTTATTTACATCAATATAATCTATTTAGTTGGTTCGACGATTTTGCATTTTATTGGCAAAGGAATAAAAGTTAGCACTGAGAGAAAACGCAGCTTGCAGTTTATTCTTATTTCCCTTGTGTTATTTTTATGCTTATTTCACAAGTGTCAACCAGGCTTTAGGGCCTGATTACATGAGCCGGGCTGGCCCGGTTTGCCGTGATGGGTTTCTTTGTCGGCTAACCGTGCTGGCCCGGTTGTCATGTAATCGCGAAGTCGATTTTTGTTGCGTTTAACAGACGTACCGGGATCTCGGCAAACTGAAACAAGCCCGGCTAACCGGGCCAGCCCGGTCCATGTAATCAGACCCTTAGTGTTGAGTCGAAATTGACTATATACCGCTTGTGAGCAAGACAAAAAATGGCCACTTCCTCCAGCTCAAGAGCATGGTAATCTGCGAGGTCATGATTCCGTGTTTATAATTAGTGCTATAACGCAGTTTAGGGACTTCTCCGAAAATCGCGTGTTTACATCATGTCATGTCTTCCTCAAAACACTCCACTTTAACCGGAAGACTTAAAAGCACGTATGTTAATACAAAGCAAGGCACGTGCTGCTTCACAGAAGGCCGTGGGGGAGGGGGGGGGGGGGAGGAATATAGCCATGTGCCGCGGGATAGCTAAGGTTTTGGCGAACATTCCTTACATTTTTCCTCATTAGCATACGACTTTAGGCATCATGCCAATATGAATGGACTTCAAACATTGAAATGGCTTGTGAAACCGAGCAATTGGTGAAAGGTTTAGCTATTTAGGTGTAATACTGAAGAAGATATCGGGTTTCAAAATTGTTACAGGAACGAAATTGTTCCCTTGGCGTGCAAATGGAGTAACATTTGCTGCGAAAAAAATTTTTTTGAAGAACTTGAGAAACTGTTTTTTTTTTCTGCTTCCAAATTTGCTTCCGCAACAAATTTAATACGTACGCGCAAAGAAAAGTACACATCCAGGCAAACAATGTATCTGTAGGAATGGTTCATTGGTAATAAAAGTCATTTATTAACTATTATACCCTTCCTCGATAACATTCATGTCCAATCAATCTCGTCCCCAGAGTCCGCGTTACTCTTATGCTGGTCAAGTGGAACGAGATTGATGGCCAATAAAACCGATCTGTAACGGGTCGCATGCGAAATCCGATCCATCACGGTTCAACCCGTCACCCAATTGCCTCTACCAGTCACACCGGAAGGAGAAACCAACACGACTGTGCAGCTTTCTTTAATCCATTGAGCTGAAACAAACGCGCCATTTACAAATGTACCCCGTTTATAAGACTTACAGTAGGTGACAGGTCGTCGCGATCCGTCACGATCGTGTCGATCCGCCAGCATTTCTACCATCCTTATAATGTAACAGTGAAGTTTTTTCTCTTGCGACATGACTTCCGTTGAAGGGTCGTCTGCATCCGTCACGATTCCCCCCCCCCCCCCCCCCTTTTCCAGGTGAAATTGTTTCATTTGAGTCATTTCCACTCAACTCACTGGACAAAGTCTAACAAATGTCAACGACAGCTAGATAGAGATTTATTTATTTAAGCATAAATACTTAAATGCTTATAAACAAAACGCATTCCTATGTACTGGACTTATCAGAATTTAGCTAATTGTGATAAACGCAACAGAAGTATCGTTTCGCACGTAGCAAGCAGCTGCAAAGAAAAGGCAGTGTAGTTCCAGGTCATCATGTAACTTCTTTATTCATTCGGTGATAACAGAACAGTTTTGTTATCGGTAAATCATCGGAAGCACGCCAAACTCTCCCACTATTACTATACACGAATACGACAGGTTTGCTTTGTTACAACTCTGACCAGTGTAAACTCCGGGCTCAGACATCCTCGATCTCCGGCAGGTGACTCCATCACATGCAGAATTGGCATTGCTAATATGAACACGAACAAAACCGATGAACGAATTAACGACAATCTGTCTGCCTTTTAAAACAAAACATATTGCGAAGTCACTGTCTCATCTGCGTTTCTTTGATCAGCGACAGGTCACTGATCAAACAGAGCATGATGCTGCCTCTTGTTGTTGGATGACTTGTCTCCTTTGTGACGCACCTGAACTCGACTGTTAAAACGTCACGGAACAATGATCTCTGAACAGTTTCCACAGACACTTAGTTATCAACCTGTGACTCCTGTTTGTCCTGTGAGAATATATAAGAAACAATCCTTAGTGTTGAAGAAGGGAAAGGTTTAAGTCTGCTTAGGAGCCTAGTGGCCCATCAGGCCGGAGCTTATCCCGGTTTCTGTATCATGAAGCGACAAGGCGTATTCCTACTCCCCCTAGATGTGATGCTAGTCCATCGCAGGGTTACCCCCCAGCATTATTTCCCCGGTGCCCATTTATACACCTGGGAGGAGAGAGAGAGAGAGAGAGAGGTGGAGAGGCACTATGAGAGAAAAGTGCCTTGCCCGAGAACACAACGCAGTGCCCCGGTTTGGGCTTGAACTCTGACCTTCCGATCCAGACTCCAGCGCACAAATCGGGCTCAGCGCGCTAATTTACAATAAGAAATCGAATATGGCTGCCCTTCTAGCAGGTCTTATATGCATTTGGACACTGAAAGGACAGAAAACATAACTTTTTACGAAAGGATAAGTTAAATAACAAAAGTCAACAGCTCACATCAACCTCGTCACGAGTGTCCAGTGTGCGAGTATGGGCTCGACTCCATACTCTTGGCCATACCTGCATGAAACCAGACACGAAAGGAGAGTAACTAGCAACTAATGCATTCTCGCGACAAACGCCAATTAGGTCGCCACACAATGCTTCCCCTAACGTTGCATGACGATCCAAATAACGCTTGCGAAGAATGTTAATTTTTTTTGTTCAACTGGTCAATTCTATTTGTTTCGGCACTTACCTTAACTGCGTTCTCCACAGACCTGACTACATCAGGTATTGACATGCCTTTAAACCCAGCTGCTCCACAAGTAGCCCTTGCTATCTTTAGATCAGCGATCAGTCCCTGTCTAGAGAGCAAGACAATTTTAACAGTAAGCCACTTGACACACAATCACCATAAAATTTGATTATACAATGTACAACGCGCGCTTTGATTTGCTGTTTAGTTAATTTGCATGAGGCTATGAGCACGTAAAAACACGGTATGAGCTATTAGTCCATTGTGTAGACTATATACTACAAGACTGTGATTCATTGTGCACTATCGAGTGACAGCCCACGCTGGACTATGGAGAGCACGAAAGAAGCATGCTAGTTGCTCGAGGCGATATCCGAGAGTAACTACATCTTCTCGAGTGCTCTCCAAACTTCCCAAGTGCACCATAACATGATGGTGCACAGCTACATGTAAATCATGAAGCAATTGTTTTATAATGTAGTAGTTAAAATGTATATCAAAACCCGCACCAAAACTCTATGAGCGTGCCCTATTAAACGATTACGCAGCTTTGACACTTGGCTGGGAAGCATTGAAGCCATGCCCAAGCTTACCTGTCCTTGTTGGGAAACCTCCTGTGAAGTGCATCAATCAACTTGTCATAAGCAGGGAACTTGCCTACTGGAGGAGCCGGAGGGGAGGCTTGCTCAGGCTCCTCTTGTGGGACTGGCTCTGTATTGAGACCAGGTGGAGGCCGGCGAGGTGGACAACTGTTTGGTACTCTACTGCCTGGTGGGATGTTGGGCTGTACCACAAGACTGGACAGATACTGGGCAATAGCTTGCGTCGGGATATTTTGGAATTGGAAGGGCTGGCCCGGAAATAATCCATTGACTGGAAGTTGCCTGGTGGAGACTGGCACTGCTCTGTGAGCTGGCTGTTGAGTGCTTTCAGACAGGCATGAAGAGCTCTGTGCTGGAAGTCGTTCTTGGACTGGAGGTGATGGGGAAACAGCTGAGCCCCGTAGCTCCACCCCTGCCTTTACGGACACAGATGGTGACAAAGCGTCATTCACTAATGAACTTCCAGAGGCTTCTGCTGATTGTAATGCCTGAGGTGAAGTTTTTGGTATGTCTTGCAGTGCTGATGTCGTTGTAAGACACTCGGTATTACCCGTAGGTGTTCTATTTCCTTTGGTCTCTTCATTCTCTGGTGATTTCAAGTTATTTGTTATCCTGCTGCAATCAAGATCACCATTGCCTTGCCTACCCACGCTTGGAGGGCTATGCAAGTCAATGTCACACAGTTCATGTACTGATACCGGTGATGGTCTTCTTCGTGCTTTTTCAACTTGAGCTGGCTTAAATACAGGGCTCTTTGATTTGCGTTTTGTGTAAACAGTCCATCCATCACAACCTCCATCCTCTGGATTCGTTTCCTCCGTGCCCCTGTTCTCAGTACAACTGGTCAAACTGTTTCAAGATAAATATATATTTTTTTCAGTGATCAAAATGTCATTATTTAAGTCAAAGGGAACGCGAAAACACAATTTCACAAATGTGAAAATCGGATTGAGCGTAGTCTGGGCGTTTTTTCGTACAAAATGGACTGCGAAATCGCACGAATGAAAGTCATAAACCGGAAATCTGCCCTTACAGAAGTTTTCAATTGAATAATCCATCCAGCCAATCACAAGGCAAGCAAACAATCCAATGAACCAATCAAAACTCAAAGCAAATATATGAAGCCGACATGAAGCGCGGGAAAACGTGCGCGAGCGAGTTTTGGTTGATTTTGGTTTTACTTGAATCATTGAATCATTCCCAAACAAAACCTTACAGAAATCGGTGCACTAATATTGGACGATACGAGAATACTGTACAGTACACGTTTAGGAATTGGGTGCAACTAAAAGAACAGGGAGTACAAGCCGTCTCTTAGCGATATGGCCGCAAACTAAAAGTTATTGGAGTTTACGAGTGCTAGAATTTTTGTACAAGTTACATGTAACAAATGCATTGAGCTTTATGGAGGCCTCTACTGTGGTCTTCACTGAATTATTATTTATATGTTTCGACAACAGTGGATAATTGTTTGCACTTAGATTTACCACTCTACTATGACCCCTCCCTCTTTTAAAAGGACTTAAAAATATCCCCCTCCAAAAGGGAGAAGGGGATTTATAATAAAAATAGAAATAGTAATAATAATAATAATAATAGTAATAATAGTAATAGTAGCAGTAATAATAATAATAATAATAATAATAATAATAATAATAATAATAACAATAATAATAATAATAATAATAATAATAACAATAATAAAGTAACATTTATCGCAAGGATCTATTGCAAGGAGTTGAAAAGTGTGAACATTAATTTTTGAAATGTACCGGTAATCGATTTGCATTCTTCCGTGCAGTCATCATCAAGTCAGATACCGAGGAATCTTCCAGTTGGCTCGTGACTGGATTTAATAGGCGTAAAAAACAAAAATTAATTAAAAGCAGTAACAGTTTTGGGCTCCTTGCTATAATAAAGCTCTTGCAATGTTCGCCTAGCATTTTTCAGCCGCAGCCTAGCTACTCACCATGTTTTGCACTCTGTATGGCTTCTGGTTTCTGTGAGTGCAGTTTTCATTTCCTCCAGCTGATCCTCTAGACACTTCAACTTTTCTGTTTGTTCTTTCACGATCGATCTCAGGCTCTCCATAGCAACCTCCTTCAGTTGAAGAGTGCCCTTTGTGGATTCCAGTTCTTCCTCCTTTGACTTAAATTCCTTTGATATTCTCTTCACTTCTGTTTCTTTCTGTTTCTTCAGCGTTTTTAGGTCTTTCTTCAGCTTCTGCAAATCATTACCAAGTTACGTTTGTTTTTGGCAACTATCGATTAAAATTTTAAGTTTTTCACTGCACGAAAATGTACATTGCCCGACTGCTTATAATATTACAAGTGATTGGGCAATTCTCCCCAACCCTTGAAAACTTTTTACATGTACTGTAGCACCATGGCATGCAATGTGTGTATAGGACAGACTGTCGATTTCTGGGTTTGCTTTCTTAATCCCTTCTCAAATGAGCCAAAAGTGTGGATCGTTGCATACTTGCTTGACACTCTCCAGAGTTTTTATTCGAAGACTGCACACCTTTGACTGTTTTGTAGCCTTTGTGAAACGACTCTGGCTAATGCGAAGAGCCTCTGCAGCTCTGATTATAGAAACCCTTTCAATTCAAGTGTAAATCAACAAGAAACTGCAAACTGCATCTACAGTACATGTAACACAGTCAAATAACAAAGCAGAAAACAAAACACATTCAGGTAGTGAAAAAGGTCAAATACAAAGTATAACTGAAAGAGAAGATTTATATTCAATGACGTGATAAAGATTTCAGAAACAGGATAATAACAAGAGAGCAATTGGTCCCAAGGATAGACCTTGCTGACACGAGTATTGTAAATGTGTATCATGTTGATTTGTGTATGCACCCAAATAATAGGCCATTTCCAAGTTCTCTCTGTTTTGGCCCAATCTTTTTTTTGTCTCTTTTCATAATAATCATTACCACATGTATTACCATAAAAACAAACATTATTATAAGTAACAAATTGTACCAAGGGGAAATTCACAGAGCCACAAAAATTATTATTCTCCTAAATGGTACAATCCTGTTTTATGGGAGCCTGTCAATCGATTTATTGATCAATCAATCAATAAGTCAGTCAGTCATCTCTCAGTAAGTCAGTCAAGCAAGCAGGCAATTTACGTCATGACGTGGGATGAAGTTGCCCTCAATCTCCAGGCCAGTCTCTTGTAAAAGATGCAGGAGGGTAACAAAAAGATAAATCAAAAGAGAATGAAATTAGCTAATTAAGCACCAATTGTAGAAATATTTATCATATATTAAAATAATTATAATAACATTTAAAAATCCAAAAAAATGTAATGATGCTTAACCCACCCACAATAAAAGTATAAAAAGACTAAAAATACCAATAAAGTGTGATCCCCCCAGTCAATACAATGTGTAGAATGCCTCTGACAAACACTGTACCTCAGTTTCCTCTGTCTTGTTACTAAGCTCCTCTTTTAACTGCTCCATAACTCTTTTATGGTTATGCTTTGTATTGGCTGACACATCTTTCTCGTTTTGTAGGCTTTCACTGAGTTCCTCTCGTTCTTTTCGTTCCTTAAAGTACAACTCTTTGTAACACATCTCCACATCATCGTCTGCCACATTCTCATCAAGCTTCCACATCAAAAACTCCTCCTCAAAAGCCTCCCTGGCAAAATCAACTTGCACCGCTGTAGATTGCTTAAACAGGCCAAGATCTTCATCACATGTTTGACTGTGATTATCTACCATTCCAACCTCAGTCTGAGTAGCAGCTTGACTGAAAACAATAGAAGCTCTCTTCAAAGACTCAACCAAAGTAGCTGTGTTGTCAGAAGAACGTGTTGAACTTCCATTCAGTAGGGCTTGAGAATGCTCAGCAGAAACTCCTGCCAAGCTAATCGAGTCAGTTGGGGCGAATGCTTTGCCAATCTTGATTCCATTTCTTTTGGCCAGTTTCTCAAAGATGTCACCTTTGGTTTGTACCACCATCTGACATGTTTCATCACCAGACTGGGATAAATGGTCATTACTGGTAGAAGGAGAAAGTGAGGAACAAGACGAACTGTTTGACCATTTACCACTACTTGTGACCTTGATACCTTTAAGCCGTGCAATTTCTTGAAACCTGGCAATTTGTGCATCTTCCTCAAATGAATTAGTTTCTGTCCAGTACTCACTTTCTTGTGTATTTTCAGTTGTAACCGATTCTGAATCAATACTTTCTGAACAAGACTCCGAAAGGCTTCTAGTATCATCCTTGCCCACTTTGATGCCATTTAACCAAGCTATTTCCTCAAATCTTGCAATCTGTACATCTTCTTCACCAAAGTTCAAAATATCAGGGTTTTCTGCTTCAACATATTTTCCTGACACTTCCTCAGCACTGGCACATGCAAATGAGAAAGTTTTGTCTGTAGAAGTACTGTCAACTTTGATCCCTTTTTGACGTACAATTTCTTCAAATGCTGTAATCAGTGCATATTCAGTGCACATATCATGTTCACTTTTGACCATGCTCTCCAATGCCGTAGCTTCATCGCATTCTTTATTGTTGTCTTTCACTCTGGCTCCAGCTGTCATTCCAGGTGTCCATGCTAATTCTTCCTGGCTTTTGACCTCTGATTTGCTATCACTTTTCTCACCAACACACGCTTCCCCTTCTGGCGTTATCTCTGCTTCTACATCTTGTTCACTGGTCAGCTGTACCAGCCCAGCGTTAGCTTCCTCCAAAATCCCACAACACGAACCAAGACGTAGTGTATGCTCTGGTCTTGTACATGCAGCACTGTCATCCTGTCTCACTGCTAACTCGGTCTCATTCACTGCTGTTTGAGGGCTCAGAGCAAGTTTAGGCTCTGTGACATCACTCGCCACTGTATGAGTTCCACTGTCGAGCTCATCTTTATTGACCTCTAAAACTTCTTCAACTTTGATACCATTCAATGCAGCTTTGTTTTTAAAACAGCTGAGTTTATCACTGCTAGATGACCAAGTATTAACAACAGTCTGTCCCTCAGTTGCATGTTTCTCATTACTGGCTGGGTTATAATGATTTCCCACTGAGGAATGAGAAAAACTTGCACTTTCCCTTGCTACACTACACCATGGAATTGAACTAGGAACTGATGCCAAATTATGATCTGTACTTGAGTGTCCATCCTTTGGGCCAACTGGTGAAGGCGTCCTAGCACTATTTGTGCTGACACCCGCGGCTTCCTTTGAACCTACACAACATAAAGATAGAATTAATGGGAGTTGTTAAAAATTATGTTAAAAGAAAATGCTCAGAGGTTTAATGAAAATAATCAAACAAGAGAACCCTAAACCTCGTCCTGCATGAATCTAACTCGGGTTATTTTCCTTTGACATTAAAATGTGGGGGAAGGGAGGGGGCTAGCCGTTTGTAAAACAAACTGGTAATCCACTGCCAGTAAAGTCATATACTATATGCAAAGTCATTTGATGTTCTATGTATTCATTCAATATCTTTATTTGGCTACAATCTTGAACAAAACTAGTTGAAACAAACAAAATGTCTGCAGTCATGCATTTCTTGTGAACACCTTGACTTACCAGTGGGCAAATACATGTATATTACAGTCCATGTATACCCCTCTCCCCCCTGTTTAATGTTATTTTGTGTGGCATGCAATTCACCCGCTTTGTTTTCAGAACATAACAACATTGGCAACATGTGGGGTTTTCACCCGGCTTAATGTTTTCAGAACATAACATTGACAACATTGAAAGGGGAACGGGCATTGAAGAAAATTATGAGCTTTGGTGCCCCATTTACTGGAAATTTAGTGTGTCAACAGTTCAGTCCAAGATTGTAGCTCCATGAATGGGCAAGATGAACCAAAAAATGGTGGAGCTCTGGCGGCCCAAAGGGCCACAGACCAGAGCCCCATACCTCTAGAAATAGGAGAATAAGCATGCATAAAAAGTACAAACAGGAGAACCATTTCATTTCTCATGGTCAAAATGGCAAGTGGCATGACTCGCAGGCGCATGCAAAAATTTAATATGTACATCTGTACGTCCATACGACATCGCCCCAAATATCAATATGGCAGCCATACAGTCCAGAGAGCTCAACTTGGTTAACATTTTTTAAAGGTTACCATCTTTGCTACGTTATACACGTTAGTTAATTGACAGCTGTCAAAAGAAGGTATCTGCTGACCAGTATCACATGATCAGATCACAGGCTCAGATTTAGAACTCATGGAGGTCATATGTTTTTTTGAAGTTGACCACTGATCGGGTATTGTTTTTCATTGATCGCGGGCTCAGGTCCAATTGTTTCATTCTCAGTGGAAATTCTGCAATTGGATTTGATGTTTTTAATTATTCTTATTTATTTCAGCTGTGGAATTTCTTGAGTAGTTGCGTGCGCATGCTGGTACTTTTAATGAATGCAATTTCAGCATGCAATTTCAGAAATTATTAAGAACCCGCAAAACACAGAGCTCTGCTTTTAGGCTTGGCTAAATCTACATGTACATGTATATATTATTGTTGTTATCCAGCACTGTAACTGGCTTCCTGAGTGGCCAATATAAAAGTCATTGTCACTAGGGCTATCTTTAATGCTCAGATTGCTTGCTGCTTTGTATAATAATATGATTGATTGCCTGCTGCATTGTGTGTCAACCATGCTTGTCTGGTCAATCACTTAATTGGGCTAAATAATTTTTGGGTTCAAAACTCTCCAAAAAAATTTGACCATTGAACATTTGAGTTTGATAGTTAAGAAACACATAGAACGCAGTCAAATTCTCTCACACAATTTTTGGATCTCTTATGCTTGATTGAAGAACTAATTCAGCCCAATCATTTGATTGGATTAGATTAAGTTCGATTGAGCAAGTTTCAATTGAATGTTGTAAAACCAAAACCAAAGTTATTACTTTTACCAATCACAAAAGAAAGGAGACAGTCCTGTGATCCAATTCTATGCTGTCTAAACCGAGAAGTGGTCTGGGTGTGCATGAAGTGTATTTTTTTGCTCCCATCCCTTAATTTTGTAGCATTCTGTCAGTTCATAGCCCAGAGTTTGGAAAATTCTTCTAAATCCAGTATGACTATTTTTCCACATTATTTTTCCCACGTCATTATATCTTTTTAGTATCAGAGCGTGCAGCAGCCCTCTACTTCGAAGCTTTGATCTGATAGTGTTAATTGACATAGCTGTATACAGTGTATGCACATGCAACATACCTGGTGGGCAAACTTTTATTCCATTTCTCTCTGCAAACTTTTTGAAGTCCTCAAGGGTACCGTCTTGTTTAACTGTTCTTGTGGCTGATACAAAAACAATCATTAAACACATTTTATTACATTTATTAAACACAATTATAGAGTAAAGTACAGAAACAGCTGAATGTGTGAAGCAAGCCAAAAAAATATCTCTACTGCTGCCTGGTTAGCTCAGTTTATCAAGCGCCAGACTACCACTGCCGTGTGGGAGGTTGAGTACTCAAGTCCCCTAACCAGACCAACACTCAGGGTCTTAAAATTAATTGAGGAGAAAGTGCTGCCTTTGCGATGGCATCTGCAAAATTAATGGTTAGACGTTCAAGCCTTCACAGACAAGGATTATAAACTGTAAGCCCCAAGCAGGGGACATTAAAAACCCAGACACTTCTCGGAAAGGGTATGACACAGAGTTCTTCGTGTTGTGGTCTGGCCTTGATTCATGTTCTATGTTTCATGGGTTGGTGTTTTAATAAGAGCTATATACTTTAGCCTGTTTCACACCTTTCTTCCTTTGACTGATTACTGAGGTCACTGCAAATACACAGCATTAGATTTCAGAAAGTTTGTCACAAACAAATGTGAACAAGCAAACAACTTTTTTCCTGAGTGCTTTTTTCAAGCCTTTATTTACCAGTACTTATTTTTACAAAATCAAGCATGAAAGTTGGGAGTGTGGCTTATACACGGGTTTTTACAGTAACTGTATTATCAGTGAAGCCACTGCTTTAATTTTAATCTTGCTTAAAGTGCCTACTACAGGGTAAGTAAAAAAAGTTTGTCCCATTCGCTTTTTATGTCTTAATTAACTCAAACTTGCACAAGCAAAAGCAATCGCTGTCCCAGCTAGTGAAAGGTAATGCAAGCAAATTACTTGACCTCAACATGAGACCTACAAAATTTCTGAGCCCCTGCAAAGCCTTGGGGCACCCCGGGGGTTCCTACTAACCCGCTACCCCATTTGCAAGACTAATTAATTAATTGATATAAATTACATGTACTTAACCAAGCATTAGCGCCTTATTATACCGTTAGCGATATAGTGAATTAGTGACTTAGTGTGTTAGAAGACAACAGCAGCCCACAAAACATCATCCCAATACTGTGTACTCTGCAGTAAAAAGGCAGCCAACTTCTCTGAGTGAAGCAGCCAGCACTTTTCATTGGCCATCAGTTCACTAATGTGGACATGTGCATGAAATACTAACACAACCAAATTACCAGAGAAAGAAACCTAAAAAAATACTAATGTCTTTAACCATTTTTTCTAATGAAGAAAAACACCAGTCAAGTTCATTTATAAATTATATTATTTACAAACAACAAACCAGTAGCTTTACCGTTGTTTATGCCAATTCTGATGCCATTTTTCTGTGCTGCAAGCCCAAAGATCATTTCTGCTACGTGTTCAGTAGGGCTTCCTAGCTGTTCCAAGTCTCTCCGAGTCTTGCTTGTTGTTGGGCTATCAAAGGCAACCTCAGGATTCGCACCAAAAGGAAACAAGGGGACACCACAAACAGGGGATGGAGTATTGCATGTGAAGGATGCGTAGCCTACTGGAGCTGTTGGTCTCACAACAACAGGCACAAATCTCGGTCTGATTTGTAATGGTGGACAGAACTGTGGATTCATCCTTGACTTGTAACAATTTGATCTACAGTACTGCTTAAGCTTGTCCTCTGCCTAATGTTTCTATTCCTGTTGATAGTGCGAAAAAACAAGGGGAAGAATGTTATTTATTTTTCGTTGTTTTCCTTATTACTTTTCTTGTCAGTAACTGTGCTCACATCGTGGGTGGCTCCACCTGAAATGTTCTGCAATTGGTATAGGATTTAATGGAGCTGAAACCAATTGTGGAATTACAAGAATTTTAGGCATCCTACTGATGAACGGTTATGGCAATTATATATTTTTTAAAGGAGCCAACATTGAGATCGTGGTCTGTCCCCTTTGAATATAAATTATTCTAAAATCATGCAGCCAGAACAGAGTGACTAGGGCAGTTGAATGTGACCTGCACATCTTAGTATGCATCCAAAGTTGCAGATTTTAGAACACAGTAGAATGGGATACAGTAAGAAATTTATTTAAGGTTACTGTCAACAAAATCTGGCAAAAATTTTCCAAATTTCGTTTTTTTGATGAACATTTTGAAGAAGCCTTTAAGTTTAATTTGTCAAGACCAAAATTGCTAAATATTAAAAGGAAGACAAAGAAAAGAAAGAGATTTTCGAGGGAATTGGTAAAGAATAGGAAAACAAAACAAGAGGATACTCATGAGTGTAAAAATATTGCCTTCTATGACCCGCTAGGTCAAATTTCCATGAAAAAGCCAAAAGGCTGCAGTACATGTATTGCTAAAAATGTGGGTTGCTGGTCAAGGGTGAGGGTCAAGTGTCATGGGTGAAGGTCAAGGGCAAGTGTCATGGGTGAGGGTAACTTAGCCTGTGAACAGGCTCCAGGGGTGGGTCGGGGTGGGTAGGGGATGGTGGAGCCTGTCAAAAAAGGGTTCAAGCCGCCATTCCGCCCCCTTGTAATTTAAGCTGTCAATAATCTTTCACAACATGTCATTACAGTGAAACCAAGTGAAATGCATCACCCTAGAGTACATTAATGAATTGATTATTGAAAAATTGAACCCATTATTTGTTTCAAATAATGCATTCGTTTTAAAAAGGCGTACATCACCGCTCAAATCAAAGTCAAGTTTTGATTGGACTACATGTACATTATATAGACGAACAAGAGATGCTCCTTGTATGGAATTATTGTTTCCTTTTCAAAATGGCGGCAAGGAACTAACTTCTCTTAGTCAAATTCAGATGGCAAATTCGCGACTTGCAAGTGACAGCGCGTAATGTTAGGAAGACAATTGGCGATTTTCAACGTTACGTACGGAACCTTGATCACTTTTTTCATTAATGTACTCTAGGGGGGTACGCTTCACTTGGTTCGACTTTAACTATGCGGGGATGCATTGGAATGTAAATAGATTCGCACAAAACATATACACTTCACTACGGGTTTATCCAGCTCTTTGCAAATTAATCTCCATAATTGCCTATTTTGTAAAAAGCCGCTAACCTGAAATTGTCAGAATTCTAAAAGACTAACCTCGCCACCGATCTTCAACGTTTCCAAAAATAAGGAACTACTTGTTGCCCCAACCTCGCTAGAAGAGATTTTTTCCAACTTGAGTTGTATGTCATGTGTACAAGCTGTTTGTCTTTCTCATTCAGTTTCCAAGTTGCTGCATGAGCCGGCTGAGTTGATAGAAATCGATAAATATCAGAGGCGCTTCGTTTGGTTCACCAGCTGGAATTATACATTCAGCGTAGTGAAATTAAGACGAGAGTTTCGCCATGGAAATATGAAGTGAGACTTCTACGAAATTCCTCAGCGAAAGGCTCATAAATGTTCATTTTAGATCTATAAACCGCTAATAAACAGCCAGGAGATACCATGTTTACACAACGATTTTCAGTGATATGCAAATTTTGATCGAATTGTGTCAGTAAAATGCAGACGTTGATCAACCACCTCCTGGATCTGACCAATCAGAGCTTGCACTAGAATCTCTTACAGAGCACGCTGCATGAAACCTCCAGGCTCCAGAGCCTGTTCGCAGGCTAGGGTAAAGGGTAAGGGTTACGAGTCAAGGGCAAGAGTCAAGTACATGTATGCATGCTCAATGCACTTTCGAAATGTTTCTAGTTGAACAAAGTCATTTGCACACTAAATGACACTGCAAATTACACTGAGGTGCAAATAAACAATATTTCCTCAAATGCAATTTTATTCCCTTACCTAAGTTGTTCTTATTTCAGACAACAAAGTATCCCCCTTACCCTGCCCCCCCCCCCCCCCCCTTGACCCATGACCCACGTTTTATCAACATTGAACAGGCTGCAGAAATGAAAGAGGTAGTGAAAAGAAAATTAACTGTTGCTGCCACCAGTATCCTTGCTTGGGCTATAAACATAAACCAGGGAACAGCTTGTCATTAATAAGCACTTTTTATTAATTACTAATAGCATTCTCCAGGGATGCAGCTAAGAAATACATGTAACAAAGCCAGCTCATTAACAAGATCAGCTCGATTTTCTGACCAGTGAACCTTCAAAATTACTTTGGGTCTTTGTTTTCAAGTGAAATTAATTTTAAGTCAGTTATAAGGTCTTTTTCAGGCGGTTAAATTAGCCGGTAGCCAGTTCTAAGCTACATCCCCAATTATCCCGTTTGGATCTTGAAGCTCGCACTGAATAACAACATTACAGTACATGTACCTACTGTACAGGTAATTCATTTCTAATAATATTAGCACATGAGCCACACTACAATGCAAAAAATTTATGTGGGAACCCCATACACCTGTAAGTGCAGCATAACTGATACTGTACAGTGTACATGTAGGTTTTGTCTGGCAACCAATTGGTTTTGCTTACCTTCGAGGAGTGTTTGATGGCTTACCAGGAGAAAGCCTTTGAATCAGAGCTCGTGTAGCCTGTATGTCACTCTTGCAGGTGACTCTTGTCACTGTCAATGCTACCTTTATTACAAAGCTTCTCTCTTTTTGCTGATATAACCACTAAATCATCATCCTCATCAGAACTAAGCTACAGAACCTACAGGGTGAACAGCAAACCAGTTAGTGACAAAGTTACACCTTCACATTATCCAGCTGAAAGGCATTCAATGTGTTCTCTGTGTCTCAACCATGTAAAACCAAACTGAAGATCACTGGAAACATGCTTGAGATAGAGACGTTTTCACTTGAGTTTTAAAAGAAATTCACCTTTGCTTTTGTTTTCCTTTCCTACATTTTCTTACCCAAGCAGATGTAAAAACAAAAACAGTAATGACTTGTTCACACTCGCTAATGTGCCACCTTTTTCCTAACCCTCTGGCTAAAATAATGTAAAATTACTGACGTACATGTATTTGCTTCAACTTTTGATTGGTTAACAATTTGTATGTGTTTTTGCTGTTGGTTTTATGACATTCGATTGAGAACCTCTCTTAGTGAACGGACATAATCTTACAATGACAATAATTTTACACAAACTAGATAACTGGCACCCTAACCAGGGCTCTCCAACATTTCTGAGGCTGAACCAAAGTAGAAATTCCAAATTCTTCTTTTTTGCTAGGCTTATTGGGCCCTAGTCAGACTTTGCCATTTCCAGTGCCATCGAAACTATGGAAAATGTATGGTAAAGCGAAGTACTATTGCATTGCTGTAAGTTATGTTTCTCAAAGTGTTTATTTACCCTTCTAGCAAGTTTCTTAGTGATCTCTCTCATTTCGACACAATCCACTTAAAATATAACACTGAAACTCTCTCATGTAAACAAAAACAAAGGTGTTGCTGGCAAATTGGTCAGTTTTGTCAAGCCATCAGTATTTTGGATTGACTGCATCTTGTCAAAATGCAAACTATGGCTCAATTAAACTAGCCTGATTTGGTGTCATAGCATACAGCCGTACCAACAAGTTGCATTTAGGAATGAAAATACATGTAACCAGAGTTGTGAATTTTTGCTCGCCCAGGCAAGTGTCAAAACTGACAAGTAAGTACATGTAGAAATCATGAATCACTCGCCTGGTTTGGCGAGCATGATTTTCAGATCCAGAATATAATCATTCAAAATAATCGTAACTTTCTATTTTACAAAAAATAGTCTGCACTCTTCACAAGCTTAAATTACAATTGCTTACAATGTTTACCATTTCGAAATCTCACACAGTTCATTAAAATGCTGAATCATAAACTCCTGGTTTGTAAAAATAAAAATGGCTTCTGCATTATAATCATTGCATGATTCATTAGCCTCCTACTGTGCATGTACTGTACAGTATGCAGACATTCTTTGTATATCAGAGCTGACTCAAATGATGCTGGTAAAGGTTAAGTCTGCATTCGGGCCTAGTGGCCCATCAGGCCGGAGCATATCCCGGTTTCTGTAGCATGAAGCGACAGAGAGTATTTCTACTCCCTCCTGGATGGGATGCTAGTCCATTGCCAGTAAATTCGCCGGTACCCAATTATACACCTGGGTGAAGAGAGGCACTGTGAGAGTAAAGTGTCTTGCCCAAGAACACAACACAGTGCCCTGGCTAGAGGCTCGAACCCAGATCGTCCGATCCGGAGTCCAGCGCACTAACCATTAGGCCACTGCGCCTCACCAAATGATGCTGGGGTGACTTAATAATAATAATTACTTAATTGACCACTCCCATTGGGGCTTTTCAGGGTCACTGTAAACAAACAAATAATTATTGTAAATAAATATAACAGGGTTAAGAATCCCAACTGGCAGGAGGCGGACCAGTACTTACAAGCAAAGCCGAGGAGTTGAACTCAGGCTACCGAGAACCACTCGGCCACACTGCCTCCTTCAGTTTATGAATTGGCAGAGCCTGACATGTCCAAGGAATGTTGTGCAATACTGATCTTGATAATGTAGGGTAGAACAGAAACCAGATGCACATCAACAGTGAAAAGCTTCTTGAAACTTACTAAACTTCCTCAGACTAACTTTGTCACAATATAGTATTTTGAGTCATTTCTTTGACAACCTAAATTACCCTTCAAATGTAGGAAACCTAAAACTAATGCACCTATCAATGTTAAGCCCGAGGGAGGGGGGGGGGGGGCAGGCTGCCCACGGGACTTTGACAGTGAGGTTTGTCCCCAGGGTGGGGATTTTGATTGGGAATTTTGACATGCCGCCATTTTTCATAGTGGAGAAGTAGAATATTTTGATACTTTTGACCAATTATGTTGTCTCGGGAGTGAGGAATTTGACTGCTTTTCAGGAATGTCAAAATCCCCACCCCATGCCTGACCCCCCCCCCCCCCCTCCCTCGGGCTTAATAGTGATAGGTGCATAACAGTTGAAAAGGAAGAAACCCACCAAGGAGTGATACTAAACCCAAAAGGAAGGATGGCTGAGGATGGGGAAGATTGAAACGGATTGGAAATGACGATTTTGAAAAATTTAGGCTAAATTTTTCAAAGTGCAGGAACGATGACGTAGCCCCTTTAACCTAAGGAACAGTGTCAAACAAGATAAAAAGTTAAGTTGGATATTTTATACATGTATGTTTGTGGTGGATGGCAGGGGCACTACAGATGTAATTGCCCAAATGTTTTGATTACATTGCATGTGGAGGAGACTGGGCGAGTGAAAGCTTATCTGGCTAGTGCAGCTTGAAGGTCACTCGTCCAGATGGCGAGTGCTTTCGAGAATTTACTTTACAATCCTGAAATTCACGTAACACTGAAATAAGGCAATGATAAGCTTGCCTTTAGCCACAAGAACTAGGTACAAATTTTCAACGTTTGATTAAATTGATTGTTCTACATAATGACTCCAATTCATAACACGGTTAATACTCGTAACACTGGCCTGAAACTTAGCCAGGACAAACCTACAGTAACTTTAACGTAGTTCTAGGCGTTAACCGTAAGGGAGGAGTGTATTGTCTAAGGTAATTTGTTATACCGCAGATCACCGCATGGCCGACAAAAGGTGTAAACAAACTTCAAGGTAGATGACCACTCTGTTAGAAAAAAAGCTACCAGCAAAAATACCCCCATAACTTACAGAAAGTTGGAGTTGAAAGATAGGTTAGACTTCAGGGCCTCGATGTAAATTTGGTTTCTCGTCAAACAGCGTCAAACAAAAACAGGCGTAAGCTTAAAGTTAGCTTACGTAAGCAAAAACAAACAGTGAACGAAGCTCTTGTATGTTACATGCATAAGGAATTGAAATATTACATTAAGGCAAATACAACCAGTAGTCCAGTACTTAGAAAGGTTCTGCAGTTTCGTAAAAAGTATTAATTTTATAAGGTCTGCTTTAATTTCTCGCAAATCTGGAGGACGCGTCAAATGTAAGCTCACGCAAACTTGACAACTCGGACATACATGGCGGTCCGGTGATCAATCGATCGATCAATTGTTGTTTTAGCTTATAATTCATTGCAACGACGTAAATTAGGTAGAATTTTACGTGCTATATACTTACCAGACAGCTCCTTGAAAACGTTAAATTTACAAAATGCAGCGAGGCATTTTAAGTGAGAAACAGTTAGCAGCGAAGCACTCGAATGATCTCAGAGCATGTCACGTTTGTGACTGTCGCGCGTCGTGACCTTTGATGATTTTCCCGCGATTTTCAATGAATGCGCTGTGCATGTCCGTGGGCTCAGAGGTAAAAAACTGTGAAATTCACGAGTGACGTTAAACAAAGAACGAACAAGACAACAAAGAACCTCGGAACAATACAGAACAGAAAAACAAAGAAAAAAGTCACAGGTTTTTACACCGAGGTAAACCCGTTATTTTGATCTCTCTGTGATCCTGGAATCGATATAAAAGTAAAACTCGCCTGTTGCGCGCATTACGTACCATGTCGTACACACTGTGCCAAGAAAGCTATTTGATACTTTTTGTAACTTTTTTTTTTGGGGGGGAGGGGATTCTTTTCTGTTAATTTAAGTTAATTTTTAATTCTTATAAAACAACGAGTAACAAACTGGCCTTCACGTTTGACCAAATTTAAATGAAAAGATTAACTTCTAAGCTAAACCCAACAGACGCAACGGTTGAGTGTCGGATTCTTTGAAGGTGCCAAAGTTCAGTGTTTTTTTTCGATTGTCATTGAGAGCTGCAAACTCATAACATCTATAAGACAAAGTTTGTCTGTTCTCTTTGTAAAAGACAGACCTGGTTTACTAAAGTAAAAATAAATAGTGGTTTAATCAGCCAAAAAGTGGGGAGGCTAAAGCCCCCCAGCCCCACCCTCTGCGCTGTCACTGTGTATACATTGTGTATGCGGGCCCAGTGGCCCATCAGACCGGAGCTTATCTCGGTTTCTGTAGCATGAAGCGACAAGGAGTATTCTACTCCCCCTGGATGGGATGCTAGTCTATCGCAGGGTTACCCCCCAGCAGTAAATTCGTAGGTACCCCTTTATACACCTGGGCGAAGAGAGGCATTATGCATGAGAGTAAAATGTCTTGTTCTAGAACACAATGCAGTGCCCCGGCCAGGGCTTGAACCCGGACCGTCTGATCTAGAGTTCAGTGCGCTAACGATTAGGCCACCGCGCCTCTCACTGCGCTAAGAGTTGGACTGGGAAAATTCCCAAGCTATGTGCATAGTCTCCCTCTATATAACTTTGATGTGAAAAGCTAAGAGGAGTGCAATTTCTACGGTAACGTCAAGACTGTGAGACCGTTTGGTTTTATTTACGCTCTAACAATGGAACGCTTTGTTTAATGATTTAATATGTTAATAGTGTGTTTCTGACTTTTGTTTGATGAGAAAGTCCGACAGGTTAGTGTAAGCGGAGCGCGCACTAATCAAAATAGATCACATTTCTCGTGGGAAAGTTTGGACGGTTGATAAAAGATCTTTTGTTTCCTCCCGGGAGTTAAGTGACATAATTATTATTGTTCCAGGTAATCCAGGCAATTAATCCACAACCGCGTATACAATTACGTTGCATGACGAGGCTAGGAACTAAACCCAGTAGTTAAAGTTACAGTCTAAACGATACTGAAGAAATTTGACCGAAGCCTGGCGACCACATTACAAGTACGATCTTCAAAAAGTGTTGTTTTGGGTTTTTTTATAAAGCAACAGAGATATGCGGTTCCATTATATTGCAGAGTACAGTGAAGAGTATTTATTTCGTTCAATAAAGTGTACAACTGGAAAATTCACCGTTTTCCTCTTAGCCGATATTGAGTTCGGCTCATGTGAAAGTTCCACGTTTGAATCAACTGCCGAACTTAATTATTCGGGTCGACCCAAATAGGTATTAGGTTCGGCACATGTAAAGTTCGACGTAACTTTTCTTTCGTACAATATAACCGCGTCAGGATGGTCTTTCGTTTGTAAACTATAACAAGTCTATTCGTTTTTTCAGTAATGAACCAGTTTAATAAAGTTAGCTGAACAATACACCTGAGAATCTTTTGTTTCGAAAAGGTTACCTACCTCGAAGGAACGCGCCCCAAGTAATTTAAGTTAATCACAGGCAGCCCAAGCTCACGTTGTGATCAGGAGCACATTGCATAATAGCTGTCATGGCAAAAATATAAGAGTTTGTATGGGAATATTTTACAACATCTTTTAGCAAACCGAAATACTGCCAAATCTTAAATGTAATTGCCTTACCTTACTTTCACTGTGTTTTTATTCTTGTCTGAACGCTTATTTTGCCGATTCTTGGCCATTTAGGCGAGTCATCGCTTTCTGGGTTCAAAATAGATCACATTTCTCGTGGGAAAGTTTGGACGGTTGATAAAAGGTCTTTTGTTTCCTCGTGTGAGTAATTATTATGTATTTATAATGCATTTATTATGTTCATTGTGCAATGCACAGTCGCCGCCTGACCGTTGATACACTGACGCCAAAGCAATCTCCGATTCTTCGTGTGTTGAATTTCTCTCCGACTAATAGCGATAGCTGGTCAAAAGTGATTTCGTACCTTGGCCTCCTTATCTGGAACGTTATATGCGGCACACCACAAAACTTAGATCACCGGAACACCTCGGAACATCCAGGAACACCAGAAATACCATAAAATGCCAATACATTTCTGGTGTTCCGGTGTGTTCCGGTGTTCTGGTGTTCCATGTTTTGTGGTGTTCCGGTGTTCCGATGTTCCTGGCGATCCTGGTTTTAGTACATGCCGTAAAATGTTGAGTTTGATCGATAGTCACTCTAACTTCCCTGGTTTGATACACGTGACCGCATCAGAAACTGTACACTGTTCATAGCCGCTCTATTTTTCAACGCAAAGAATGTGCGCGGGCAAAAAAACAGCGAGCGAAGCGCTAGGGGTTAGAAACTGAATAAAGTGTTGTACGGAATCTATAATGCCACTGAATTGCTGTTCGTCGATTACTGAAAAAGATTGACGCTTTTAATTAGGAGATTTTACAACCTCCCGATGCAATACTCATGGACGTCTTCTCCGTTTTCAGTCGTGCTTAGAAGTCTGATTACTTCGTTAACCCTTTACTGCCCAAGGGGTCTCCCTTTGACGAGTAAAATCGTCTGGCGTTAGACAGAGTAAAATCTATAAGTCACGCTTGGGCAGGAAAGGGTTAAGGGAGATAGTTTTTTAACCCTTTATTGCCCAAGGGGTCTCCCTTTGACGAGTAAAATCGGCTGGCGTTAGACAGAGTAAAATCTATAAGTCACGCTTGGGCAGGAAAGGGTTAACCAAGCTAAAAACTCTTCGAGAAATCTAGATTTCCACGCTGTGCTCTTCCATAAAACAGACGACTGGTTAGGGGAGCCCCAAGGTTGGATGAACTGAACATTACTGTTATGTTTTATGACAAGAGACGACTGCGGACGAGTCGGCATTATTGTCAGTCGGACTTGCCAGCTGTATACAGACGTCCAGCAGGATTCAAAAGTTTACGAATGATCGACTGAGCGCGAGTGATCCGAGGCCCTCTCGGATTTTGTTTTTCGAGATGCACACAACCACTCCAATCACGCATAAACTTTTTTTAACAAACCTTTATTCATAAACATAAATAATTTAATTCAGTAGTCACACAAAGTAGTAAAAGATAAAATTCGCAAAACGTTTCAACAGTTTTTTTAAAAAATTAAAGCCTCCTTACCACGAATGGTTCGCTCACGACTTCAAAAATACAATAAATTAATAATTAAGAAATAAAAAAATAATTATATAACATAATTATTACAAAGAGATCGAAGCCTCCTTACCTCGAAAGGTTCGCTCACGACTTCAAAAATACAATAAATAATTAAGAAATTAAAAAAAATAATTATATAACAGATCGAAGCCTCCTTACCTCAAAAGGTTCGCTCACGACTTCAAAAATACAATAAATAATTAAGAAATAAAAAAATTAATTATATAACATAATTTTTTACAAAGAGATCGAAGCCTCCTTACCTCGAAAGGTTCGCTCACGACTTCAAAAAATAAAATAAATAATTAAGAAATAAAAAATTAATTGTATAACATAATTTTTTACAGAGAGATCAAAGCCTCCTTACCTCGAAAGGTTTGCTCACGAAAAGTTAAATGAGTATTTAAATTATATTACATTTTTTTTTTGTTTTCATAGTAAAAAATATATACATCAATAGCGTTTTTAGAAAAAGTTAAAAATGAGTCACTGCCGTCGAAAAATTCGACGAAAAAAATTTCTGATCTTCCTCCCCTTCGAGGGACGTTTTCGTTCAAGTTCAAGAAAGGCGAGCTGAGGAGAAAGAGAAATAACATAATAAGCCGTCGAAGGAGATTATAACTGTCCGTAAAGACGAGGACATGTTACAGGGTTAAAATGGCATCATGTAGCGGGACCATGGTGCAAGATGCCTGCATGGTGTACACTGAGCAACCAGGGCATGTCCCTGGGCTAAATTGCTAGTGCCTGTGATCCGGTCGCGTGTATCATGGCATGGTCTGAAGGTAAGTGGGCTGAACTTCGGATCTGTACGGATTCGAAGCCTGGAAAACTATTTGGTCTTAACTCAACAGCTTAACTCAACGGTACATTTTATTAACTATATAAACAGATATATCACTCTTAAACTGCTAACATTTCTACAGATACAGTGTATCACAAGACACTTCAACTCTAACTTATAATGCCTCTCTCCACCCAGGTGTATAAACAGGTACGGGAGAATTCAATGCTGTGGGGTAACCAAGCAACCCATCCGGAGGAGTAGAAATACTCCTAGCCGCTACATAGTAAGCAATCCAGCCGAGGATAACCTTCGGTCTTGTGGGCCACTTAAAGCTCGAAACCAGGCTTTAATTATCATATCTCCGAAACTCAGCCGTGCTACATTTCTGTGCTAAATTTTTGAGTAGAATTTTAACTTATTATCATCAAATAACTAACTCTTATCTTATCCAATTCTTTCGTTAGGTAAAACGTCTCCCAATAACTATCTCTTATCTTATCCAATTATTTCGTTAGGTAAAACTTCTCCTAATACTCACGCGAATATTTAGTTCATCGCACGTCTGAGTTATGTCATAAATCTCGCTGCAAGAAAAGCACAACGAATTATGGTAATGTAGATGTCGAGTAAATCATAAAACAACATGAGGAAATTTCACTCTTCGAATCCCCGCGAATTTAGAAGAGAGTCCATTATCTGTTTGCCATAGAAAAGAATAAATCTGTATAGAACGCTTTCGTATGTCGTCTTAGCAACAGTCATCCTGGAGTTCCAAACATGAAATAGCGGCCATATTATGTTGGGGTACCAAATTTGTCCTCTGAGAATTCAGGAATACAACTTTAGGCTAACTTTTTCAAATTTTTCAATTGCAATCCTTCTCAATCTTCCTCATTCAAAGCCATCCTTGATTCTTCCTAGTTTATTGGTGGATATTTGGTGTTTTTCTACCTTAGTAAACTACTATTTCAAGGTTCCTTTGATTTGAAGCCAATTTTATACATTGCCAAAGTTGACTTTGTTCATGGCGACTATGCTCCTTTAATAAACCAATCTCGCCGCTTTTCAATTGCGTTAAAACGCTCAAAAGAGAAACACTGTCCACTTGGTTTGGAATTGTCTGAGTATGGTATGACTTGTTTATGCACATTTTCATACAGCTATTGCTATTTTTGTACTTACTTCTCCTTGTCGTTTAGAGCCATTTTCATCTAAAAGAAATTAAAATATGGAAATTTATCGATAAACCGACAAACTATTTGGTTGCTTTTTTATACATTTTGATATACTAACCTCTTACTAACCGAGTGAGAGGGCCGCACTGGGGAATATTGGCCAACGAACGAGGGCCAATATTCCCCAATACGGCTCGAGCAAGCTAGGTTAGTAGTAGTTTATTATATGGCAGTCAAGTCAGGCATGCTTATTAAAAACGCACTTTCGTTGACTTGAATTCAGAAATTTTCCGCCTTATTGTTTTGTTGCCGCCAGCAACTCTGAAAGTACAATGCAAGCTACCACCATTTTAAAAACATTTTCTTTAATTAGAGAATTTATGTACTTTTTCTTTCCGCAGTTCTAGTTGCAAATTTAAAATTCTCCAACTTTAGGAAAAAATGCGTGGCTTTGGACCGTTTCTATGGAAACGATCCGTATGGCAAAATCCCGACCAAGAAAGAAGCAAACAGTACGCTGACATTTTCCTTGCCATACAATAAAGTAAAAGATTAAGGGTGTTGTTAACAGATTATGCCGTTGCTATAGTAATCGGTAATGTGAAGAAAATAATCGCAACTTCTTCACCAGTGTTTGGGCATTTGTTTGCCGGACGCCATTATTGCCCAATGACCTACCAAATTACAAGAGAGGGAATGTGCTGGAAATTGCTGTGACCAACCTTAAATGCGATTGAGGCTTATCATAGAAATTTTTCCTTTTTGTTGTCTGCTTATAAGAGCTTGAAATCAAAATGAGAGTTTAAATTATACATTGCGTTTTAAAAGTGTCTACAGCCAATATGTCCGTTTACAGGGTTGTGCAAAGTTTGTAGCTGATTTCCAACTTAGGCCGTCGCACCATCCAACAACACTAACACTTCGCTGGTTGCTGAATCATTACATGATCGGCCTTTTCTGTTATTTCATCCTTACCTCAAGACGATAAATGGCGAATTCCCGATGCACTTTATCTATTAACCTGGAATCGAATAAGGAACAGTTGAGAAATATTTTAAATATAACCATCTTACTCATAGGCAGTCTCTTTTTTACAGAGCTCCACTCATATTAGGTCGTGTCGCAGTAAAAGGCACGCAAAGTCCCCAACTTAAACTTAGACTGATTAATGTCACTTTCTAGTTGAATGTAAAAAAATTATTGTTAAATTAAAGATGACAACATTCACAAAAACACCAATTCAAATTTAATTTTTACCTCTTGAGGTCACGATTTTCACCCTCCATCTGCATAAAATAGGAATATTTAAAAATGATATTTCATTAGCACATTTTATTTCTATAGCTATTTGGAAGAAACACATTTCTTTCTTCCGACAAAATAATGTACATGTTTAATCACGAGCGGAAAATTCTGTGAATTAGGAATCCCTTACTTCCTCTTCTTTTTCTTTCCTTTCTTTCTTCAGCTCTTCTACTTCCCTGAAATTTAGGAAATAAAAATTCAAAAACCATCTTAGCTGATTGATTAATTAATGGAGAAACTGATTTTTTCTTTGACTTACTAAAGGTGCGTTCCTTTCGGATGATCTAGATCACAATCAGTGATCCGAGATCTCTCGGATCATGGTGCATCAAAGGCACCGGCGAATCCACTCTGGGCAAGCCAGGATTCGCCGGTTCCTTTGATGTACCATGACCTGAGTGATCCCGGATCAATTATCCTGATCCGGATCACCCCAAAGGAATGCACTCTAAGATTTGACCGAATCAGTGTAAGTGGGGATGAGAGGTGGGGGAGTTTCATCAAGCAGAGCTCCATTCACTTTAGGACGTGTCGAAGTGAAAAACACGCAAAGTCCCCAACCTAACAGTGATCAGACTGATTAATGTAAAAACACCAACTTAAATTTTATTTTTACCTCTTGAGGTCACGATTTTCATCCGCCATCTGCATAAAATAAGAATATATAACAATTATTCCATGAGCCCGCGTCGGATATGAAGTGATAAAATAACCAACGAGCGCGTAGCGCGAGTTGGTTATAATCACTTCATATTCAACAAGGGCGAATGGAATAATTGTTTTAGTAAATTCTCAAACCGGGTTTTGCCGCCGATTTTTATTTCCACAATTTTACAAAGCGTAAAATAAAAACTTTGGCGCACTATTTTCCATATGACGTAAAACTCCGACTATTGGCTCATAGTCGGTGTTTTTTAGCCAATCAAAAAGCTAGAAATGCAATAGTCGGAGCTGAGAATATACTAATAAAAGACAGTATTTTATTAGTACATTTAGTTTAGCTATTTGGAAGAAACATATTTCTTTCCTCAGACAAAATAATATACGTCAAGGTAATTAGAGTGATTACATTAGTAATTACATTGGATTTGAGATGGCAAAAAAGAAAAAAAGCTTTTCAGCAACGCAATCGTAACAAGTAAAACATGTTTAATCGCGAGCGGCAAATTCTGAAAAATATCAATGACTTACTGCCTCTTCCTTTTCTTTCCCTTCTTTCTTCAGATCTTCAATTTCCCTTAAATTTAGGAAAATTCAAAAAGCAGCTTAGCTTATTGATTAATTGATGGCGAGACTAATTTCTTATTTACTTACTTATAGTTGACCGACTCAGGCTCAGACTGACTGACTGTCTGTCTGACCGGCTAGTGGCTGACCGACCTACTGACTGACAGACTGACGGACAGACAAACAGATAGACTGATTGTCTGATTGGCTGACTGACTGTGAACTGACTGGGGACTGACTGACTGGCTACCTGTCAGAAAGACTGACTGACTGACAGTCTGAAAGATTAATTAACTGACTGACTGACTGACTGACTGATTGTTCGATCGGTGTTGGGCAATAGTGGCCTTGTTGTCATCTTACGTTAATGATTCCGTGTCGCCTAAATCGATAAACAGTCAAAAAGAAAATCACCAATAATTAAGGCGGAAATGCTGAAGATAACCATTCAGCCGTATTTAAAATATTTTTTTTTATTTGTAATCAGTTATAGTCTGCAGCAAATTCATGATATCAATGATCTTAATTTACCTCTTGAGGTCACGATTTTCATCCGCCATCTGCATAAAATGGGAATATTAAAAAATGACATTTCATTAGAACATTTTATTTCGATAGCTATTTGGAAAAAACACATTTTTTTTTCCCACAAAATATTAATGTATGTAAAGGTAATATGATGCCAAGATTGGATTTGAGATTGAAGAAGTGAAAAATGTTTAATGTCAGGAAAGAAAACGTAACACGAGTAATACATGTTTTATCACGAGCGGCAAATTCTGTAAAATATGTAACACTTACGGCCTCTTCTTTTTCTTTCCCTTCTTTCTTCAACTCTTCTACTTTCCTGAAATTTAGAAAGCATCTCAGCTGATTAAATTATGAAGAGACTCATTTCTTCTTTTACAGTACTTAATCATATTTGACCGACTCAGTGTCAGACTGACTGTCTGTGCGCCTCTCTGACCGGCTAGTGGCTGACTTACTGACTGACAGACAGAGTGGCTGACTGTGTGAGTGATTCACCGACTCTCTGATAGACTTACTGACTAACTAACAGAATGACTGATTTACTGCCTTACCGACTGACAGAATGACGGACTGGCTGGCTGACCGAAAGAAAAACAGACAGATTGACTGACTAACTGACTGACTGACTACCTTGATGTCTGATCCCCAGTTTCGTTTTTTTGATCCATCGTTCATTTGTTCCATGTCTACATTTATTATAATATTCATTTATTCATCCGTAAGGTCATATACTAACACAAGTTTGTTC